>CM042163.1:63239843-63299843 GCA_023376005.1 Doryteuthis pealeii
AGACGGTGTGAATCCCAGGTGGCCCCGGCGACATGGTGAAAAGCGAGAGTGGTTAATAAACAAATATTGGCTTTATTTATACCCTTGATGTTGGCAAAAGTGGATCTGTTTCGAAGTCTTTTGCTTTTGGCAGGAATCATTTTGGTTTATATTTAATTAATTTACCAAACTCAACAGGAAATGATGCGTCGAGCCTCGTGCGCACAAACGAGATTTCGTCAGATAACTTTTAGCCTTCGAAGCGTTAATTTCCTTTAGACTTTCAAAAACCTGTCCACCTTGTCGACTGGGCCTTTAGAATACACAGGGGTAAAAATCCCACCAATAGGACCACCTGTTGGCCGTGAGTGGCGACCTGTGATGCTTAAGGACGGGATCCAGGTGGCTGGGCAGGCTATGACATACAAATTATCCACTTTGGCCATTACTTAGGCTAGACGGGTGATCAGAGTGGTCCCCTTCAATCAATCGACTGGTTACATCAAGCCCCAGTGCCTATATGATTGTCCCAAAAGCGCGTGGTGTAATGGTTAAAGTCACAGGAAATGGACTCGTTGCCCTGAGTTCAAATCCTGGACGTGGTAATTGCATTTCACTTAGCGCTAATACCCTTGGGAAATGTATGAATTCTACTCTCCCCCCAGCTATGGGTAAATAGTAGGGCAGACTGGGCTCTTTAACCTTGGTTAGGCAACCGGTCTAGGAGAAGGAAAACTCTGAATTCAAACCTGTTAAACCCCGCTTAAGAAATTGACCTTGTGTCACATCCTACTCGTGTGGAGGAGTTGGTAAATATATATATGATTGTCCCAACCCTTTGCCCTCATGGAAACCCCAAACCCTTTTTATCATATATATGCTAGAAGGCAGTGGCTAGCGTTTTAATGTCCTAGTATGACATTAAGCTTCATCTAGTAGTGAAGTTACAATTCTAGAACACTGGGAAATGTGGACTACCCTTTATCGCCATTACTCTCAGATTCACCCTAACTCGGACCTGTTAAGGTCCCATCCATGGGTTAAATAGATAAAACAATGAGTATTAAAAGATGAATATGAAAAAAAAATTAAGTTTGAAAAAAAAAAATTTGAAAATCCAACAAGAATGAATAAAACAAAATGTGATCGGCATAAAATAGCCCAACAAGGGTTGACATGCCGTAAAATCCAACCAACCAACCAACCAACCACGTGAGTTTGGATTCAAGCTGATCTTTTGATGGAACGATATGATCCTCCTATTCCCGAAGAAAGCAGATCCCGGAATCACTAAGAATTATGGAGTCTTAACTAAGATCGCTGCTAAGATTTATAATACCCTACTTCTCAATCGTATACGACCTGAAGTCGAGAAAGTTCTTTGGAACAATTAGAATAGTTTTCGTAGAAATCGATCCACAACATTTCCCAAGATTCTGACTATTCGTTGAATCATCGAAGGAGTATAAAAATATCTCGCTGATTTTTTGAGATGCGGCTTGTTAATTAGTATTATTTGGATTATTCGGACTATTATCCTCATCTTTATTGTTATCTACACTATTTCTCTGAATTTTTGAGATGAGGCTTGGTAATTAGTATTATTTGGATTATTCGGACTATTATCCTCATCTTTATTGTTATCTACACTATTTCTCTGAATTTTTGAGATGAGGCTTGATAATTAGTATTATTTGGATTATTCGGACTATTGTCCTCATCTTTATTGTTATCTACACTATTTCTCTGAATTTTTGAGATGAGGCTTGATAATTAGTATTATTTGGATTATTCGGACTATTATCCTCATCTTTATTGTTATCTGTACAACGTTTCGGCCGATGTGCCATTCTTCAGGTATTTCTTGTTGGATTCGGGAGCCTTCTCCAACTTGGGAACCTTCTTTTCGTACTCGGGAGCCTTCTCGTGAAGAAATGCCTGAAGAAGATCGGAGGGCACATCGACCGAAACGTTGTACAGATAGTAATAAAGATGAGGACAATAGTCCGAATAATTCAAATAATACTAGTAAAGGAATAGCTACTTTAAACCACTTGTTACATAGGCCCATCATTTTATTACGTATCTTATCCTATTGTTTAATAAGAAGAATACACCGACTGCACCTCTGCAGATGGTTAAAAAGCACTCAATGGCACCACCAGTCTGGCCGTGGGTGGCGACCCGTGATGCTGAAGGATGGAATCCCGGTGGCTGAGCTGTCCATGACACGCAACTCCACTTTGGCCCTTGTTTTGTTACATAGGTCTTTCATTTCATGACGTATCACCATTACTTAGGTAAGAAGAGCGATCGGAGAGACCCCTCCGATCAATCGGCTGACTTCGTCAAGCCCTAGCACCTATATGATTGTCCCGACCCTGTGTTAGAAAGCAGTGGTTGGGGGTCTTAGTGTTCTGGATATGACGTTAAACTGCATCTAATGGTGAAGTAAAAACTGTCTTCTAGCACCCATCTGAGAAAAAGGGTTGGGGCTTGCCATAAAGGCAATAGGGTTGGGGCAATCATATAGGTGATAGGTCTTGGCGTGACCAGCCGATTCATCGGAAGGGGCCTCTCAGACCGCTCGTCTAGTCTAAGTAAGAGCCAAAATGGAGCGTTGCGCGTCATGGTCTGCCCAGGAACCAAGATTCCGTCCTTATGTTACATAATTCATGGGTAGCCTATGAATTGTGTAAGTGCGGTGGCTAAATTTGGAATCGAAGTTCGTTGAAAATTCAAAATTGGAGGGAGTTCAGGGGAAAGTTACCGTAACGTTATTGACAGATAATACCTGACCCCCTCCCCGAAACTCGCCAATAGAAGGCGTGCGAAAGGAAATTAGGATTAGTTAGCAGTTGTCGGCCAACAGCGGAATCTGACGTTGAGGATCGTCACTCTATAGATGCCGGCTCTCATCCGCGCGGTTAGAAACAATTTGGGCAGGGGTTTTGGTAATAAAGTATATAGAAAAACAACAAAGTCTTGATTATTAATTATTAAACAAGAAATGAGCAGACACCCAGTCGAACAGAACCAAAGAAGAAATCAGCCCAAAGGAAAATGGCCACTCTAAGTTTCATGAAATTGATTATTATTCTTATACACTAAATCGTCTTCTGTATTTTTTGTCCAAATATATGTTTGCCTGGCAATAAGGGAACACATTGAGCTCTACCACTTTCGACTAAAATTGTAAATTATTACATCGTTAGGGATATTGCATCACTCACTTATTGGATTATATATATTATATATATATATATATATATATATATATATATATAAGGAAGTTTGGTATGTACGTGTCGACTTATAACTCACAAACTAGAGGTCATTCAGGTTTGAAATCTTGCATACTACTTGAAATGCTTATAACTAAGAAACACACAAAAGTTTGATTTTTAATATTTAAGCGATATAATTCAATAATTAACAAAAAAATTTAAAAATACAGTACACATACCCTCCACCCCCATCCTACTCATGTCAGCACGAGTTTAGCTTTGAACTTCCCAGACATAAGACTCCGGCGCCGTATGAAAGAAAATATGAATGTTTATTTCAAAAAACAAAAACTAACGTTAAGCTGACACACCCACCCATCTCGTCTCCACAATGCGAGCTTTTAAATAGTCAACACAATTCCTAACTGTAACAAAAAAGACAGTTCTAAAATTTAAAAAAAAACAACAAAAAAAACCTCCCATCCCATTCATAGGTACAGACTTGATATTTGAAGTGAGTACATCCCTGCACTCACTAACTGATGTTAAAAATTTTATAGTCTGGTCATGGATCTGGTACTTTTGCTAGTATATATATATATATATATATATATATGTGTGTGTGTGTGTGTGTGTGTGTGTATTGTATATGTGTGTGAAAACTTAACAGATACAGAAAAATCCGTGAAAATGTGAAACAATATGTAGGGAAAGTGAATAACAATACAAACAATCGATCCAATTGATATTTCGTCAGTAAGTCGATGGTATCAACCAGACAACGAGGAAGTTCATCCCCTTTCCCTTAGCGATAGACCAGGGATATTGTTTTTGCGTCTGAAGTGGTACGCCACACCTACCATCAGCTCCCTACTTTACTGTACGGATCCCTGTGCTAATCACACGCTGAGATGGCCGGATGCTCTACCGACTGAGCTAAACCGGCCCCCTCTCTCTCTCTCTCTCTCTCTCTCTCTCTCTCTCTCTTCTCTCTCTCTCTCTCTCCATTTATATACCCGATATGAACGGGTATATAACACTTAAGCATGACCGGTGGCTACCCACGGCCAACATCATCATCATAATCATCACCATGTCGCGAAATTAGTACGGATATCCACGACAATCTTTCACCAACCTTCTCTATCATTCATTGTCCCAGGGAGGTCCTCTACGCTGCACCCATTATCCGTGCAGAGTTGGTGTAGTCATACAGCAGCACTGATACAACGACCGCTTGGAAGAATTGTCGTTTTAACTTGTGACGGCCAATATCTATTTACCAACCCCTCCGCACGAGCAGGATGTGACACAAGTTCAATTTCTTAAGCGGGGTTCAACAGGTTTGAATTTAGAGTTTTCCTTCTCCTAGACTGGTTACCTAGCCATGGTTAAGAACCCAGTCTGCCCTGCTATTTACCCATAGCTGGAGGGAGAGTAGGATTCATACCTTTCCCAAGGGTATTAGCACTAAGTGAAATGCAATTACCACGTCCAGGATTTGAACTCGGGGCGACGAGTCCATTTCCCATGACTTTAACCATTACACCACGCGCTTCCTTGTCACGGCCAATAGGTGGCCCCATTGGAGGGGTGTTACCCCTCTACAGAGGTGCATTCGGCGTATTCAACAGCCCTAGCCGACAGGGCGGCCAAATAAATTCTTATCCAGTACTATTGTAAATAAAGGCGGTAGAAATTACACTTGGTAGCAATACCAATAGTGAGTTCAAGATTTATTTAGTGGAAAATATTACACTTTTCCTGGTACCGTTATTTTCAGCAGACAGGGCTCTTTAACCTTGGTTAGACAACCAGTCTAGGAGAAGGAAAATCTGAATTCAAACCTTTTAAGAAATTTGTGTCACATCCTACTTGTGCAGAGGGATTATTAAATATGTATTACTTCTCTTTTTATCTTTCAGATTTGATTTCTACCGCTTACTTATAGCATCTCACTATTTCCCTCTATAACCTGAATTTGGTTTTGGTTTGGTTTGGTTTGTTTGGTTTTACGACATATCAACCTCAGTGGGTCATTTAATGCCGATAAAGTTTTGAAATAAATCAATTCTTAATGGATAATACAATTTTATTTATCAACTCGTGTTTTTCTATTTAACCCATAGATGGGATCCTAACAGGTACTACCACTTCGGGTCAGAGTTGACCAGGGAGCAATGGTGATGAAGGGGTGCTCCACATTCCCCAAACCTCCAGAACTGGAACCTCACCATCAGATAGAGTTTAACGTTATTCCCAGGGCATGTAGACCCGCAGCTACCGCATTATAGCACCCATATGATAAAAAGGGGGTGGGGCTTGCCATAAGGGCAATAGGGGTTGGGAAAATCATATAGGTGCTAGGGCTTGACGTGACCAGCCGATTAATCGGAGGGGGCTTCTCCGACCGCCCGTCTAGTCCAAGATAGGGCCAAAGTGGAGTATTGCATGTCATGAACTGCTCATCCACCTGGGCTCTATCCTTAAGCATAACGGGTCGCCACCCACGGCAGCTGGTGGCCCTATTGGGGGAGTCTTACCCCTCTGCAGAGGTGTAGTCGGTGCATTCTAACGCCCCAGCCGATAGGGTCACCTGAATTTGGATGTGCATTTTTCTACATCCTTGCTCTTCTTCTTTTTTATTTTATTTAACTCTATTTATATGCCTCTCTCTTTCTCTTTTCATCTCTCTCAAGCACGCTCCTTACGCTTTCATCTTTTTTTTTTTTTTTTACATCCTTGCTCTTCTCCTTCTCTAACTCTCCTATTCTTAACTTCACCGTTTGGCATTAGCCGTGACCCGTTTGTTTACAGATTAGAGTTCTCTGGTGATTGTAAAAACATACCACCGTAAAGTATGTAGCAGTTAATTGTTCACCCTGGACTAACGGCTCGCTAATAGCCGCAAGAGTAAGGAACTTAGCAGACGAAAATTCTGTCGGGTTTCGATCCCGGCTAGAGGTAGCTGTTAAAATGTCGAGCCGCACTGAAAACATGTGGATGACTGATATATATATTTATTTTTTTAATATAATTGTTTTCCATAAGCAACTACCCAGGTTTCAGGTTATTTCACCATCATCAGGTTGCTAATAATTCTTCTGGTGTTTATGTGAAGACATTTCTTGTTGTTATTATAATAACAGCAAGAAATGTCTTCGCATAAACACCAGGATAATTATTAGCAACCTGATGATGGTGAAATAACCTGAAACCTGGGTAGTTGCTTATGGAAAACAATTATATTTAAAAAATTCAACAAATAAATAAATAAAGCTCCTACAAATTTGTGATTGAGCACTGTGATTTCTTTGTTTCATTCCAAAATTTTTTTAAAATCTCTCTCTCTCTCTCTCTCTCTCTCTCTCTCTATATATATATATATATATATATATATATATATATATATATATATATATATATTTGAAACACCCTGTTAAATTTTGATCGTCATTTTACTAAATTCTTTCTATTGTCTTTTCTTTAACTCTTCTGCTATTTCTCTCTAGATTAGCCTCTCCAAAACAGGAGAATGGAATATAGCACCAAGTGATTCCAACAGGGGAAGTACTCTCAGAAAATGAAGAGGCTGGGATGAAAGAAAATGGAAGAAACCAAATACCAGTAACGGTAGCTAGTTTGGGAAACAAAAAAAAGTAAGGATGACTGAGTGGCCTATTGTCAGTATCAGCGGGATAGCGAGGGAGTCTATCCACTTTTCACAAGCGCTAGACCAGAAATATTTTTTGCTGGGGTGGAGTGCCCACCTACCGTCAGCTTCTCACTTTACCACACAGATTAGATTGCCAAACTGTGTTACTTATGCACTGTCGAACCTGGAATATTGCGATTGCTAGGCGAATGCTCTACCGACTGAGCTAAACCAGCCCCTTAAAATGATAAAACAGTAAATATGCACAAAGGAGAAATATTAAGAAGAGTATGGCTCTTTGATATATATATATATATATATATATATATATATATATATATATATATATATATTCGTAAGACATGTGTTATTGAATACCACGGAGTATTCTTTTTCATTTTTTTGTATGGATATTTTTTCCAGTCTTCTGGCTATCCTTTTGAATCTGGATCGAGTTGATTCATCATATTTTTCATACTTATTTCCCGAGCGCTTTCGACTGTTGCTCCAGTCGTATTCATGGGGGTTATGTAATTTGGTTTTTAGTTGATTTTAGTTTTATTATCTATGCTTTTATCTAATTCAGAGAGTCTATTATTTTTAAGAGGGGGGGTTAGGTGAGTGTTAGTTATTGAAGATATTTAATACGTTGTCGACAACGTATTAAATATTATTAATATTATTGTTAGATGGAAAATAAAGGGTCTGCCATGGTTTCAATCAAAAAATGATCTCCTCAGGACCCCACTAGTTGATGCAATTCCTCAGTTAAAATTGAATATATTTATTATATATTATCCGATAAATATATTCAATTTTAATTGACGAATTACATTGGTTAATGTACAGTGGGGTCCTGAGGAGATCATTTATTGATTGAAACCATGGTAGACCCTTTATTTTCCAGCTAACAATAATATTACTAGTATTATATATATATATATATATATATATATATATATATGACAAATAGCATTAAGTTAATACTGACCAATATAGATGTGGGGTCTAACTCAGACAAAATGAATGTACAGCACTGTCGACTAGTGCTTTAGAATACACCGACTGCACCTGTGCCGAAATGAATCCCTCTCACAATGGGGCTATCTGTTGGCTGTGAGTGGCGCCTGTGATGCTTAAGGATGGGACCCTGGTGGCCACCAGGGTCCCATCCTTAAGCATCACAGGCGCCACTCACAGCCAACAGATAGCCCCATTGTGAGAGGGATTCATTTCGGCACAGGTGCAGTCGGTGTATTCTAAAGCACTAGTCGACAGTGCTGTACATTCATTTTGTCTGAGTTAGACCCCACATCTATATTGGTCAGTATTAACTTAATGCTATTTGTCATATATATATATATATATATATATATATATATATATATATATATATATGGCTAGATGGGATGTCAGAGAGGCCCCTTCCTATCGGCTGGTCATGTCAAGCCCTACCACCTATATGATTGTCCCAATCCTGTTGCCCTTACGGTAACCCCGACAATTTATATAATATATGTGCTAGAAGGCGGTGGCTAATGATCTTAATGTCCTGGGTATGACGTAATACTCTGTCTGATAGTGAATTCCAATTCTGGAACTCTGGGAAATGTGGAGTTCTCCTTCATCACCATTGCTCCCAGGACCACTATGATCCAGTGAGGTAGTACCTATTAGGGTCACATCTATGGATTAAATAGAAAAATATTAGTTAAAAAATGTGTTTAAAAATTTGAGTTAAAAACTGACTACCCATGAAGAATGAATAAAACAAAATGTCCCCGGCATAAAATAAACCAACAAGGGTTGACGTCGTTCAACCAACCAACCAACCAACAAAATATAGGGACATAAGTACCCGAGGCCAACATAGCTGGGGAAAAAGTAGAGAAGGGCCACTTATGAACAGATTAGGAGGAGGGGTCAAAATTTGTTGGGTCCACTCGCGGAAGAGTTAAAAGTAATGAAATAGCCGGAAAATATAGTAAGATGGTATCAGCCAGATACCTTACTGCGCAGATCCCTGTGCTACTCATACGCTGAGTTGGCGAGGGTCGGTATCGAACCAGGAACCTTGATGGTTCCTAGCCGGACACTCTACCGACTGAGCTACTAATGGGAGAATATCTTGAGAGATTAATTTAATAAGCTCTAAAAACACATTGAAAATAGGTCGATGTTGACGTGTTTTCATTAGATTTTAACAACCACAATGTTTTTCAAATTTGACCAAAATTTTCAAGCTTGACACTTATCAGATATAGTGCGACTCTATATCGAATTGCTATGAACATCACTTGCGATCTTATTTTACTAGTTTCAAGTGTCTGTACACAAGTCTATTTTTGTGTGTTCTTTTTAATAACCGTTAATACCCTACTTACAAAGGTACAAGTGTATAAGGCTTGTGTTATCAGCACCCCCATGAATGGAAGTGAAACATGGACCATGTACTCCTACCAATAGCGACGGCTAAATAGCTTCTACCTTCGCTGCCTTAGACGTATACTGGGCATCATCTGGAGGGACAGGATCACTAACACAGCAGTTCTAGAGAGAGCTCAACTTCCCAGTTTGTGTTCTCTATTGAGACAGCGTAGTCTACGGTGGCTGGGTGATGTCCGCCAGATGGGTGATGGACGAATCTCGAAGGACATCCTCTATGCTGAGCTTTCGTCTGGTAAGAGACAGATTGGTCGCCCCCTAGTTTCAAGGATATCTGCAAGAATGATCTCAGGTGCTTTGGCATTGCCCCTTCCAGCTGGGAAAGTTTGCTCTCCGTAGCGGACTGTTCATGTCTGAAGCCACATTGGCGCAACACCATGAAGCCAAGAGGTCCAGAAGAAAGCAGCCGCAACAAAGCACCGGTACATCAATCTTCACATGCGACATCTATGATCGAGAATGTTTTTCGAACACTGGACTTTACTGTTACAGGAGGCGCTGTAACTTCAGGGGCACAAAAACTACATTATAGTCTTCCGAGACTGAAATGCCAATGAATGAAGGAATGAAACACTACTTAATATCATTAAGGTTATTCTAGTATAGAACTTTTCATGGGTTGCGCGGCTTACTACGTTCAGTTCCGGACATACTCGTGTGGAAGATATGAATTCCATCATTCCCTGGCTATGGGTTAAATAGTACCGCTATTATTCTTCTACAAGGGCACCAATTACAATTGCTACGACCTTTAACGACATGTTCCACAGTTTTCTCAGTTCTCTGGCAAGGTCCAAGTATTTGTATATCTTTTCGCTTTCTTTTACTTTCACTCGGTGGACAGCCGGGACAGCAAAATCCACGAGATGACAAGTTCTCTTCTGGTTAATAAATACTAGGTTTTGTCTCCTGGCCAGGATTAGGTGATCCGTCTGTATCTCAAAGTCACAGAGAATTTTATGCGCCTCATTCTCTAGGACAGATTCAGGTTTGTGCATATACTATTTAGTATAGTGAAAATTGAATTCCCGGTGGATCACCTTTCCCACCCAGTCATATCTAGACTTGTACTCTCTTTGCACTAGTTTGCTGATTTTGCTTATTATATGATTGATCGTTTCGTCTCCGTATCCACACATTTTACACTTACTATTCTGTTGCGTCTTATCTATTTTTGCTTTTTTATAATTTGTTCTAATGGCATTGTCTTGTTCTGCGATTATAAGAGATTCAGTTTCTCTCTTAAGGTTTCCTCTTCTTAGCCATGTCCATGTTTTCTCAAATGCGATATCTCCAGTTTGTCGTTTGAAGTATCCATATAGTTGTTTTTCCTCCCACTTCTGTTTTCTTGTTTTTGTTATACTTATTCTCATCTATATGTTGTAATTGTTTTTCCTGGCTGGAGCTATTAGTCTTTCTTTGCCCTTTTTAGTGTATTCATCGAATGCTCGGATCGTCGTACGTCCGTAGTCTTCAATGCTGGCGAGACCCCTTCCTTCCTTCAAGGGAGGAGCTCCGACAGATGGACCAAAAGACAAGGAAACTTATGACAACACACAAAGCATTACACCCGAGAGAAATGATACATATAGTCTGTCAATGTCGTCTCTCGGGTGTAATGCTTTGTGCATTGTCATAAGTTTCCTTGTCTTTTGGTCCATCTGTCGGAGCTCCTCTCTTGTCCACAAAGGATAGTCCAGAGTATCTTACGAGAGGGACAACTCAGGTGTTTATTATCTTAATGAGATTTCTGCTGTAGAGTTTAGTTTCTAGGATTTTCTTGTCCTTCTGAGGTACTCTTTGCTCAATTTCTCTTTCATCTCTCTTTTTTTTATGGTGTCTGCTTCCTGTAGTCTTCCAAGTATTTGTAATTTTCCTATTCTCCAAGTATCCTGATTTCTTCTTGATTCTGTATTTCTATTCCTTCCGTTGTCCCCCCCCCCTTTATGACGATCATAGCACACTTGTCAATACCGAATTCTATTTCTATATCCTGGCTGAATATCCTTATGGTTTGTACAAGGATTTCCAGGGTTTTTTCATTTTATTATTATTATTATTATTATTATTAGCAAATATATGCACCCTCCGGGTGCAAGTATTTAAGTTTTAATGTAATGAAATATCGTATTAAATTAGAAAGTCTAATAAGAAGGCAGATAAAAAGATATGTAACAGAGTGGGTGTATAATAGAACAATAGAAATGAAACTTACTCTTCCATCACTCCCGTCTTTCATTGCTGAATTTTACTTATTTAACTATTTAGTTAAATTAGGAAATAAAGAATAAAATGACAGTTATTTTTTACTTGTTAATGGATTTCATTTAAGATTCATTGAAGAGCTCTTTGCTTATATTCATTAAAATAAAACCAAATAGTTAGAAATCAATAATACTAAGCACACATTTAATAAAATCACATTTTTAATATGAATATGCAAATTAGCCTTCCCATTCACACTGCAAACCGCTATTTTTTGTATATATAAATACAATTGCATGTTATTTGCATGTAGATATGGACAACACTAATAAAAAGGTGAAGCAATTTTATTAATAATTGAGGTTTAAATATAAATAAAATCATGGAGAATGTGATAAAAATAACAAAGGGAATAGTGACTCGATTAATAATATAGTTTCGGTTACAGACAGAAGAACACACAATCTCCATTATAATAGGATTATTATATGATTTTTTTACACCAACGTTAGCTGATGATTTTTCACTGGAGTCTGAGTGACAAGTCTCCTCAGATCTCCAGAACTCTTCTGAATATTCTAGCCGATTGCAACAATGCAGTTGTCTGCATGGTCTCAATTCTTCCTCTGATTCCTAGTCCCTCCAGTCCTTTTCCCAAGCTTTTTGAGACCGTTCCGAGTGCAGTTACTACAATTGGTATAACTTTCACTTTCATATTCCATAACTTTTTCAGTTCTCTGGCAAGGTCCAGATATTTGTCAATTTTTTCATTTTCCTTTAACTTCACCCTGTGATCTGCTGGCACTGCAAAATCCACCAGTTGACAAGTTCTTTCTTTTTTGTTAATCAACACTAGGTCTGGCCTTCTTGCTGAGTATTATTATTATTATTATTATTATTATTATTATTATTTACTCCTTTTGATTTTTTCACATCAGCATTAGCTGGTGGTCTTTCACTGGAGTCTGAGTGACAGCAAGTCTCCTCAGTCTCCAGGACTCTTCTGAGTATTCTGGCAGATTGCAGCAGTGCAGTGTTCTGAATGGTTTCAATCCTTCCTCTGATATCCAAAACTTTCCAAGCCCTTTTCTAATCCTTTTGGGACTGTTCCAAGTGCACCAACTACAATCGGTATCACTTTCACTTTCATATTCCATAACTTTTTCAGTTCTCTGGCAAGGTCCAGATATTTGTCTATTTTTTCATTTTCCTTTAACTTCACCCTGTATCTGCTGGCACTGCAAAATCCACCAGTTGACAGGTTCTTTCTTTTTTGTTTATCAACACTAGGTCTGGCCTTCTTGCTGGGATAAGGTGATCCGTTTTTATCTCAAAGTCCCAGAGAATTTTGTGCGTTTCGTTCTCAAGAACAGATTCTGGTTTATGCATATACCATTTTGTTGTGTGGTCAAAATTTAATTTTTTGCATAATTCCCAGTGGATCACCTTCCCAACCCAGTCGTGTCTAGCTTTGTATTCTTGTTGTGCTAGTTTGCTACATTCGCAGAGTATATGGTTTACAGTCTCATCTCTATTACCGCAAAGTCTACTACTACTACTATTATTATTATTATTATTATTATTATTATTATTATATGATTTTTTTACACCAACGTTAGCTGATGATTTTTCACTGGAGTCTGAGTGACAAGTCTCCTCAGATCTCCAGAACTCTTCTGAATATTCTAGCCGATTGCAGCAATGCAGTTGTCTGCATGGTCTCAATTCTTCATCTGATTCCCAGCCCCTCCAGTCCTTTTCCCAAGCTTTTTGAGACCGTTCCTTTTGCAGTTACTACAATTGGTATCACTTTCACCCTCATATTCCACAGCTTTTTCAATTCTCTAGCAAGGTCCAGGTATTTGTCTATCTTTACGTTTTCCTTCATTTTCACCCTGTGATCTGCTGGAGCTGCAAAGTCTACCAGTTGACAAGTTCTCTTTATGTTTGTTAATCAATACTAGGTCTGCTCTCCTGGTTGGGGTAAGGTGATCCATCTTTATCTCAAAGTCCCAGATAATTTTATGTGTTTCATTCTCAAGAACAGATTCTAGTATAGGCATATATCATTTTGTTGTATGGTCAAAACTGGAATTTTTTGCATAATTCCCAGTGGATCACCTTTCCAACTCAGATGTGCCTAGTTTTGTATTCTCATTGTGGTAGTTTACTATATTTGCTTAATACATGGTTTATGATCTCATCTCTGTCACCACACAGTCTACATTTACTGTTTTCTCGTGTCTTATCAATTTTTGATTTGATATAATTTGTTCTTATGGCATTGTTTTGTGCAGCAATTATTAGCGATTCAGTTTCTCTCTTGAGGTTTCCTTTTCTTAACCAAGTCCAAGTATTTTCATGTGCAACTTCAGGTATTTGTCTATCTTTTCGTTTTCTTTCATCTTTACCCTGTGATCTGCTGGAACTTCAGTTGACAAATTCTCTAATAAATACTTGGTCTGGTCTTTTGGCTGGAATAAGGTGATCCGTCTTTATCTCAAAGTCCCAGAGAATTTTATGGGTTTCATTCTCAAGAACATATTCTGGTTTATGCATATACCATTTTGTTGTAGGGTCAAAACTGGAGTTTTTTGCACAATTCCCAGTAGATCACCTTTCCAGCCCAGTCATGCTTAACCTTGTATTATCGTTGTCCTAGTTTGCTACATTCGCTTAATACATGCTTGATTGTCTCATCTCTTTCTCCAGACTCCCTACATTTGCTGTTTAGTTGTGTCTTATCAATATTTGCTCATTATTATTATTATTATTATTATTATTATTATTATTATTATTATTATTATTATTATTATTATTATTTACTCCTTTTGATTTTTCACATCAGCATTAGCTTATGGTCTTTCACTGGAGTCTGAGTGACAGCAAGTCTCCTCAGGTCTCCAGGACTCTTCTGAGTATTCTGGCAGATTGCAGCAGTGCAGTGTTCTGAATGATTTCAATCCTTCCTCTGATTTCCAGACTTTCCAAGCCCTTTTCTAATCCTTTTGGGGCTGTTCCAAGTGCAACAACTACAATTGGTATCATTTTCACTTTCATATTCCATAACTTTTTCAGTTCTCTGGCAAGGTCTAGATATTTGTCCATTTTTTCATTTTCCTTTAGCTTCACCCTGTGATCTGCTGGCACTGCAAAATCCACCAGTTGACAAGTTCTTTCTTTTTTATTAATCAACACTAGGTCTGGTCTTCTTGCTGGGATAAGGTGATCCGTTTTTATTTCAAAGTCCCAGAGAATTTTATGCGTTTCGTTCTCAAGAACAGATTCTGGTTTATGCATATACTATTTTGTTGTATTATTATTATTATTATTATTATTATTATTATTATTATTATTCCTTTTGAGTTTTTCACATTAGCTGATGGTATTTCCCTGGAGTCTGAGTGACAACAAGTCTCCTCAGGTCTCCAGGACTCTTCTGTGTATTCTAGCCGATTGCAGCAGTGCAGTAGTCTGGATGGTCTCAATTCTTCCTCTGATTTCTAGATCCTCCAGTCTTTTTTCCAAGTTTATTGGGACCGTTCCAAGTGCACCAACTACAAATGGTATCACTTTCACTCTCATATTCCACAGCTTTTTCAATTCTCTGGCAAGGTTCAGGTATTTATCCATCTTTTCATTTTCCTTCTTTATTATTATTATTATTATTATTATTATTATTATTATTATTATTATTATTATTATATCTGGCATTAATCAGTATCCCGGGAAACAGCAGAGCACTAACATTACTAGACAAACTAACTGTGTTTGTCTTCTTTTTCTTTGGCTAAAATTCTTGGCGCTTTGATTGTCCACAACGATCGACCCATTAATATCGATCGGCAGTTGACTGAAGCTTATTGGAGAATGAATGAAATGAATGAACTAGCCAGTCACTACTCTACTACCACAACTACAAACGATTTCCTATCACTACGACTACCACCAGTGACTCCTTTATTGGTAGCAATGGAAAAAGACGTAGAATTTCCACTACTATTCCTACCAAAACAACATTTCTTTCACCGCCACCTTCTTCTACTTACATACATATCTTCACGTTCAATACTGGCAGTCCTGTGATGCGTTTACTACAACTGTGAGTAGTACGATATATCGACGGCAGTTCATTCATAAAAATCTATAAAGGGATCCTGTCGTCATCCGCCAACCGTTCTGACGTCACGATCAGTTTCTATGACGATCAAGCCAGTTACCACCCACTCTTTATTCTCCTTACCTTCCCCGCACTTAGTTTTGAACCACACCCTTTTTTACCCTTTCTTTTATTCATTTTCTTCTCCATAATTTACACCCCCCCCGATTTCACCCTACCCTCTCACCATCTTCTTTTCCCCGTCCACTCGTGTTTCTCCCCTCCCCTCTTTTTTATGAAAGTTGTTTGCTCCCCAATTTAAACGACCTTGCGATTCTGCGAGAAGGTCGTGAGAGTGAGTTTGGAACACTCCGTGTATCGCCAATCAAACTTTTTATGCTTCGCCCATTCATTCATAAGTGCGCGCCTTCATATCGAGTAGTTAGCGATGTACATGTAATAGCTATTGACGATAGTGGTAGTGATGATGATGACTTTCATAAAAAGATTTCTTCTTCTTCTTCTTCTTCTTCTTCTTCTTCTTCTTCTTCTTCTTCTTCTTCTTCTTCAGCGTGATTATCAAAATCATTTCCCTGAAGTAGTGAGTGACAGCAAGTCTCCCCGTGTTTCCCGGACTCTTCTGAGTATCCTGGTCGTTTTTAGCAGTGCTGTGGTCCAAGTGGTTTCAATGCTTCCTCTATTTTCCAGTTCATCGAACCCTTTTCCTCGTTTTGGGGGACTGTTCCAAGGACTCAAACAACGCATTATGTTCACTCCTGTGAGTTTTTCACACCAGCGTTAGCTGATGGTCTTTCGGCGGAGTCTGAGTGACAACAAGTCTCCTCGGGTCACCATGTCTCTTCTGAGCATTCTAGACGATTGCAGCTATCTAGTTGTCAGGATGGCCTCAATTCTTCCTCTGATTTCCAGTTCCTCCAGTCTTTTGTCCGAGCTGTTTGGGACTGTTCCTAGTGCACCAACTACAATTGGTATCACTTTCACCCTCATATTCCATAGCTTTTTCAATTCCATGAGAGTTCTTCCCATCCGTCTTATCTGGTGATTCACTGGAGGCTGAGTGACAGCATTGTCTCCCCAGGTCTCCAGGACTATCCTGTGTATTCTTGCTGATCTTAACAGTACTGTTTTTGGATGGTATCGATTCTTCTTCGGGTTTCCAGTTCTCCCACCCTTTTCCAAACCATTGGGAACCGTTCCAAGAGCCCCAATTACTATTGACACGACCTTTACCTTCATGTTCCATAGTTTTTTCAGCTCTCTGGCTAGGTCCAAGTATTTATCTAACTATATATAGATATATAATACCAGTCATGTATTTATTAAAACTTGTTTTAAAAAACCATTGAGGACTGTCTAATGTTGCATGTTCAAATTTTGAGTGTATTTATTCTATGTTATGACGATTTTGGGTAATGTGACGTAAGCAGTGACGTAGTTTTTGTTACAGACAAAAACCGGAAACGAATCTCCTTATTAATAGATAGATTATTATTATTTGACTCCATGAGAAATCTTCATACCCGCCTTACCTGGTGGTTCACTGGAGGCTGAGTGACAGGAAGTCACCTCAGGTATCCAGGACTCTTCTGAATATTCTAGCCGATCTCAACAATGCTGTTGTCTGAATGGTCCCAGTTCTTCCTTTGATTTCCAGTTTCTCTAGTCTATTTTCTAAGCTTCTGAGGACCATTTCAAGTGCACCAACTACAATTGGTATCTCGTTCAGTCTCATATTCCAATGCTTTTGCAATTCTCTAGCAAGGTCCAAGTATTTGTCTATCTTTTCGTTTTCTTTCATATTATTATTATTTCACTTCTGTGAGTTTTTCACACAAGCGTTAACTGATGGTCTTTCACTGGAGTATGGGTAAGAAGTCGCCTCAGATCTCCAGGTCTCTTCTGAGTATTTTAGCCGATTTCAACAATGCTGTTGTCTGGATGGTCTCGATTCTTCTTCTGCTTTCCAATCCCCCCCCGTCTTGATTTCCAATTAGTCCATTATTATTATTTACACCTTTTGAGTTTTCACATCAGCATTAGCTGATGGTCTTTCACTGGAGTCTGAGTGACAGCAAGTCTCCTCAGGTCTCCAGGACTCTTCTGAGTATTCTGGCAGATTGCAACACTGCAGTGTTCTGAATGGTATAAATCCTTCCTCTGATTTCCAGACTTTCCAAACCCTTTTCCAATCCTTTTGGGACCGTTCCAAGTGCAACAACTACAATTGGTATAACTTTCACTTTCATATTCCATAACTTTTTCAGTTCTCTGGCAAGGTCCAGATATTTGTCCATTTTTTCATTTTCCTTTAGCTTCACCCTGTGATCTGCTGGAACTGCAAAATCCACCAGTTGACAAGTTCTTTCTTTTTTGTTAATCAACACTAGGTCTGGTCTTCTTGCTGGGATAAGGTGATCCGTTTTTATTTCAAAGTCACAATTATTATTATTTTGAGTTTTCACATCAGTGTTAGCTGATGGTCCTTCTCTGGAGTCTGAGCGACAGCAAGTCTCCTCAGGTCTCCATGACTCTTCTGAGTATTCTGGCAGATTGCAGCAGTGCAGTGTTCTGAATGGTTTCAATCCTTCCTCTGTATTATTATTATTATTATTATTATTATTATATTATAATAATAATAATAATTCTCTTGTTGCTGTACTTCGATATAACTCTACTACTTACACGACATCTCTATTTTTATCGTCTTCTTAGAGTTTTCTTGTTCATCTTTATCCTCATGACCAGCATCATCTTCATCCGCATCACCGCTAACATCATCTTCCTTTCTTAGATGAAATCACAAAGAATAGAGAGTAAATAATAAAAAACGCGTTGGCGTATGTTAATGGGCGCCGTATTGTCGAGGCGATTTAAACATTTTTTCCCGATTCCATTCCTCGTGTGCACCAAGTAGGCATAACAACAACGAATAATAATAATGATAATAATAATAATAATAATAATAATAATAATAATAATAATAATAATAATAATAATAATCATTATTATTATTATTAAAGTTGCTATCATTATTAGTAATGATAATAATAACAATAACAATAATAATAATAATAATAATCATTATTATTATCATTATTAACGTTGCTATTATTATTAATAATAATGATAATAATAATTATTATCATTATTATCATTACTATTAATAATGATAATAATAATAATAATTCATTTAAAATATTATTTAAATGTATTATGATTATTATTAATAATAATAATATAATAATAATAATAATAATAATAATAATAACAATAATAATAATTATAATTCTCCTCCTCCTTCTTCTCTTCTTCTTCTTCTTCTTCTTCTTCTTTATTATTATTATTATTATTATTATTATTATTATTATTATTATTACAAATATAATATTTTAGATATAATAATGGTTTTATCATATATCTAAAGTATCTTATATATATATATATATATATATATATATATATATATATATATATATATATATATATAATGACTTGAATGTTTTGTTTGTTTGTTTGTGTGTTTGTTGTTATTGTTTTAGCCATTGCAGACAAGACAGTCGTGCACAAACACAACAAACAACAAAGACAAGACATATTGAGGAGGAGGAGGAGGGGTGAGGACGTAAATATCCGACAACAGAAGGATGGACACGCTTAAATATAGATCACATAACAAAAGAGGGATGGAATAATTTACATTGAAATGCCATAAGGGTCGAATGGTTTTAGCTTGGCGCGCTTTTCTCGTTTGTTTAAAATTGCCGGGCGCGACGGAATCTCTTAGACAAATAATGCATCCAAAATTAATTCTCTTTTATTCGCTGTTGGTATTTTTACCATTTCTAAACCGGTGAACATTTTGCAATGAGGAGGCAGGTTTTTTTTTTTTTAATCCGGGTCAGTTGACATCTAACCACCAGGTCAAGCAATTAATTAATTATAGAAAAACAAGGCTGGTCTTGTTCGCTTATGATTTCCGCTCACTTTCTCCACCATACCCTGAGACACACACACACATACACACACATGGTGTTGACTTAAGAACATGCGCGCACACGCACACGCACACACACACACACACACACACACACACAACAGACAAAGGTAAAACCCACACAGGGGGGGGGGTGACCCAGACCTGGAATGATAATCAGAAACTGTTGAACAGACAGACAAACAGACAGACATACACACACACACACACACACACATATATATATATATATATATATATATATATTGATAAACAGCCCCCCCACACACACGTAGAGAGTTTGGAAGACATAAGACAAAACCAAATGGACCGCCACTAGCAACAACTCCAGTTCCGGAGATCTTTTGTAGATGAGATTTTTATCTCGAAATATTAAGAATAAATCACAGGTTAACAAACAACACCATAGTTACCATATTTTTCTTTACATTTGCATTGTGATAGCCTTCAAAACCAACCACCAAACAAATATAAATCTATTATTATACTAAAGCTGAGCGAATCATTGTTTGTCTCCTAAAGGCTTTTTTACTGTTTAGTTTAATGATACGAAAGTTATACAAAAAGTTTTGTTCGAAAAAATTCCATTTTAATTGGTTCTAATTACACGTTTTTTGCAATTAAGTATAAAAAAGTGACGCGTCACTAATACACATTCTGCCAGTCACTTTCCCCCTCTCTCTATATATATTGATTACCTTCTCGTTATATATGTTAGTTTCTCATTGAGTGTAGAGGATGAGAGAGATTGGATTGTGCGAAACGTATTTGTATGGTAAGTTTCATAAGCAGCGAGCCAGTAGCTTCTCAACATCTTAGCTCTTAATAAATTTAGATTAGGTCAAATGTTTCCTTTCTACTAAAACCAACTCATATACCCCATGATGACGACTGAGGAAGCAGTTGAAAGCGCTCGGGCTAACAGTATGGGAAATATCCTATTTTGATTCGATACAAACACCAGAAAGATCGCCAGACGACTGGAAAAGACACACATTCAAATAATGAAGAAGTACTCCGTGCTATTCAATAACACATGCCTGAATATATATATATATATATATATATATATATATATATATATATATATGTGTGTGTGTGTGTGTGTGTGTGTGTGTGTGTAATGAAAATGTTTGTAATATATAGATTGAGAAATTCGTGTACGAGTGTGGGCTGAAATGTCTCATCTGCTGTTGATGACTTTTTTACTAATGAGATCCAAGCACTGCAACACCGATGGAAGAAGTATGTATACTACAAGGGGGTATTTAAAAAAAATAAACCTCATTTGGTCACATTCCTAGACGGTATCTTGGTCAGCCTGTGAACTTAACAGCCGTTCCTTGTAAAAGATTTTCTTTAGAGTTTGAATACTCTTAGTTGTCTTAAAAAGTACAATTCAATATTCCCGTCTATTTCAAAGTAAAAACCGTTTTTACTTTGAAATAGACGGGAACCACTAGTTTAAAAACGTTTCTTTTTTTCTTTCTTTCGACTTTCTTTTCTTTCGACTTTCTTTCTTTCTTTCTTTCTTCCTTTCTTTTCTTCTTTCTTTCGTTCTTTCTTTCTTTCTTTCTTTCTTTCTTTCTTTCTTTCTTTCTTTCTTTCTTTCTTTCTTTCTTTCTTTCTTTCTTTCTTTCTTTCTTTCTTCTTTTCTTTCTTCTTTCTTTCTTTCTTTCTTTCTTTCTTTCTTTCTTTCTTTCTTTCTTCTTTCTTCTTTTTCTTTCTTCTTTCTTTCTTTCTTTCTTTCTTTCGTCTTTCTTTCTTTCTTTCTTTTCTTTTCTTTCTTTCGTTTTTCTTTCTTCTTTCTTCTTTCTTTTCTTTCTTTTCTTCTTTCTTTCTCTTTCTTCTTTCTCTTTCTTCTTTCTTCTTTTCTTTTTTTTCTTTCTTTCTTTCTTTCTTTCTTTCTTTCTTTCTTTCTCTTTCTCTTTTCTTTCTTCTTTCTTTCTCTTTCTTTCGTTTCTTTCTCTTTCTTCTTTTTTCTTTTCTTTCTTTCTTCTTTCTTTCTTCTTTCTTCTTTCTTTCTCTTTCTTCTCTTTCTTTCTTTCTTCTTTCTTTCTTTCTTTCTTTCTTCTTTCTTTCAACTTTCTCTCTTTCTTCTTCTTTCTTCTTTCTTTCGTCTTTCTTTCGTTCGTTCTTTCTTTCTTTCTTTCTTTCTTTCTTTCTTCTTTCTTTCTTTCTCTTTCTTTCTTTCTTTCTTTCTTTCTTTCTTTCTGTCTTTCTTTTTTTCTTTCTTTCCTGTGGTGTTAATGAATTCTAAAAAGCTATTTGGTGGGAAAGGAGATTTCTTTCTCAGGAGAACACACGTTAAGCATATGTCTCCAACCGTTGCAGTTCCGGTTGCAAAGCCGGCTTAATTTCTTTTATATATATATATATATATATATATATATATATATATATAGTGTTATGAGTCCAACGAGAGAAAATTAAATATTTTATAAAAAAGGAGGTCCGCAAAATGGATTATATTTTTATTATTATTTTAGCGATACGTGTTTCAGATTTTCTGATATCTTCTCCAGGCGTCGATTAACCACATTCTGTATACAAAATGTCCATATATATATATATATATATATTATATATATAATATATTATATATATAATATATATATATATATATATATATCTTCCCTACTCCCCGTTTTTATCTAGTGAGAGTCGCAGAGATAGTTAATTTGCAGGTGTGTGTGCTTGTGTGTGTCAGATTTTTATCTTACACACACACACACACACACACACACACACACACACATATATAATATATATATATATATATATATATATATATGGGGGGGTTGTAAAATAACTCTATTTTTAAAATCTTGTAATTTATTTTGAATCATTATTTTTGCAAAATATAAATATGAGATGAATACCCCTTACATGGAGTTTGATTTGAAATTCCGTATTGGCACCAGCATTCACATCCAGCCTCTCAAGCCGCTCGCGAATCATATCAGCTGATCTTCCCACGAACTTTTGTGAAATAACAGAAATAAATTATTGTATTCCTCCTTCAAGTTCTTCCAAAGTCATTGGTTTTGTAGAGTAGACTTTCTCCTTCAACCAACCCTAAAGAAAAAAAAGTCGCTGTGTGTTAAATCAGGGCTTCTGACTGGCCATTCATGCGGACCACGTCTACCCATCTATCTCCCAGGAAAATGGTGATTCAGCCATTCATGAAGAACAATAGCAAAATGTGCAGGAGAAAAGATACATTAAAGAATTGAGAAAAATGTAACTGCATATTTAAAAAAATAGTATAAAAATATAAAAATAGTATTCAAACAGACTGAATAACAATAACTACCAGTCGCTTTTCTCGTTATTCTGTGATAAATAATTTCTTATCACCTTCCATATACCAACAAATGCCCTGAAGATGATCTAATTAATAGATTAAAACACTGCAGCGTCGGCCAATAAACTCACTACTTAACCCATTTAAACCTGTGTTTTTTCATCTTTCCTAATATACTACATACCGTCGGATTCACTTCCTTTCTTCACACACACACCACACACACACACACACACACACACATATATATATATATATATATATATATATATATATATATATATATAAGTGAAATAAAATGGAACTTAATCCGACAGTGTGAATTTGATATATTGAAAAAACAAAAGATGTTTACAAATGCATGGGATCACCAGGAGAGAATGTGCAAACCGTTTCGGGCCTTCCTCTCTACGGTTTTAAAAAGCAACATCGGACCCCGTAGAGAGGAAGGCCCCGAAACGGTTTGCACATTCTCTCCTGATGATCCCATGCATTTGTAAACATGTTTTTGTTTTTTCAATATATCAAATTCAATATATATATATATAATATATATATATATATATATATATATATATTATATGGTTGAAAAGTTTGAGGCCTCTAGTGAATTCATTTCCGCTTGGAAATGTAGCGATTAAATATTCTCCTATATTTGACAGCTGCTTATGGCCGTACGGGTAAGAGGATTGGCGAACGAAAGTTCATTCGCGTCTCGAACCTGGCCAGAGGTAGCTGTTAAACGGTATAACCACACTGATGAGAGGTGATACCTCGAAACACGTGTCTGTTGTTTACTTTATTATATACTAGCAAATATATGCACCCTCCGGGTGCAAGTACTTAAGTTTTAATGTAATAAAATATCATATTAAATTAGAAAGACTAACGAAATAAGAATGAAAAAAAAAAAGATCTGAAACAGAGGGGGCTATAATAAAAAAAATAGAACAACTGAAACTTACTGTTCCACCCCTTCCGTCTTTCATTACTAAATTTTTCTAATTTAACTATTTAGTTAAAATAGGAAGTAAAGAATAAAATTACAGTTATTTCTTCTTGTAAATAATTTTCTTTTAAGATTTATCTCCGAGATTTTTGCTCATATTCATTAAGATAAAACCAAACAATTAGAAATCAATAATAAGCACATATTTATTAAAATCAAATTTTAAATATCAATATGCAAATAAGCCTTCCCGTTCATACTGTATACCGCTATTTTGTTGTATATATAAATACAATCACATGTTATTAGTACGTAGATATGATCAACAGTATTAATAATGTAAAACAATTTTATTAATAATTGAAGGTTTAAAAGAATGAAACCATGGATAATTTGACGTAAATAATTAAGGGAATTGTGACTTGAGTAGTGATATAGTTTCGGTTACAGACAGAAAAACACACAATCTCCATTATAATAAGATATGTATATATATATATACGGGGAGTAGTTTTTTCAAGTATTGTAGAATTGAAAATAAAGTGCCCGATTACGGATGTAAAAACTGTATTTATTAATTTATTACAGTGTATAATACATTTAAGGTGCGATTGTTACTATTATTTTCAAAGCAGCGTGTTAGCCACTTATCGTCAAGACAACGCTCCCGTTAAGAAATAAAGGGAAGTATACACACATATAAATGAATTGACATTCTTGTATTTCTTAACGGGGGCATTGTCGGGACGATAAGGGGCTAACACATTGCTGTGAAACCAATGATAACAATAGCATCTTAAATGTATTGTACACTATATATATATATATATATATAATATATATATATATATATATATATATGATTTGAAGGCAATTACAATGCGTATAAAAAATAAAAACAAAAGATGTTATTTTTGTCTTATCGATTTCAAAGTAGAAACTTCATCTTCAGAGGTGTATATATATATATATATATATATATATATATAATATATATAATATATATATATATATATATAAAAGGATATGGAAACATACAATGCTGTTAAAATGAATAGCTATGAATATGATATAAAATATTTTCATTTTAACAGCATTGTGTGTTTTCATATCCTTTTATCTATACTTATACCGTCGAATTCATTTCCTTACTCTTAACACACACACACACACACACACACACACACACACATATATATATAATATATATATATATATATAGCTTGCTCCATCCCCCACACCATTAAGTAAAGTTTGTCTTGGACAAAGTACGAGGGTATTTAACCTTTCTTTCTCAACCGGATGTAAAAATTGAATTGAGACGGAATAAGTCATGAAAACCATTTCATTTCCATGAGTCATTTGGTGCGTAAAAGGTTAAAATGTTTTTGATATTATCGATGGGCAATTATTGAATTTCTGACTCTCGGCGGAATTTGTAACAGGATGACCCTATTGAAGGAGGAAAATATTGGCGATTTTAACGCCAGAGTGGAACAAGATCGTGGAACCTGGACAGTGTTGGTTAAGTATGGACTGGGAGGCATGAAAAAATGGACTTCACCTGCTCCAGCCTCGTACTGAACTCTGACTCGATATCTGCAACACATTCTTCCACTAAAAGCTCTCACAAGGCAACCTGGATTTATGTAGGCATGGACACATGTCTAATTATGTCATAAACCACAAACAAGACCTTCAGGATATAGACACTGTGAGGGTCATGCGAGGTGCAGAGTTTAGCTCGGATCACAAGCTTGTGCGCGGAAAACTAAAACTCCATGTCATGCGCAAGTCTCACGCCCCGGAGTAAAAAGTCCCTAAACGCATCGATATATCCAAACTTCATGTTGTGTGACGGAGCCTGCCTCCTGGGGGCTGGGCTTCTCAGTCACGTACGGTCGCATTATAGAAGAAGCAGGGGAAAGGGCTCATGTGTGATAGGGTGCGTAAACAAAGTTGGACCCGTGGGCCTTCTGCAAGGTCACAACCGAATTACTTGTAGAAATGGGCTTCTTCTGTGAAGAAGTGGCAATCACCATATATATATATATATATATATATATATATATAAGGTGTGTCATAAAAGTATCCAGATTGAAGCTGTATTTACCAAGCAAGAAATGAATTATGATTAGAACGTTAATTTTTTTCAGAATACAAGGTGTGTCATAAAAGTGCTGAGTTTGAAGCTGTATTTACCAAGATAGAAATGAAGAATGTATAAAAGATTAATTTTTTTCAGAATACAAGTACAAAAAATCTCGATACTTTTTTTTACACTCGTTGTATATATATATATATATATATATATATATATATATATATATATGAATTTAACATTTTGAAAAAACAATTAGTAATTATAATCTGCTGACAGAATCTGTTTCGACCGCTTAGTAGAAGGGTCATCATCATCGAGCAAAACATATGAAGGAAAGAAGGGATAAAAAACCGTTCATATGTTTTGCTCGATGATGATGACCTTCTACTAAGCGGTCGAAACAGATTCTGTCAGCAGATTATAATTACTAATTGTTTTTTCAAAATGTTAAATTCATTCTGTCGGATTAACTTCCATTTATTTACACACACACACACACACACACACACACACACACACATATATATATATATATATATATATATATATATATATATATATATATAAAATGTTGTTCTGGTTCCAACGGGAGAAAATTCAATATTTTATAAAAAAAAAGAAGGTCCGCAAAATGTATTTTGTTCTCAGAATTTTTTTTAAATTCTTTTTGTTTTACATATGCCAATGCAAGAACCTCAGCGGCCAAATATTCCATGACGGCTGCCAAATAGACGGGAGCACCAGCACCAACTCTCTGGGCATAGTTGCCTTTACGGAGAAGACGATGGATACGACCAACTGGGAACTGAAGTCCAGCACGGGATGAACGAGTCTTGCTCTTTCCCTTAACTTTTCCCCCTTTGTCACGTCCAGACATAATGATAGTTGTTGAAGGTTGATAATAGATATATATATGGATGCATTGCTGAAATTAAACCTATGTTGTGTTTTAGATATGTGTTGGAATAAACAGTTGTTGCTGTCACCCAATTTTATGTTGCGTTTGTGCTCGTATATGCGCTTTTTTTTTTTTTTTTAAACTTTCTGGAAGTTTCGCCTATGTATTTCTTGTGGCAGTCTGCACAAGGAATCATGTATACGCCAGCTTCTGATTTTACTTGTTGTCGGGGCTTTTTGTTTAGTATGTTGTGTATAGTTTTGGATGCTAGACTGACTGTCTTTATGCCTAGATTGTTAAGATTTCTGCTGATGTTGCCATTGGTGTGGTTATTAGGTAGAATTATGTATCTGCGTGGGGAGTCGGACTGGGTGGGGTTCTGGAATTGGTTTCTGGTGTGGATTTTGAGAAGGTGTTCATTATGTGGGTGAATTTATCATCTAAATGTTTGGGTGTTCAGATGCGGAGGGCTCTAAGGTGAAAACCTATTATAACGCCTCTTTTGGTGTGGGTGTCATGGTGTGAGTAGTAATGTATGTGATCATTTTTGGCTGTGGGTTTGTGGTGGACTTTGAATTCTAATGCGTTGTTGTTTTTTATAAGTAAGATGTCTAAGAAAGGTAGGGAGTTATTAGATTCTAGTTCGTGTGCGAATTGTATGGTAGGTTCAATATTGTTAAGTCTGTTTGTGATTTCGTTGATGTTTATTTCGCTCGGGTATATGATTAGTGTGTCGTCAATATATCGGAAGTACTGAGAGTCTTTGGGGATTATGAATTTAAAAGGTCCTGCTTCTCAAATCTCTAGATATAAACATGCGAGGAGTCCACTAAGTGGTGACCCCATGGGTAAACCAAATTTTTGTTTGTAAAAGATGCTGTTGTGTTGGAAATATCAATGGGATGTGCATAGTCTACATATTTTTATTATTTTCTGGATAGTGAGGGGACATGTTAGTTGGGTGTTATTTGTGGTGAGATGTTTTTTCTAGTCTGTTTAGGCATTTGTCTACTGATATGTTTGTGTAAAGTGATTTTATATCTAGGCTAGCTAAGGATTTGTTCTCCATATTGGTGTGTGTGATTTTTCTAAGTTCACCTGAGTTTTTTTTATGTGGGCATCATTAATTGTGTCTAGAAGAGGGAATAGCGTTTTAGCCAAAACTTTAGCGATCATGTGGGTGATAGAGCCTATTCCGGAGATGATGGGTCTAAGAGGTATGTTGCGTTTGTGAGTTTTGGGAAGGCCATACATTTTGGGGATGGTGGGGTGGTAATTGATTAAGGAAGACCATATTTTGTCTTCTTTAGCAATTAGTTTTTTGTAGGTTTTGTTGAAAGATTCAATGTTTTTTGTGATGGTGTGTGGGGAGATTATTTCATATGTGTTGTTATCAAATAGTAGGTCCATGCTTTTTTGGTTATAGGCTGTCGTAAGGGTAGGGAATTTGGCAGACGAAAATTCTCTCGGGTTTCGCTCCCGGCTAGAGGTAGCTGTTAAAAAAGTCGAGCCGCACTAATGAGACGTACACGTCGAAACACGTGTCTGTGGATGACTGATATATATATATATATATATATATATAAAGGAGTCAGAAACTACCTACCTAGGTTTCATCTAATGGCTCATCAGGATAATTTTGACTGAATGTGGTTGGTACAAACGACTTTTATTGTTGGAAGTGGTCACAAGAAGAAATAAAAATTAACATGAAAATTAAAGCTATATATATATATATATATATATATATATATATATATATATATATATATATATATATGTATGTGTGTGTGTGTGTGTGTGTGTGTTTCTAAATAAGAATGATAATACAATTTTATTCCGCCCTGTCGGCTGGGGCGTTAGAATGCACCGACTGCACCTCTGCAGAGGGGTAAGACTCCCCCAATGGGGCCACCTGTTTGCCGTGGGTGGCGACCCGTGATGCTTAAGGATAGAGCCCAGGTGAATGAGCAGTTTATGACATGCAATACTCCACTTTAGCCCTATCTTGGGCTAGACGGGCGGTCGGATAGGCCTCCTCCGATCAATCGGCTGGTCACGTCAAGCCCTAGCACCTATATGATTTTCCCAACCCTATTGCCCTTATGGCAAGCCCCAACCCCTTTTTATCATATGGGTGCTAGAAGGCGGTGGCTGCGGATCTACGTTAAACTCTATCTGATGGTGAGGTTCCAGTTCTGGAGGTTTGGGGAATGTGGACTACCCCTTCATCACCATTGCTCCCTGGTCCACTCTGACCCGGAGTGGTAGTACCTGTTAGGGTCCCATCTATGGGTTAGATGGAAAAATGTATTTATAAAAAAATTGTATTATCCATTAAGAATTGATTTATTTCAAAACTTTATCGGCATTAAATGACCCACTGAGGTTGATATGCCGTAAAACAAACCAAACCAAACCAAACAATTTTATTGTCTTTCAATATGGCATAATAAACCTCTTGAAAAATCAATGTAGTTTATCCTTTGTCACTAAAAATATTTCAAAACATTTATTTCAATTATGCCATGGGCTTAAACTGAAACCAATTTTACAGTCATGGAAAGAGGCATACATCACCATGTGTTATATAATCGATAGGTTGCCTATTGGTTATGTACTGTAGTATAGAATTAAAATTATAATTGGTAATTATGAGTCTTGGAAAATACCAATAAAATAATAGACAAGGCGTCACGTTATTGCTGACCTTGAGAACCATTGAAATATAACGGTTTTTGTTTTAGTTTCTAAATCCAAAAGATCCAAATCCAAATGAAGTTAATGAAAATTATTTATACAAATTTGAAGATATTAAGAACATTGAAACTTTTATTAAAATGACTTGTTTCGGCATTAAATGACCCGAAAAGGGTTGATATGCCGTCAAATCAAATGAAGTTAATGGAAATTAATTTGGTGGTTGGTTTTGAATGTTATCACAATGCAAGTGTAAAGAAAAATAAGGTAACTATGGTGTTGTTTGTTAAGCTGTGATTTATTCTTTATATTTCGAGATAAAAAATATAATCTACAGGAAATCTCCGGAACTGGAATTGTTACTAGTGGCTGCCCATTTGGTTTTGTCCTATGTCTTCCAACTCTCTACGTGTATGGGGGGAGGGGTTATGTGTGTGTGTGTGTGTGTGTGTGTGTGTGTGTGTGTGTGTTCAACAGTTTCTGATTATCATTCCAGGTCTGGCTCACCCCACCCCTCAAGCATAAACTTTTTTTGTTTATTTAAAGGACCATCTGATTCTCTTTTTTATGTGTGTATGTGTCGACAGAACATTTCTGTAACTGAAACTGTTGTTAGTCTTATACCTTCCAAATTCTCTACTTTTATCCTGAAATAAAATTTGTTTCGGCATTAAATGACCCGAAAAGGATTTATATGCCGTAAAACAAAACAAACCAATCCTGTTGTTAGTGAGACTGGGCCTTTCTTTAGTGGCATTGTGCCAGTTTAGATGAAACTAAGTAAACTCTCTTCTTCCTTGATTCCTGTTGTGTTATCACTTGAATAGACAAAGCAGCGTGGGTTGCGTGGGCGTAACGAAACAGTTTACCTGTGACCCAGTACCCGTGACGGACTCACCCTTCTCGAATCGAGTGTGTGACGTGCTGTTTGCACATCACGAGGATGACGTCAAACAATTATCTTTTGCCATCGGAGGGCTTCGATAAATGGTAAACAACATGACGAACACACACACACACACACACACACGCACACACACACACACACACACACACATACACACACACACACACGCACATATAAATATATATATAAATATGTATGTGTGTGTATCAACCATAAAATACACTCACGCATAGTCATATAAATCTGTGCGTGTGTGTGTGTGTGTGTGTGTGTACACTTATATATAAGCACTTCTGTGAGTATACAAAAATCATATGCGTGTGATGAACATAGAATTGCAAAAATGAACATTCAGTGAGTCTGCTAATATATATATATATATATATATATAATATATATAATATATATATTATGATAATGGTACATGGTAATAACCTACTCGAGTTTCACCATGAGGATCTTCAGGGTTAAATCCACTGGATTAATCAAGATATTAGTTAATTGCAGTTGATTGCACGTGTGTGTGTGTTTTTTTTTTTTTTTGCGATAAATGGTTGGTTACAGGACCGCGGTCAAAGAACGCCGATTCAAGATTCGAAAATTCAAAAAATTTTTAAAAAGCGGAAGCTGCATTTTCTTAAGATCAAAATATAAACATTGTTAGAAATCCGCTTTGTGCTATTGTTTTACTGGTTTATGACAATTATGAGGTTTCACTCTATTATTATAGAGTCTGTAGCGATTAAATGTGGTTTTTATCAATATATGTTAAACGTTATTTATTTTAATTAAAGTCAGTAGAATGTGTATATATGAATACACACATGGAGGTGTATTTTTTCCATTTCAATGGTCTTATCAAAAATTAAAAAATGATTATTATAATTACTTACGGTGGTGGGAAATGGGGTTTTGTTAATGTGTGCTTAAATTATTTTTTATTTTTTATTTTTATTTTTTATCTTTATTAATATTTTTCTATTTTTTAAATTATTTTCTATCATTTTTTGAAAAGAACGGGCTCTACCAACGTATTGAGCACTTTATATTTGTTATATCGCTGTCTTATCATTGTGAATCTTGCATCAACTAACCATTGTGACCTGTTTCACCGGTAAGTCACCTTTTCCACAAATACCATATATATATATATATATATATATACACTAGCAGCGGCTACCCGGCGTCGCCTGGGTAGAGGGGATTTTTTTTTAAGTTAGTCCTACAGATCCATTATTACTGAATCGTGAGTTGAATCCTCGTGGGGTGCCCCATTTAGATCCCTATGTAAAAAAAATAGACCTTGCATTGATCCAGCTACTCTGAAAAGAAATGTTAATGTCTACTATCTTAAAATATCAAATGAAAAAAAATCCATGCTGTTATCATTAAAATTTTATTTTTTAATTATCTTCGCGAATATAAATCAAATCTCTATTATTTTTGCTCAAAAACCAAGTGATATTTAATGTGTATATATATTTACTTTGTCGTTAATTGTTTTATTTTCGAAGTTTCCTCCGGACATACAGATTCACACAACTGGCCTTTCTATATATATATATATATATATATATATATATATATATATGTATGTGTGTGTGTAAAAATATAATATAGATAGTGTTTTTTAAGCATGAATTGATGGTGGATGTCCGTGTTAAAATTTAAGAAAAATGTGGACTTCAATTACGTCCACCATCGATTCATGCTTAAAAAAAAACAGTATATTTATTTCATTTTTTACTTTTTATAAAAATGCAAAGCATACGCGAGACTCTTACACACACACGCACACACACACACACACACACACACGCACACAATATACACATGTGACTTTGTGAATATTAAGCTATACCTGAAATAGCGCGCGCGCTCGCCTGCACGCCCACACACACTCTCAGTTAGGGTAGCGTGGACATAAAGTTAACGACGCTTGGTTAATAACAGTTTCTCACCGATGTGATTTTCAAACCTCTACCTAACTTAGATATAAATGGTCTCACCACGATATTGATCACTATTTATAAATATAGTGCCCTATATTATCAATATGAATATATATATATATATATATATATATATATATATAATATAAGGTTAAGTATATATATATATATATATATGTGTGTGTGTGTGTGTGCGTGTGTGTACATATATATGTATGTGTATGTGCGTGTGTGTGTGTATGTATTTATATATATTTATATAATATATATATACATATATATACAAAAGATAAATACAACATACGTTGCCCCCTCGTGTACACGTGTACACACACACATGACTTTATGTGTATGAAACTAATATATATATATATATATATATATATATATATATATATATATATATATATATATATACTAATAATATTATTATTATTAGAGGAAAAGCTCAGTCGGTAGAACGTTCGGCTAGAAACTACACGGTTTCTGATTCGATATCGACCCTCGCCAACTCAGCGTATGAGTAGCACAGAGATCTATGCGGTATGGTAAAGAGCTGATGGTCAGTGTGGCGCTCTGCCTCAAACGCAAAAACTATCTCCTTGGTCTAGCGCTAGTGAAAGGGGGATAGACTCCCTCGCTGTTTGGTTGATACCGACATTAGGCCGCTCCGACGACTTTATTTTACTTATTACTGCTCTATATTTTTTATGTATTGAGCACTTTTGGATTATTTACTGATGCCACTGCGACGGAAAGTTAAAGCGGCAATTGGATAATATATATATATATATATATATAATATATAATATATATATATATATTGATCAAAGCCTGAAGAAGATACCAGAAGATCTGAAACACGTGTCGCATATGTAAGATAAAGATAATAAAAAATTTTTCTAAAAAATAATCCATTTTGCGGACCTACTTTTTTATAATATTATATATATATATATATATAATATATATATATATATATATATATATATATATATATATATATATATATATATATATATATATATATATATATATATATATATATATATATATATATATATATATATATATATATATATATATATATATATATATATATATATATATAATATATATATATATATATATATATATATATATATATATATATATATATATATATATATATATATATATATATATATATATATATATATATATATATATATATATATATATATATATATATATATTCTTGTTTTCTATCTTTTCGCCCATGATCTGTTGATATAGTAAAAAAGAATAGGTACCGTTCGTTTATATCTCTTAACATTATTTTCCTGCCACCCACGCAAACTCAGTTCTACCTCGTTGTTTTACCGAAAGCAGTCACATTCCTGGTGCTATTAATAGTAGACTATCAGGAACTCCGTTCCCAAGACGTTAGCGTAGACCACCAAACAAAACAATCGTAGCTTGACACGTCCATTAGGTGATCGGATATTTTCATAGTATAATGTTTTGAGCTATACGTTTACTGGCTGAACTTGCACAAAGGTGTCAAAATTAGGGCGACCCAGAAAAAACAGAACCCACAAATTTTGTAATAAAACTGTTAATTTTAACTATGGGGGTCTAGGGTTAGGATTAGGGTTAGGGTTGGGGTTTAGGGCTAGTTTAATGGGAAAATTAATAAATATTTGGGTTCGGTTTTTTTGGGTCACCCTGTATACCGGTGACCCAGAAAAAACAGAACCCACAAATTTTGTAATACAACTGTTAATTTTAACTAGGGGGGTTAGGGTTAGAGTTAGGGGTTAGAGTTAGGCTTAGGGTTAGGGTTAGGGTTGGGGTTTGGGTTTAAGGTTAGTTTAATGGGAAAATAAATAAATAATTTGGGTTCTGTTTTTTCTGGGTCACCCTAATTTTGACACCTTTGTGCAAGTTCAGCCCGTTTACTGTAAAAATAATAATGTGTGAAGAATCTGTATAAGCGAACAGCGAGGGAGTATATCCTCTTTTCACTAGCGATAGATCAGGGAGATCGCTTTTGCATCAAAGGTAGACCGCCACACCAACCACCAGCTCCCCACTTTAGCACACAGATCCTATCTGTGCTACTCATGCCTCATACCTCTCAGTTGGAGAGTGTCGGTATCGAACCTTGAACCTTGTGATTTCTAGGCAGATGCTCTACTGAATGAGCTAACACATATAATCAAGCCGTAAGTATGGAGCAACCAGCGAGGATCAGGAGGAAGTCCCTATGGCTAATGGCTAACGTACTGGACAGTGACATCATAGTAAGCGAGTTCGAATTCCACTCACGCTATAACGGTCACATCCAGAATAATACGGTTGGGAAAGGTATGAATCCCTTCATCCCTCCAGCTATGGGTTAAATAGTACCACTATTGTTATTTTACAGGGATAGCTTTAGCATTAAATAACCCACAAAATTTGATATGCCATTAAAGAAACAAAGCAAACAAACCAGCGAGGATCGAACCCACTATTCAGTAGAAGCATTTAATCAAGTTGTAATTTTCACAACCCGTTTGCCACGAGTAGGATGTGATACAAGGTCGTAATTATGGGGCGTCCAGCGAGGATCGAACTCGCTATTCAGTAGAAGCATATAATAAAGTGGATTGACAGGAAAGCTAATTATGTTGAGTAATAGGTATTTGCTGCGTATTCATTTACCCAACCCCTCTCTCACGAGCGGGATGTGACACAAGGTCAATCTTTTAAGCGGAGTAGAGCTGGTTTGAATTAAGATTTTTTTTCCTTCTCCTATTTATTGTGTATGGAGGCGCATGGTGTAATGGTTACCATCATAGGAAATGGACACGATGATACGAGTTCAAATCCTGTACGGGGCTGTTTGCATTTCACATTACACTAATATCCTTGGGAAAGATATGTTTCCAACTATTCTTCCTCCAGCTATGGGTAAATATTAGGGCAGACTGGGCTCTTTAACCAAGGTTAGGCAACTAGTCTAGGAGAAGGAAAACTCTGAATTCAAACCTGGTAAACTCAGCTTAAGAAATTGACCTTGTGTCACATCCTGGTCGTGTGGAGGGGTTGGTAAATATATATTTCTTGTGTAAGATAAATGTTGATCTTTTTTTCTTTTTCAATATCAAAGCAACGTACATCGATATGCCTAAACATATGATATAAGCTTTGCTGAAAAGTTCACAGCCCAACCAAGAAAGTGTTTTGTGTATGACGCTAAACTGAATCTAGTGGTGAGGCTCCAATTCTTTTCATTACTCCAATGTTTTCATTACTACCAGGTCCATTCTGACCCGGGGTGGTAGTACCTGTTAAGGTCCCATCTATAGATGTCAAATAGATCTGTTTGCAAGTTATTGAAAATTATTTCTATTAATTTATTGAGACGAAGTGACAAGTGTGTTGAACTGCAATATATACGTGGAAATGCATAGGGGTAGGTCCTCTGCTTCTTGGTTGGGCCAATGATTTTTCAGTACTTACACACACATAGATACACACACTCACATATAGATAGATATATATACATATGTGTGTGTGTGTGTGTGTGTATATATATTCTTCTCTCTCTCCCACTCCCCCTCTCTCTCCCTATATATATATATATATATATATATATTATATATATATATTCTCTCTCTCTCTCTCTCTCTATATATATATATATATATATATATATATGCAATCAATAATATATTATATTATGGATATTATTATCTCGTTACTATTAGTTTCATGCTTATATATATATATATATATATATATATATATATATATATATATTGCCAGCTTTCCGTCCACTAAGGACAATGGCATGGTATCCAAAAAAATTAAAAAAATAAAAATAAATAGAATTATATGCGTAAGTGGCTGTGCAGGCCTATCTCTGAGTGACCGTCTTTGGTGCACTGACTACACAAACTGTGATGCTTTCTGGGGCTGCTGTTTTTTTCTTTCTGGCTCTCTTTGCTGTCGAGGCTACTCTCCTCTCTACATCATTCCTCTTCGTGCCTTACTTAATGTTAAAGCACCCGGCCGCTCGATTTTCTGCATTTACCTCTCACTTGTTTGTGTCAATGTGGCATATTCGCACGTCTCTCCCGCAGACATCTTTAAAGCGTAGGCTTGGTCTACTTACCGACCGGGAGCCTTTTACTAATTCGGCATACAAAAGATATTTTGGGATGCAGCCATTTTCCATCCTTCAGACATGCTCAAGCCAGCGAAGGCACCTCTCGCAGAGTATGGAGAATATGCTGTTCATGTTGGCCTAATTCAGCACGTCTGTGTTGTGCACTTTATCCTGCCAGCGGATGTGCAGAATACGCTGTAGACGTCAAAGGTGGAAATTGTTGAGTTTCCTTTCGTGGCTTGTATATGTTGTCCACGCTTCGCTACTGTAGAGGAGTGTATGAATAATGCAAGCTTTGTAGATGTGCAGTTTGGTTTTCTAAGTGAGACAGGCATTATTCCAGATTCTCTGGCTCAGTTTGGTCATAACAGCTGCTGCTTTCGCTATTCTGCTGTTGGCTTCAGAATCAATGGAGACTGAGTTGGAGATGGTGGGTCCGAGTTACTTGAAACTCTCCACGGCTTCAAGATTGTACCCATTAATATATATTTACCAACCCCTCTGCACGAGCAGGATGTGACACAAGGTCAATTTCTTAAGCGGAGTTCAACAGGTTTGAATTCAGAGATTTCCTTCTCCTAGACCGGTTGCCTAATCAAGGTTAAAGAGCCAGGTCTGCCCTACTATTTACCCATAGCTGGAGAGAGAATTGGATTCATACTTTTCCCAAGGGTATTAGCGCTAAGTGAAAATGCAGTTACCGCGTCCAGGATTTGAACTCGTGGCGACGAGTCTATTTCCGATGACTTTAACCATTACACCACACGCTTCCATTGTACCCATCAATATTGATGTTTAGAGGAGTGTCTACATTTTGTGCTATGACTTTTGTCTTAGACTTATGGAAAGTCCGAACTCCTTACAAGAGATTCGGGATCTTTTTCTCCATGCTCAGGGAATACAGTGAGGGAATTTACATTCACACCAGAGCTGACAACAAATTATTCAATATTGCTCGTCTTCATACCAAGAGAAAAGTCACAAAGGTGCTCATTTGTGAAATGGTGTTTGCTAACGACGCAGCCTCGACGTCACACACTGAAGAAGGCCTGCAACAGCTTGTCAGTCGCCTCACACATATTACCCCCCCCTCTTAGGTACAGTTAGCAAATCTCATATAAAAAATTTTAATAGCTTAATTGAAAAAAATAAGAAATATAAACATGAACAACAAATGTCTAGCAAGCCTATATATTAAGTCACTTTACACAAGTATCCCGGTTGACAAATGCATCACTCGTTTGGAAAACTATCTCAACAAAATTAATACTACATTTCCATTACCTGTAAGCAAGATAATCCAAATTTGCAAACTTTGCACTAAAAATTGTTTATTCCAATATAACGGGACTTTTTATAAACAGAAATTCGGGTTACCGATGGGGTCACCTTTGGGTGGTGTATTAGCGTGCTTATTCCTTGAATTCTTAGAATCCGGTCCCTTTAAATATATTCTACCTAATGATTCTAATTTTTCCGTTACATCGATGACACGTTATTCATTTACTCAAAAAACTGTAATTTAACTGATATCATTGACAAACTAAATGATGTGGAACTCTCCATTAAGTTCACTCATGAACTTGAACAAAACCACACCCTACCATTTTTAAACACACTTATTATAAACAATAACAACATTTTAGAATTTAAAGTTTATCATAAGAATACTAACAAAAATGACTACATTCCCACCACAACAATAGGATTATAACGATACTATAATAGGTTTCTTTCTTAGAGCACTTAGGATATGTAATAAGAAATATTTAGAAGAGGAATTTAATATTATTGAAAAGTCTTTTCTTAAATTACAATACCCTTTAAACTTCATACACCGTGCTAAAAAAAGGCATTGAAAATACACAATAGTAAAAATAATACTACATCTCCTAATAACACACAACATAACAACAATAACGATTCTGATAGGTACATCATACTTCCCAATAATCCTATCACTGATAAAATAAATAGAAACCTAAAAAAGATAGGTATTAAGACAGTTACTCACTCCACGAAAACAATCAAAAACATTTTACAGAATAAAAATAATTATAAACACGCACACTCCGAAGCAGGGGTCTACACAATAGATTGCTTAAATTGTAACAAAAATATGTAGGAGAGACTTCTAGATCTTTAACTAAACGGGCCACTGAACATAGATATCATATTAAACGAGGTTTTCTAAACAACGCCCTAGCTAAACATATAATAGACAATAACCATACCTTTGATTTTAAAGGTGCCAAAATATTAACTCACATACACAATAGAACACTACGTAGAATTATGGAATCTTGCGTTATTCTCACACATCAAACCATCCCCCAAAGACAAAACTTTTTTAATATATCTCCTTATTTAGCAACACTTGTAATCAGAAATCGTAAAATCCCTTTCACATAACCATTTTAGACATACACTTCCTAACAAATTTTAATTTCACATTATACCAATACACCCTTACACCATTCATATTTTACATAAAAGTTGTTATTTTTAAATAACTAAATAAACATTTCTTTTCTGAAAAAATCTGTTAATAACCGACCATGAACGGGTTAATACTCTTCTTTTTTGAAACAGAGAATTTTTCTATTTTTGAATTTGAAGTATTTCTTTTACTTTCAAAAATTGTTACACTGGAGCAATATATATATATATATATATATATATATATATATATATATATAATTAATAAGTCATCCACTGACACGTGTTTCGGAGTTTCACGCCTCTTCAGAGTAGCTAGACACAACTATCTTTGGCTAGGGTCGAACTCAGACTGACCGTTTGGCAGCCTGATATCTAATCCCCTCGTCCACTGACAGCTGTTGCGGGGACTGGTGTTTTTAAACTATTAAGTACATAGGTGTGTTTATATATTTTACGGTCACTGAGAGATCAAATTTCCGGGGAAACGATCATTGCTTATATGCTTAGTAGTGAGAGTTAATTTAAATTACCAATTAGAGAGCTCATACCAAATTTATGGGAGCATATATTAATAAGTCATCTGTGTGCAAATCTCCAACTATATAGTTGTAAAGATGTCACTTGTGAAAGGTCACCCCATTGAGAGGGTATGATGTTAAGACCCGAAATCTTTCATGACCCTGGGCATCACTGATGAATAGTCCCAAACAAATTTATATATATATATATATATATATATATATATATATATATATATATATATATTATAAAAAAGGAAGGTCCGCAAAATGTATTTTGTTCTCAGAAAAATTTGTTTATTCTTTTTGTTTTACATGTGCAACACGTGTTTCAGATCTTCTGGTATCTTCTTCAGGCTTTGGTTGATAATATGAAAATGAATTCTTACATGCATGTGTATATATATACATACGCATGAGTATTAAAAAAAAAAAAAATGTGTATATATGTGTGTATATATATATATATATGTATATGTATGTGTGCATGTATATGTATGTATATATATAGAGAGAGAGAGATAGATAGATATCAACTTACTAAAACAGATAGACAGATAGATAGATAGATATCAATTGAATGAAATAGATATATAGATATGAACAGACTGAAATAGATAGATAGATAGATATAAACAGACTGAAATAGATAGATAGATGGATATAAACAGACTGAGATAGATGGATAGATAGATAGTTATAAACAAAGTAAGATAGATAGATAGATAAATAGATAGAAAGATAGTTATGAATAGACTTAAATTTAATTCTTAATTCAAAATTCAACTCTTAAGTATGTATATATATGTACACATACACACACCGAGTACAACCATATACATACGCACACACACACACACACACACACACAAAAAGTAAACATAGACACATATACGTAGGCACACACATACACACACCCAAAAAGTATAAATTTAAGTAGAAAAACATAGAATGTCTTCGGAACAAAGAACAAAAAACAAATTACAAGCACACACACACCTGATATATCAAATGAACATCTGATGAACTTTATCAAGACAACCCAAATAGTAAAGTTATAAAAAAAAGCTATAAAAATTCAGCTAATGACTTTATTGGTAAACCACCCAAAAAAAAAACACCTGTTTAAAAGACTAATGTTAAAAATGAAATTCCATTCCACCCCCATAAAAGAGAAAGAGAGGGTGAAATACTCATGTGTATGTATATATATACACATGCATGTAAGAATTCATTTTCATATTATCAACCAAAGCCTGAAGAAGATACCAGAAGATCTGAAACACGTGTTGCACATGTAAAACAAAAAGAATAAAAAAATTTTTCTGAGAACAAAATACATTTTGCGGACCTTCCTTTTTTATAAAATATATATATATATATATATATATATATATATATATATATATATATATTATGAATATAAACATATTGTCCTAGACGCTCCAAATTATTGGTAAATGGGGTGTAACATGTACACATTTTCGTTGTAAAATTTCACAATAAGTACATCGAGCGATGGGTACTGTTATCCAATGGTCAGAAATAGGATATTTGAATATGCTTATATTTAGTCAGATACTATATAACCCAGGCAATGTAGGGAATATACAGCTAGTCAATTATAGAAGGTTGATCCGAAAGCTAAGATCTCCAAAATATTTTGAAATCACAGAAACGTTTATTGTTTGTTGTCAATGATGTTTAAATCATTTTAAACATTCAATATGTGTCTGTGTTTCTATATAATCGCGATGAATTTTTGTAGCCACTGTGGCAGTTATTGTATGCCCATGTGTCAGAACTTGTTAAAATCATGAGGAAACATTAACAAATTAAGAATAGTTTTGAAAAATAAGAAGAAAAAGAAAGGGGGGATTTATTAATTTGTTTATTAAAAATTCTAGCAAAATTAAAAAAAAAACACCCTCCGGGCGATGTAAAAATGGATTTTTGAAACATATTGCCTGAGTGGTGGGAGTTAAAAATTCAATGTCAGCAAGTTTGTACCCTAAGTAAGTAAAATCATCAAATTCATTAAAGGATTAAAAAATAAAACAATTTTAAATGTAAACTTTAAATATGTATTAAAATAAAACAAACTATATATAGATATATAATACCAGTCATGTATTTATTAAAACTTGTTTTAAAAAACAATGAGGACTGTCTATTGTTGCATGTTCAAATTTTGAGTGTATTTATTCTATGTTATGACGATTTTGGGTAATGTGACGTAAGCAGTGACGTGGTTTTTGTTACAGACAAAAACCGGAAGCGAATCTCCATTATTAACAGATTAATAGAAATAGATAATAGAAGATAATAGATTAATAGATGTAATTTGAATTAAAAAAAGGAAAAAAAATCTGAAAAAGCAAACAAGAGTTGCCGCCCTTTAACCAAACGCGTAAGATTCAAAAGTAAACAAAATCAGACGACAACTTAAAAACGGCGGGTAGAGACAAGAGGTAACGGCGAAGAGGGACAGATGTTTTGTATTTTTTTTTTTTTTAGCTGAAGGTAATGGAGGAGAAATGAGACGATAAAAAAAGATTAACAGAGGAGATGTAATAAGTAAGGAATGAAATGAAACACTTGGTGACTGAAAACTTATAAGGAAAAGGAAAGAGTTATTTGATAGACGAGAAAAAAAACCGGGAGAAGTTAAAGAAAGACATGGAAAAGGAATTGAGATAGATGAATTAAGAGATTGAGGAAGTTATTGAAAATTGGTAAAAGGAAAAAGGAAAAGAGTTTATTTGGCAAACTGAACTAAAAAAAAGAAAAAGGAAGGTATTTGTGCAATTATTATTATTATTATTATTATTATTATTATTATTATTATTATTTTTACTCCTTTTGAGTTTTCACATCAGTGTTAGCTGATAGTCTTTCACTAGAGTCTGAGTGACAGCAAGTCTCCTCAGGTCTCCAGGACTCTTCTGAGTATTCTGGCAGATTGCAGCAGTGCAGTGTTCTGGATGGTATCAATTCTTCCTCTGATTTCCAAACTTTCCAAACCCTTTTCCAATCCTTTTGGGACCGTTCCAAGTGCAGCAACTACAATTGGTATCACTTTCACTTTCATATTCCATAACTTTTTCAGTTCTCTGGCAAGGTCCAGGTATTTGTCCATTTTTTCATTTCTTTTAGCTTCACCCTGTGATCTGCTGGAACTGCAAAATCCACAAGTTCTTTCTTTTTTGTTAATCAACACTAGGTCTGGTCTTCTTGCTGGGATAAGGTGATCCAAGAAGAATTATCCCAGAATTATTATTATTATTATTATTTGCTCCTTTTGAGTTTTCACATCAGCATTAGCTGATAGTCTTTCACTGGAGTCCGAGTGACAGCAAGTCTCCTCAGGTCTCCAGGACTCTTCTGAGTATTCTGGCAGATTGCAGCAGTGCAGTGTTCTGAATGGTTTCAATCCTTCCTCTGATTTCCAAACATTCCAGACACTTTTCCAATCCTTTTGGGACTGTTATTATTATTATTATTATTATTATTATTATTATTATTATTATTATTATTTACTCCTTTTGAGTTTTCACATCAGCATTAGCTGATGGTCTTTCACTGGAGTCTGAGTGACAGCAAGTCTCCACAGGTCTCCAGGACTCTTCTGAGTATTCTGGCAGATTGCAGCAGTGCAGTGTTCTGAATGGTTTCAATTATTATTATTATTATTATTATTATTATTATTATTATTATTATTATTAGTTTTTCACACCAGCATTAGCTGATGGTATCCTTCCTGGAGTCTGACTGACAACAAGTCTCCTCGGGTCTGTAGGACTCTTCTAAGTATTCTAGCCGATTGCAGCAGTGCATTATTCTGGATGGTCTCAATTCTTCATCTGATTTCCAGATCCTCCAGTCTTTTTCGGGACCGTTCCAAGTGCACCAACTACAAGTGGTGTCACTTTCACTCTCATGTTCCACAGCTTTTTCAATTCTCTGGCAAGGTCCATGTATTTATCCATCTTTTCATTTTCCTTCAGCTTCACCTTGTGATCTGCTGGGACCACAAAAATCCACCAGTTGACACGTTCTCTTTTTTATTTCTTATTTTTTATTTTTTTAATTTTTTAATCAACACTAGCTGGTTATAAGGTGATCCTTCTTTATCTCAAAGTCCCAGAGAATGTTATGCGTTTCATTCTCAAGAACAGATTCTGGTTTATGCATATACCATTTTGTTGTATGGTCTAAATTTTTTTTTTTTTTCATAATTCCCAGTGGATCACCTTCCCAACCCAGTCGTGCCTAGCTTTGTATTCCCGTTTGCTAGTTATTTTTACATTCACTTAATACATGGTTTATTATATTATTATTATTATTATTATTGTATATGTCACCGTGCTTGAAAAATATAAATATCGTCTGAAGGACACAACAATCAAGAATCTACAAACAAAAACAAACAAAAAAACACAATGAACTAATTATTTTCTGTAAGTTTTTTCTATGTTAAAAATTAATAAATAAAAATTAGGGACTGGAACAATTTTTTATTCAAACGACCAAAGGTTGAAAATAATCTCCACCCACCCATGCACATGCACATACAATTTATAATTGATAAAAAATATTTTTCTTAAGTTTTTTTTTTATTTTATTTTTAAAATTTTTTTATTTAGATACACTATTCATGATAAAATCAAGTCATTAATGAATAAATTGCTGAATTAAAATTAGAATTGGAAAATACACCCGACTTTTTTTTTTCTTTTTTACTTTTTTTTTTTTTTGCTGATTGCTTTAAAACTGGGGGGAAAATTCTATTATCTCCCTTGGGTTAAAATGAATATAATCTAAAAATTCAGATGAATTTTCCGAAAAAAAAAACAGATAAAAAAAAGTGTACAAGGCTGGCTCCTGATGATAAGTTGAAGAGAGCATTCTTAAAAAAAAAGTTCAATCTTTTTCCACAGTTACCCAGAAGACTTCTCGGTTACAGTAATTAGCTACATTTTGTTACAGTAACTGGTAACGCTAATTTGCTACACACAGCTAATACCCTAGTAACAAGCTTTTGAAAAATTTGACATATCAAAATATCTCTACTGATAATATTATCTATGGGAAATAATTCTATACGAAATTATAGGTAGTTATCTCCCTTGGACTTATACTCGTATCTGCCCAGTGATTCTTTTTAAATTTTGGACTTAACAATTTTTAAAATGAGGAAAAGAATTCACCAAGTAAAGAGTAGATATCATCAGTTTATATACTAAAAAATATAATACACATTATTTAAAAGAAGTTTCAATTGGTGTTTATAGTTAGCATTAAAAAAAATCGGTTGATTAATACAAGTTCGAGTGTAACTGGCTATTTTAACTGCTTTAAAAAGCTGGTATGATTCTATCAGAATAAAAGTAACGTAAGTTGTATCCATTAATTTATCTATTTACGTTTCACATTATTCGTCTCAAATTGAGCAACGTGTCTTATATTTGTCTGTAAGAAAGAGGGGTGTACAACAAAATTTAAATTAGGAGGCGACATATAAAAACCTACAGGGGCATAGAAATAGTCCTAAATTTACTATGGTAGCACATTGTACCTTTATATATATATATATATATATATATATATATATATATATATATATACTAGCAAATATATGCACCCTCCGGGTGCAAGTATTTAAGTTTAATATAATAAAATATCATATTAAATTAGAAAGGCTAATGAAACTGAATAAGAATACAGATAAAAAGATTTGAAACAGAGGGGGTATGATTAAAAAATAGAACAACTTTGAAACTAACTCTTCCATCAATTTCCGTTACTCCCGTCTTTCATTGGTAACTTTTCCCAATTTAACTATTTAGTTAAAATAGGAAGTAAAGAATAATATTACAGTTATTTCTTCTTGTTCAGGGATTTCTTTTAAGATTTATCCCCGAGATTTTTGCTCATATTCATTAAGATAAAACCAAACAATTAGAAATCAATAATATTAAGCATATATTTATTAAAATCAAATTTTTAAGATCAATATGCAAATTAGCCTTCCCATTCACACTGTAAACCGCTATTTTGTTGTATATATAAATACAATTGCATGTTATTAATATGTAGACATAGTCGACAGTATTAATAATGTAAAACAATTTTATTAATAACTGAGGTTTAAATAAAAAAAAAATCATGGAGAATGTGATGTAAATAACAAAGGGAATTGTGACTTGTATAGTAATATAGTTTCGGTTACAGACAGAAAAACCCACAATCTCCATTATAATAAGATATATATATATATATATATATATATATACCCAAAAATCGTCTGCTACATATTTTTAAACGAATTAAAATTAATTAAATTTATTATTTACGGTCAAACTTTTGTCTAAATAGATAAGTAGTAACATAATGACCATTAATAAAAAAGCAAAATAATATTACACATTTAATTCATTTTTAATACATATAAAATGATTTTTTGGCCAATTCAATCGCGTTCGGCCATAAACGTTCTTTATAAATGGCATGTTTACAAAATTAATGTAACATTATCGATTTTTTTTTAAATTACCAAATATCAGGAAATTATCCGATTTTAATGAAAATTTCAGTATATATTTATCAATTAATGGATTTTATAATGCATCAATTATTTTATTTCAAAACTTTAATTAAGTATTTTTGCTAAGAAAAATTAATATATGAAATTCATTTAAAATATGAATATTCTGATGTTAAGTTTAAAATGTTATATTTTTAGATTCCAGAAATAAATATCTATTTAATGCAAACCTTATTTTAGTCAAACAAAGTATAAGTTTTGAAGAAAAACTCTATTGAAAATTTAGGGGGGGCCTTTTAAGCAGAACAAATTTCGATGTATATTTTTTCTTTTATAAGATAATAGCCAATTAAATAATTATCGAAATGAGTAAAAAAGAAATCTCAAAAAAACTTTTTATTTATTTATTCATTTTTTTTTTTTACACTTTATTTTCAGTACATATTTTCTGATAGAACATTCCCCCTAATTTTTTTTTTCTATTCACAACTTCGGTCTTTTATCTTTTTATTTCTACTATTTGTAATTAGTATCAAACCCTGACCAACTCGCCGAGATTTTACGCCCCCAAAATAAGGGTCGGGGATCAAAATTAAGTGACCTGAAAAAAATCAGAAAGTTTTGAAATAAAATAAATAATGCATTATAAATTTCATTCATTGATAAGTCAACACTGAAAATTTCATTAAAATCCGATTAATTCCCTGATTTTTGGTAAATTATTTTCTGTAGGCTAAATTCATTTTGTCAAAAACGGATTTTACGTCAATTTTGGGACTCCCTAATAAATACTATATTAATACAATATGGTAAAACTTATGAACTGAATGCTGAACCGGAATTTACGTCCTCGCATTCGGACGTTTAGAAGAGGCACAGATGCCTTCACCGAATTCCGTTCGCTGGACAAATGAAGCCACTCCTGTATCGTAATGGGATGGGGCAATAAAACACATCTCGTTCGTATTCCTAAATAGTATACTTTTTGCCAAAACCATATTTTTAAAAATTTTCTACGATTTCCTATCCTTAAAAAAAGTACATTTCATAAATTCTAGAAATAGACTTTTCAGTACATTTTATAAATTCTAAAAATAGACTTTCTATAGAAATAAGTGTCTCTTGTTATTTTTCCTATTCAGTGCCGGTTTAGCTCAGTCGGTAGAGCGTCCGACAAGGAACCACCGGTCCTCGCCAACTCATCGTATATGTGCGGTAAAGCGAGGAGCTGGTGGTAGGTGTGGCGCTCCAACTCAGACGCCAAAACACTCTTCTTGATCGAACGCAAGTGAAAAGGAGATAGACTGGCTGATTCCGACTTTAGGTCAACCCGACGACTTTACTTACTTACTTACTCCTAGGCGTATCGTCGTGGTGAAATGGTTCCCAAGCTAGTCTGGTAGATCCGTTGAATTCTCGCTGGATGTCCCATACTTGTGGCCTAGTGGCAAATCCTACCCGTAGGGTATATATATATATATATATATATATATATATATATATATATATATCCACAACCGCACGCGTGGAGAGGAAACTACCAGGAGTGACTTCATTTGCGTCTGACTCTTTTAATCGCCTAGTTAGCTCAGTTAAGACCAAGCCTTTTTCCCACCGATCTCAGTCATGTGATATCCTAAGCGAATGACGAAGCCACACCTAGGTCAATAACGGGTCAAAAGCTATCAATCAAACTACTGGTTATTTTCCATGACTCTTTTACTGTTATATACCCCTTTACATATCGGGTATATAAATGGCGGAGAGAAGAGAGGGGTTCTTACTTGTTCTGCTTCGTCGCTGGTCGTCCTCCTCTGAGTTTATTTCTTTCTCTGTTGGGCTGGGTCGATTTGACATTTCGTTGTTAATAAATAAGCATGTTACATAATTATTGGATCCCTAATACATTTATAAGGTATTGTAGAAATCATAATGGCGATTAGTATAGCTGATGGCCTTGAGGGTGAGTGACAGCGCTTGACCTCGATCTCACCTTGCGTTCTGGGGAGAATCGTGAGAACCGGAACCCCATAGAAGGCCCTCTTCCGGTTTAAGGATACTAAGTAAGTAAGAGTCAGTTAGAACTTAGAAGCCGAGCTAGCAACATGTAAGCCTCATCTGCGCAGATTGTCTGGGTGGGGATTTGGAATAAAGTAACATCAACATAAATCGAAGTCTTGTGTTTATTACTAAAAACTAACAATGACACAAGGCTTCTGATAAGGAATGATCCCAAGAAAAACCAGACCTCCTCAATAGAAGACCAGACGAGACCTTAGAAGATATACCAGACCAAGATAGATGATAGACGATCAGAAGAAAAGCCGGCCAGAGGAGAAGACGACTAGAGTAAGAAGTAAGAAAGGTATATAACGTTATCGTGAAAAGACCAGTATATAACATATACCTATTTAGTGCCGGTAAAGAAGGCGCTATGCAACAAGCAAGACTTATTTGTTTTTCAAGACGTCTATTCTCTATTCAAAACCCCAAAGCCCAAAAGGGTCCTCAACCGCGCGGTGAGAAGTTGGCATCTTGGGACATATGAACGTTACGTCTAGTCCCATTGACTAACGGCCAAAATCTATCTAACTAGATCAGTTCCCTTTCACACGCCTTTCCTTCAGCCAATCAAAAGTCGGTGCCCAGGTCAGCAGCCGTCAATAACTTTTTTTCAACGGTTAGTGGTAATTTTCCATTTACCATATCGTTATTTGAATTTTACTTCTCTTACAGACATAATTCATAGGCTACCTACGAATTTTGCAACATAATAAATTTCTAGTTTAACTTATGAATTCAAATATTTCTTTGCTTCCTTATATGATGTTTCTAATACACGTGGGCATGCCTAAAAAGTCAGAAAACCGCATAGCTCATATGACTTTTGGAAACATTTTTTCATGCTCAGAGTTGCCGAGGCATGGAATAAACTGCCTGCATCCGTTGTAGGCTTGCCGAAAGACTGCATCTTTCAAAACCTCCATGCTTCCTGTAATCTGCCAACACTATACCTGATACCCCCTCCACACACATATGTATGCACGCGCACCCATACATGTATATTATTACTGTACACTATTCATGTTCCTGACACTAATACATTATTCTATGTACTAGACATGAGACTTTGATGAGTTGTGGTGCACCCGAGCACTGTACACAATAAACTTCATTATTATTATTATTATTTACTCCTTTTGAGTTTTTACATCAGTGTTAGCTGATGGTCTTTTACTGGAGTCTAAGTGACAGCAAGTCTCCTCAGGTCTCCAGGACTCTTCTGAGTATTCTGGCAGATTGCAGCAGTGCAGTGTTCTGAATGGTTTCAATCCTTCCTCTGATATCCAAACTTTCCAAGCCCTTTTCTAATCCTTTTGGGACTGTTCCAAGTGCAGCAACTACAATTGGTATCACTTTCACTTTCATATTCCATAACTTTTTCAGTTCTCTGGCAAGGTCCAGATATTTGTCCATTTTTTCATTTTCCTTTAACTTCACCCTTTGATCTGCTGGCACTGCAAAATCCACCAGTTGACAAGTTCTTTCTTTTTTGTTTAATCAACACTAGGTCTGGCCTTCTTGCTGGGATAAGGTGATCCGTTTTAATTTCAAAGTCCCAGAGAATTTTGTGCGTTTCGTTCTCAAGAACAGATTCTGGTTTATGCATATACCATTTTGTTGTGTGATCAAAATTTAATTTTTTGCATAATTCCCAGTGGATCACCTCCCAACCTAGTCGTGTCTAGTTTTGTATTCTCGTTGTGCTAGTTTGCTACATTCGCAGAGTATATGGTTAACAGTCTCATCTCTATTACCGCAAAGTCTACATTTACTATTCTGTTGGGTCTATTATTATTATTATTATTATTATTATTATTATTATTATTATTATTATTAGATTGCTATCCATTATGTAACAAACTAACTACTGCCAAATACCGATTCAAAACTCCCACAGTTGACGAACACACCTGACACCCTAGGGATAGGAATTAACAACTTAGAATTTGAGAAGAAGTGACCAACCTCTAAGGGGTAATATTTCATTTGGCACAAGTTCGCAAAATCTTACCATCCGGTCAAACCTTTTGAGTCGGAGATTAGAACCCGACAGAGCTCATTTCAGGATGCGTATATATTTACGCAACCTCTCCGCATAGGAAATGGTATCGGCGATCCGGGTTCAAATCCTGGATGGGGTTGTCTGAATTTCATTTCGCGCTAATATCCTTAGGAAAGACATGAATCTATATCTTTTTCGCCTATGTTAGCTATTTATGAATACAGTGTTGGTACAGAATTAGGCTGACTTCTGATTTAGGTCGGAAAATTAAAACGAAAAGTTTTTTGGTGGTACCCAATGACAGTTTAACTACAGTCTATGAATTAACATTTTGCGAATTGGGTTACGGTTTTAGGGGATTAAGGTTGTTTTTAATTATGTATTACTTTAAAAAAATAAACAACAAAAACCCAAATTACTATACATTTAATTAACCACTGAAATTAATTATTGAATCTATTATTGAGACAGTTGTTTGTGTTAGTATTGCAAAGTATAATTTCAATTAAACTTAGTTAAAAAAAATATTTTTCAACATTAAATGTATAGTAATTTGTTTTTTTTGTTGTTTATTTTTTTAAAAAGCAATACGTAATTAAAAACAACCATAATCCTCCTAAAACCGTAACCCAATTCGTAAAATGTTAATTCATAGACTGTAGTTAAACTGTCATTGGGTATCATCAAAAAACTTTCCATTTTAATTTTCCGACCTAAACCAGAAGTCAGCCCAGAATTAAATGGTTTTGGTGGGATGAGACCAACAAAATTTAGAAATTGGCCTTAAGTTATCAAAGACCGCCAACATGGTTAGCGGCAAGTACATTTAAAATGGCCAGTACCTCTAGATTGGAATGCAACGGTAGCGCTTTGAAATAATTAAAAAATCAAAGAACTTTTCATCTTTTTCTTATGTCTAAAAATCGGCGGAGTGGCCTATTGTCGGTATCAGCCGGACAATGAGTGAGTCTATCCCCTTTTCGCTAACGCTAGACCAGTGAGATTGTCTTTGCGTTTGGTGTGGAGCGCCACAACTACCGTCAGATCCCCAATTTACCGCACAAATCAGATTACCCAAGCTGTGCTACACGTGAGCTGAGTTGGTGGCGACCGGTATCGAACCTGGAACCTTGCAATTTTTAGGCTGGTGTTCTACCGACTGAGCTAAACCTATTCGAGACAATATAGATTCATTAACGAAAAAATATAACAAGTGGTAAACAAATTGTGGGGGGGGGGGTCTTCCCCCGGCGCCCAGATGCCGCGGCCTTGGACAGACTGGGTTCTTTGGTCAGTAGAAGGAAAACTAACACTAAAAAAAAAGTTCGATAAAGAACTGGGTAGATCAAAATTATCTTTGTTGTATTAACTGCTCGCGTGGAAGGGTTAGGTGGTAGGGGTACTATTTAACCAATGCCTGGGAGGATATGAGGGTTCATAACTATCCCAAGGGTATTAGTCCGAAAGTGAACGTAATAGCGAGACTGGAGTTCGAACTCACTTACGACGATGTCATAACCTAGCACGTTAACCACTACAAATATATCAGATCATTTTGCCATCCTAAATAATAATAAAAAAAGAAGAACAGTAGTTGTAATATTTAACACATAGCTGGGGGCATAAGGGAGGGTCATAACCTTTCCCAAGAGTATTAGTCCGAAAGTGAACGTAATAGTGAGACGTTATAGCTCTACCCTGAGTTCGTACTCACAGCGATGTCACAATCAAGCACGTTATCCACTACAAATGTATCAGACCATTTTGACCCGCCCTGTATTTAGCATTCTTAAAAAATGTACTTTTTTTTATTTAAAAAAAACTAGTAAGAATATGCGCCCTCCAGGAGTAAGTATTTAAGTTTTAATGTAATGGAATATATTAAGATAGAAAGACTAACGAAATTAAATAAGAACGCATTTAAAAAGATTACACTTATTTTAATTGATTTCTATATTAAATCGTTCATAGGATTGATTTTGACACGTTGGAGAATAAAACAATAATATTAGAGATCAATAACACCAAGTAATTATTTATTAAACCCAGTTTTGTTAAAACCAGTATGAAAATTAACCACACCATATATTATGTAAACCTAGGGCTGTTTTGAGGCAAAGCTAACTCAGATTTTCATAGAGACCTCGTTAATAAGTAAGATTTATTCTATGTACTAATGATTTTTACTATAAACTAGATACTCATTGATAACTTACGCAATTCTTGGGGTATTGTGACATAAGTAGTGACGTAAGCAGTGATGTAATTACAGACAGACACGCCGAATCTCCATTATAATAACCTAGTCCTTTTTTTAAAAAAAGATTCGGTACATTAAATATTGACTAGATTTTTTTCTTTCTTTCTTCTTCTTCAAGCCTTTATTCAAACGTAGCTGTTCACGTTTCGTTCCACATGAGTGTTGCATGTAACATATTTACCCTATTTAAATGTAAATTCAAAATTTAATAACTAACAGTTTACGTCGCTGAATGATCCGGGAGTGTCTGAAAATGATGTCGGCAATTTCGCATTTACGTATATGGGTCAAGTGACGTAGGTTATCCAACCTTTCGCCACGGGTAGAATGTAGCCCAAGGTCACAAATACGGGTCGTCCAACGAGGATCGAAATCGTTATTCAGTAATATTGTATGCGAGACTTGCTCGCTAACTGGGCTGACTTCTGATTTAGGTCGGAAAATTAAAACGGAAAGTTTTTTTGGTGATCCCACATGACAGTTTAACTACAGTCTATGAATTAACATTTTGCGAATTGGGTTACAGTTTTAGTGGATTAAGGTTGTTTTTAATTACGTATTGCTTTAAAAAAATAAACAACAAAAAACCCAAATTACTATACATTTAATTAACCATTTGAAATTAATTATTGAATCTATTATTGAGACAGTTGTTTGTGTTAGTATTGCAATGCATAATTTCAATTAAACTTAGTTTAAAAAAATATTTTTCAACATTTGACATCCTATAAATGAAAAAAAAAAAACAAAAAAACATAGTGAACATTCTCTAAATGTGCTATTTTCCTAATTTTTGTCAGGAGTAGTATGTACTTGAATAAGAACGTTAGCAGTTCATTATACGGGTGTGACAATGCATATAAAAGTTCTTTGACGTGAAAGGTGTTAGTATGCGAGTGTCGAGAGGGAGAATAGTGATCCATTTACTATTATGTATGTGTAATAGGTACCACCAATTTTCAATGTGAAATTTACTAGCACCCCATTATATTTAACACAGTGAAACTTGCATAAAAGTTAATATTATCTTGAAAATTGTTTTCCATTCGTAAGAAGAAACATTTAAAAAAATTCCTGATGATTTGTTTTTAAAATTTTCAGCTTACGGAAATAATGAAAATTCTGAACGAAAAACAATGTTTATATTTTGCACCGTTAAATCAATTGAAATTTAACGTAACCAAAAACAAATTATCACTAGAGGATTTTTTAAAACGTTCTATGAATAATCAATTAATGGTTCGATTTTCACGGAAATTTCCATAATTATTTAGCTTTTGATGAAAATATTAGGGGAAATATTTTTTACGTGGTCTACCCCCCCCCCACACACACACATTTTATTCTATGAATTATGAAAAAAATGAACCGACAATAAACGATTTTTACATTTTTTCTATAAAGATAAGAGTATGAATAATTATATCAGATGATTTTTATAAGTTTCAATGCGAGAGCTTTTTAGTAAAAGAATTATACTAAAAATATCAATAAAGAAATTGACTCTGTTATAATAAAAACGGACCGTTTTACTTATTTTTCAAGATAACGGTGAGTAATTTACCCCAATCGGATAATTTGATCTTTAAATTAACTGTTTTTCTTAAAAGCACCGATGTGTATTTCCTACACACACACACACACACATACACACACACACACACACACACACACATCACAAATCGTTTTTTTTCTTCAAAAAACATTCCCCTTATTTATTGAATGACCCACCTAGTATATTGCCACTTAATCTATAACTAACAGGGCATGTGGATATACCATAGTATGATAATTACATTTTTACAACGTCTGAAAGTATAATAATCTTGATTTAACTCTTTCTCTCTCTTTCACTCTTTTTTTCTTTCTTTCATTCTTTTCATTTTTTTTATTATGGTTGATTGAAACAGATTAGCGTTATCAGTTCCGCGCAATCACCCCTCTCTCTTTATCTTTTCCTATTTTTTTTTGTTATATTTTTTCTGTGTAGCATATCCTTTTTCTTCCCCTTCTTTCTTCATAATAAAAACGGGGTGGTCTATTATTTAGCTGAGGTGACGACACCCATAAGATATAAGAATTCGGCGGATAAGCAACGCCAAATAATCAGGATTTACATCTTTTCATTTATGTTTGACGATTTGGACGGTCTCATTTTTTTTCAAGATAATAACGGTCGTACAATTAAAGAACACGAGTATTGATATATAGATCTATGTTTTTATTATAAGAACTGAATAATACATGCATAAATTTATAATTAAAAAAGATTTTTCCTGACCTCCCACCAGGCCCGATTAATACAGGGTGTCCCAAAATAATGTATACACCCTTTGTTTTATTCTATTTCTTGTATCAATCTGATTTACAAGTCAAAATACATAAATTGAATAAGTTAATTTAAAGACTGTATACATTATTTTGGGACACCCTGTACAAGGTCTCTTTTTACGTGGAGGTTTTTTTATGGGACATTTAGAGAGGGTCGAATTTGCTATTACTGTAATAATGGATCTGCGAGACCAGCTTGCTAATCATTACACCACGAAACGAGTCCAGTTTTGTTGACAGAAACATGAATGATAGCTAATAATAAATGTCTCTACTAGTGACATAAGACTTACACAATAAAACCCCCGGAGAGTAAGAGATAGGTATATATCGGTACCCCATGTACCACCCCATCTCCACCACGGTGGATAGAATGTCCTTTGTCATTGAGTGGAGATACCTTGAAGATTGTTTTGTTTCACCTTCAGTAATCACCTTTAAAAGAATATTGTCCTTTTAACTTGATATTGTTTTATTTATTCATTTATCTACCCCGAATACCAGCGTTCCCTAATTTATAAAGGTTGTCTCTTCTATTACATTTTACTGGAGAGAAAGTTTTATGAGAAGATAATTTTAAATATGCAGTGATGCTGATAGCTTTTTGATTTAGTGCGTCCTAGGACGCACATATTTGCTTTGAATGAGTCCCCGGGAAAATTAATAGGTCCCAACAAAAGTTTCTTAATAAATTGTAGGGTTTTTGTTTATGATCTGGGGAAACAACTAAAGCCGTCTAACTCCTACCTTTTAACATATCATATATAATTCATTTCAAAGAAACTATTGAAATGTATATACAGTTAGCTTGAAATGGTGGGAGAAGAAAAAAGAAAAACATTGGGACGCAAGATTTTTCTGCGTCAAGGACACAGGACGCATACCTATCAGCATCTTTGAATATGTTAAAAGAAACTAATGTCTACATTTCCTTTTCCCCAATTTCATGATTGCCCTGGGGCTGTAGAATGCACCGACTGCACCTCTGCTGTACGCTCATATCATCCCAACTCCCCATCATGTTGTTCAGGAAGTGTTGAACCTCGTCGTCGTTGCAAACTCCCTACACCACTTACGGACGTTTTTTTATTTTGCATCCATACACTACTCGCCATACACTTCCGTTAATTGGGGATGAATTTCAATCAGTTTAATGGCTTTTGTGTTAAAAAAACGAATAGATGCACAAACTTTACACTTGCTGGTAGCGTCAATTGGGAGCTCGATCAGAAACGACTGCCAAGTCAAGACTGATAGTGGTAGCGATCCGCGCGAAGGATCAAGCACAGGCGCATGCACAACAAACGCAACAGTGTTGCCAGTAGCCGTACGAACTGTTTCGCTGCGTCCCCAACACTTTGGAGACCTTACTTTTGGGATTACCCTTGTAGTTTCCGTATAGATCAAGTAGCTTTCTATTGACTCTTGCTGTAACAAGTATTATGCTTAAATCGAGCTTAACATACCTAAATTCCACCATCGTATGTCACCCAGCCGAAAGAAAAAAAAATCAGGGAATTAACCGAATTTAATGAAATTTTCAGTGTTGACATATTAATGAATAAAAGATATAATACACCAGTTATTTTATTTAAAAACATTTATATCTTTTCAGGTCAGTTAACTTTGAATCACATATCTTTGAGAATCTGTGTTACGCCTCAAAGATACGTGGTTCCAAGTTAATTGACCTGAAAAAAATGTAAAAGTTTTAAAATAAAATAACTGACGCATTATATCTTAATACGATGGTGGAATTTAGATCCGTTAAGTTCGATTTAACCAGTATTATTTTATGGAATTGGTTGGACGGTTGCATTTTACGGCATGTCAATCCTTGTTGGGTTATTTTATACTGGATACATTTTGTTTGATTCATTCTTGTTATGTATTTTTAATACATTTTTAAACTAATTTTTAAAAATCTATTTAACCCACAGATGGGACACCAACAGGTACTACCACTCCGGGTCAGAGTGGAACTGAGAGTAATGGTGATAAAGGGGTACTCCACACGCCCCACAGGTCCAGAATTGAAACTTCACCACTAGATGCAGTTTAACGTCATACTCAGGATATCAACACCGCCGCATATATATGATAAAAAGCCTGGAAGTTGCCATAAGAGTAATAGGTTCGGGGAAATCATATAGGTTTTGGGGTTTGACGTGACCAGCTGATTGATCGGAGGGGCCTCTCCGACCATTCGTCTAGCCAAAGTTGATTCCGTCCTTAAGCATCACGTGTCACCTCTCACGGCCAAGCAGGTGGCCCCTTTGGAGGTATTTTATCCATCTGTAGAGGTGCTGTCGGTTTATTATACAGTCCCACCCCATCGGCTGGGACTATGATTGGTTTGGTTTATTTGTTTAACGGCACATCAACTAATTGTGGGTTATTGAATGACGATTTATGATTAATTTCAACATTTCTGATTATAATCATGAACATTTATATGTTTCAATGTTCCATTGTAATCATTTTTTAAAATCATATATAAATAGTCATAAAATATGCTTGATCATAAACATGAATGGAATCTAATGTGGTCAATAAATGGGGGATGGGTTTACAACTTGGTTATAATAATAACATGATCCCTCCTTTTATATCCATAAACAGAAATATCCAAATCATAGGTAGCTCTGTCGGATGTGACAGAAGAATACACCGACTGCACCTCTGCAGAGGGGTAAAGTCCTCCTAATGGAGCTATCTATTGGTCGTGGGTGGTGACCTGTGATGCTTAGGGACGGATGCTTGGTGACTGAGCAGTCCATGACATGTAACACTACACTTTGGCCCTTACTTAGCCTAGATGGACGGTCGGAAAGGCCCCCCTGCGATCAATAGCCGACCATATCAAACCCTAGCACCTATATGATAGTCCCAACCCATTTGACTTTATGGCAACCCCCACAACCCTTTTTATTATATATGTGCTAGAAAGCAGTGGCTGAGGGTCTTAGTGTCCTGGGTATGATGTTAAACTGAATCTAATGGAGAGATCCAAATTTGGAGCTTTGAGGAGTGTGGAGTACCCCTTCATTGCAATTACCCCCATGTCCACCCCATGTCCACACTGATCCGGTGTGGGAGAACCCGTTAGGGTCATATTTATGGGTTAAATAGAAAAAACTGTGCTTAAAAATTGAGTTTAAATTTTTTTTAATTTTGAATACCCATCAAGAATGAATAAAACAAAACGTCTTTGGTCTAAAATTACCCAACAAGGGTTGACGTGCCGTAAAATCCAACCAACAAACCAAATCATATGCTCATTGAGTCCATGACATACAGATTCACACAATCACCAGAAAAAAGTGACTTGTCGAATGTTGTTAATGTGTGACACTTTTGTCACGTGACATGATGAACTAGGATTAGAAACTGTTGGTAGTGTGTTCGATTCTCACCGGAAGCCCTCATACAAAAAGTATGCGTTTGTGATTCAAACATTATTCCCTCTCATCTATTTCTATTAATAATGGAGATTCGCTTCCGGTTTTTGTCTGTAACAAAAACTACGTCACTGCTTACGTCACCTTACCCAAAATCGTCATAACATAGAATAAATAAACTCAAAAATTGAGCATGCAACATTAGACAGTCCTCATTGTATTTTAAAACAAGTTTTAATAGATACATCCCCGGTATCATATTTATGTATAGTTTGTTTTATTTTAATAGATATTCAAAGTTAACAGAACTTAGTTTCGATTTCAAATTGTTTTTTTAATTTTTTTTTTATTCTTTTAATTGATTTGATGATTTCATGATTTATGGTTCAAACTCTCCGACATTTAATTTTTAACTTCCACCTCCTCAAGCAATATCTTTCAAAAATGTATTTTTACATCGCCCGGAGGGTGTTTTTTATTTTGCTAGTTTGTAGTAATTAATATTATTTTTAAATTCATGTCACTATATCTTTACTCCTCTCTTCCTCCTCCTCTCTTTTGTGTTATTGCCTATAAAAATAAATAAATAAATAAATACACTTCTATTTTTTTTTTTTTTTTTTATAAAAAGTTAATTTTCTTCTAATTCAAACAACAGAATTTTATTATTTCTAGTAGAATATTATGCAGTGTGGAGTTAGAAGGGGCTCCTTACCTTGATCGACAACCTTCTAGGACAAGGAAAAGTCTGATATAAAACTCCGCTGCCTTTCGGCTTTACCTTATCCCAGGGAAAGGCAAGGGGAGTAAACCCCGAAAACAAATCCGGAGCCGGAGTCCCTAAGGTGGTGTGATGCTGAAATCCAGTGCTACCCATCAACTCCTGCGACACTGCACTGCCAAACTGCATTGGCTGCTTACCTTTCCTTTGGATCACAGCGGCAGTGTGGAGAGGAGGAAGTTTCTGTTTGGGCAACAGCTCATCCTCCATACCAAACCACCCAGGCTACGTAGTTCCACTAAAAAAGATGGAGGTAATTTATGAGGAAGTGCGTCCCGGTCTCCTGCCTCAAAAATTGCTACCCGGTGACTATCAAAATAACAACCCCAGCTCGTCGTAATTCTTGTTTATTTATCGTAATTTGTCGTAATTCTTGTTTAGATATGAAGATGGATATATAGTTTTGAATAGACTGAGATAGATAGATAGATAGATAGATAAACAAACAAAATAATATAGATAGATATGAACAAATGGAGATAGATAGATATTTTCGACAAGTAAATGTATTTGGGGAGGGGGTCGCTTCTTTTTTTTGTCGTAATTCTTGTTTATTTAAACTAAAAACAAGACATTAAACAAACATGAATAAAAAAATCTTAGTATTTAAAGTAATATAGATAAATATGAACAAAATTGAGATAGATAGATAGATAGATAGATAGATAGATATGAAGATGGATAGTTTTGAATAGACTGAGCTGGGTCGTTATTTTAATAGTCACCGGGTAGCAATTTTTGAGGCAGGAGACCGGGATGCACTTCTTCATAAATTACCAAGATGGACACTACTCCATCGTCTCTCATAGACGAAAGGATGCCAACATTAGGTAAAACTATTAAACGACTTGACAAACTAGCAATAACACTACACAATAAATTAAGTCTTAATAAGATTCAGGGAGATGATGATTCATGCCTGAACACCTGCTATTCAGGTCAAGTCCATATCAGCAATTGTTAGTAGATTTTGAACTTTAATTTAGTGCGTTTACTTTCTGCTTTTGATAAGGATTAACGGATTAAGCGTTAATGTATAATCTGGTCGTTTTTATATGATGAGCCTATTATCCC
>CM042163.1:63302343-63334843 GCA_023376005.1 Doryteuthis pealeii
AATCTTTCAACCGTTATCATCTTGCAACACCCTATGGTTAAAAATGAGACCGTCAAAATCGTCAAAGATTAAAAATCCTGTTTATTTGGTGTCGCTTATCCGCCGAACTCTTATTTCTTATGAGTGTCACCATCTCAGGTAAATAATGGACAATTCCGTTTTTGTTATAAAGAAAGAAAGGGAAGGAAAAGGACATGCTACATAGAAAAAATATTATAAGAAAGAAAGAGAGAAAGAGAGTAGAGGAAAGATTGAGAGAGAGGGTATGAGCGCGTGGAAGCGATAACGCTTATCTATTTCAATCGAACATAATGAAAAGATGAAAAAAAGGAAAGAAAGGAAAAAGTGAAAGAGAGTTAAATCAAGATTATTATAGTTTTTATATGTTGAATTATTTCGCAATAGCTCTTAAGTAGACATATCAAGCGTTGTAATAATTAGATGTTCACAGGTCCTGCTAGTGAAAAATGAATACAGTATTTAGCTTACTAAATGTGAAAATCCACATCTTATAGATTCGGTAGCGATTGCAAGACTTGAGTCAATTCCATAGTACGAACTATCATTTTTTTTTTCTATTTTTTTGCTATTTAGCAATAGCTCTTAAGCAAACATCAAACGTTGTAATAATTAAATTATCATACTGTGGTATATCCACAGGTCATGCTAGTAAAGATTATTATACTTTTTACATATTGAACTATTTAGCAATGATATGATAATTTAATTATTACAACGTTTGATGTTTTCTTAAGAGCTATTGCTAAATAGTTCAATATGTAAAAAGTATAATAATCTTTACTAGCAGGACCTGTGGATATACAACAGTATGATAATTTAATTATTACAGCATTTGATACGTTTACTTAAGAGCTATTGCTAAATAGTTCAATATGTAAAAAGTATAATAATCTTTACTAGCAGAACCTGTGTATACACCACAGTATGATAATCTAATTATTACAACGTTTGATGTTTGCTTAAGAGCTATTGCAAAACAGTTCAATATGTAAAAAAAGTATAATATCTTGATTTAACTCTCTCCGATTCTTTTCTCTTTCTTTCTATTTTCTCATCTTTTCATTATGTTTGATTGAAACAAATTATCGCTTCCGCATGCTCACCACTCTCTATCTTTCCTTTGTCCTATTTCTTTCTTTCTTTCTTTCTTGTTACATTTTGTCTGTGTAGCATGTCCTTTTTCTTTCCTTTCTTTCTTTATAATGAAAATGTAATTGTCTATTCGATTTGGACTGTCTCATTTTTAACCAGCGGGCGTTGCTAGATGATAACGGTCTTACACTTAAGGAACACGAGTATTAATATATACATTAGTTTTATCATTAAGTAAATAATGGTGATTTATTTCTCCTATTTTATTGCAGAGATCAAATCCCAAGTTCGTCCATACTGTGTATAATATCGTTTATTTACTTAATTTAGATTTTTACACGTACCACTGCGATATTGGCATTGTTTTATATATTGTTATTTTATGTTGTTAATTGTCTATTTTATTTCATTGCAGGTATCAAAACTAAAGTTCCTCCATTCTGTGTATAATATCGTTTATTTATCTATTTATGTCTTTTGCATGTATAACTCAAATTTTGCATTGTTTTAGGTATAAACATATTGTATTTAGAAGGACTAGCAAATATATGCACCCTCCGGGTGTATATAAGTTTTAATATAATAAAATATATTAAATTAGAAAGGCTGATGAAACTGAATAAGAATGCAGATAAAAAGATTTTGAACAGAGGGGGTATGATTGAAAAATAGAACAACTTTGAAACTAACTCTTCCATCATTTTACATTACTCCCGTCTGTCTTTGTTAAATTTTCCTAATTTAACTATTTAGTTAAGATAGAAAGTAAAGAATAATATTACAGTTATTTCTTCTTGTTAATGGATTTCTTTTAAGATTTATTCCTGAGATTTTTGCTCATATTCAATAAGATAAAACCAAACAATTAGAAATCAATAATACTAAGCATATATTTATTAAAATCAAATTTTTAATATCAAAATGCAAATTAGCCTTATCATTCACACTACAAACTGCTATTTGTTGTATATATAAATACAGTTGCATGTTATTAGTATGTAGATATGGTCAACAGTCTTAATGATGTAAAACAATTTTATTAATAATTGGGTTTTAAATAAAAAATAAAATCATGGAGAATGTGATGTAAATAACAAAGGGAATTGTGATTTGTATAGTAATATAGTTTCGGTTACAGACAGAAAAACTCACAATCTCCATTATAATAAAATATGATTGTGGTCTCTGTGATTGTAGTAATAATTGATGAAGTGTGTGCGTGGATTCTCGGTAGTGGTGTGGGTGTGGGTGGGGTGTGTGTGTAAATAGCATGACTAATAGTAGCCAGTATCGAAGGAATGACCGGTCAAAGAAGTGAGACTATGGAAGAATGTGCCACAATGTAAATAATGGGTTGGTTGGTTGGCTGTAGATTGGTTGGTTGGTTGGTTGGATTTTACGGCATTTCAACCTTTGTTGGGCTATTTCATTCCGAAGATGTATTGTTTCATTCACTCTTGCTGGGTTTTCAACATTTTTTACAAACTCAATTTTCCTTTTTAAGCAAGTGTTTTTAAATTAATTTTTTCTATTTAACCCATAGATGGGACACTAACAGGTACTACCACTCCGGGTGTTATAATTTTTGTGGCCATTTTTAGGCTTCAGGTGAGAGCACTTCACACTGGAGACCCCTTATGTTAAGCAAATGCTGATCTTTAGTAAAGAATCCTTTGATTGTTCCTCGGCGTCCCTTAGTGATGGGTAGAATCCTTTGGTTCTTCCTTGGTGTCCCTTAGTATTGGGTAGAATCTTTTCGTTGAGCAAAGTCCTTGGCTGCAGATCCGTTCGTCAATGTCGAATACGTGAAAACGAACGGCTTTCAAGATCGGCAATTAAATAGTTAACTAACCACGTATTCGAGCTGTTGATTGGCTAGCTTTAATCCATGCGTTCACGCAGCTTCTATAAGTTTAAGTGGTGGACCTCAGCACACCTTATGTTACAAAAAAACTCTAACACCGGGTCAGAGTGAACCTGAGAGTAATTATGATGTAGGGGTACTCCATATTCATCAGAGTGCCAGACTTGGAACTTCACCATCAGACACAGTTTAGCCATACCCAGGACATTAAGACCATAAGCTACCGCTTACTAGCACATGTATGATAAAATAAGGGTTGGGGCTTTTCCATAAGGGCAATTGGGACGGGGTATCATTTAGGTGCTAGGGCTAGACATGACCAACCGATTGATCGAAAGGGGCCTCTCTGACCGCCCGTCTAACCTAAGTAAAGACCAAAATGGAGTGCTGCATGTCATGGACTGTCCAGACACCAAGGTTCCATCCTTAAGCATCATTGTCGCTACCAACGGCCAACAGGTGGTTTGTATAGATACCATTTGTCAGCATGATCAAATTTCAATCTGTATCACCATTCCCAGTGGATCACCTTTCCCGCCCAGTCGTTCTTAGTGTTGTATTTTTGTACCAGTTTTTATCTTTTTTGTTTTGTTTTTTTTTTGGTCCGTGAACCAATCCTGTGACTGGTACTTGATCCTTCTGCAATAGGGAATAAAATACCAAGAAAATTCGGTATAGCCGTAAAATCCAACCAACCAACCAACCAACCAACCAAACAAACAAACAAACAAACAAGCAAATCTCAATAATCAGTAAAGTTCAACCAGTTAATAACTATTATTTATTGAAAGATTTTAGGAAAAAATTAAGAATGAAAACACCTGGAATTTGGATGACGTGTGAATAGCTGACCTTGCTGATAGAGTCTGACGTAAGACGGACAGAAAAGTTTGGGCTGAGAGTTTGAAGAGAACAGACACTTGCGAGACGTTCTGATATCATTTAAATTTAAATATCATGATAAGCTTACTAAATCCTCATGGACTTGACTACGGAATCAACCCATCGAACGAAATTGACTGATAAACATTTGAAAGCAATTCTCTTGATTGAATGTAGCAATTCAAAACCAAACATTGACGATACCTTGAAAGGCAAACTTCAGTTTCACAAATATCACTTAACCTTTCTGCTAATGTTGCGTTCTTTGATAATGTTTTGAAAATAAATATGTTGGTTAAATTTGTTATTGTGCATCTTATGCCACTCATCCATAGATATAACATGGAAAGACAAATTTTGTTTTACATCTTTTTCTCAGAGCTTTCGTTCAGGCTAGCAAGTATTGAACACAATAATGATGTGGCCCGCACTCGTTATTTTATCAATTATCCGGCCCACCGTGGAAAAAGTTTGGTGATCCCTGGTATAGGCAAATCTTCACATCTTTATCATATCCTTATCGGAAAATATTATTATGTTTCTTTTATTGCACGGATAACATGTTAATTTCAAAGCAATATTCGTAAAACTGTTCTATAATAGACTAGAAGAGGCTACCCGGCATCACCTGGATAGAGGGGGGAGGTAAAAAGGTAGTCATGCAAATTCATTATTGTTGAATCACGAGTTAGATCCGCGCAGGATGCCCCATTAAAATCCCTATGTAAAAAAAAAAAAGACATTGCAATGATCCAGACACCGTGAAAAGAAAATTAATGTCTCCTATTTAAAATATTAAATGCAAAAAAAAAAACAACAAATTCATGATGTGATCATTTAAATTTTATTTTTAATTATTTTCACGAATATGAATCAAATCTTCCTTATTTTTGTCCAGAAAGAAATATCTGGTGATAGTGAATGTGTATATATATTTACTTTATTGCTAATTGTTTTATTTTCATAGTTTCCTATGCATACATACACACAAAGTGCTCTTTACATCTTCTTATTATAATGGAGATTGTGTGTTTGTATATCTGTAACCGAAACTATATTACTACTCAAGTCACAATTCCCTTTGTTATTTACATCACATTCTCCATGATTTTATTTTTATTCAAACCTCAATTATTAACAAAATTCTTTTACATCATTAAGACTGTTGACCATATCTACATGATATTTTCCACGTACCCCACTTGTACGGGTCAGGCACAAGGCCCTATTAACGTGGGACCACCCACAAACCGAAGCTCATGGAGTGGCAGGTGAAAAATTGCGTCGATCCCGTCGGCATTCCCCTCAAGGGGGGCACCTCAGGCGCTGGGCAATAAACCCAGCCCTGCCCCTTTAAATCGAGGGAGCAGGTGTTGCCTGGGGGGATGGACCCCTGGGATCGACGCCGTTAATTATATCAATGGTCCAGAGGCCGAAGCCACTATTGACCATATCAACATGCTAATAGCACGCAGTTGTACTTATATATACAACAAAATAGAGGTTTACAGTGTTAATGGGAAGGCTAATTTGCATATAGATATTTAAAATTTGATTTTAATAAATATGATTTTAATAAATATTGATTTCTAATTGTTTGGTGTTATCTTAATGAGTATAAGCAAAAATCTCGAGGATAAATCTGAAAAGAAATCCATTAACAAGAAGAAATAACTGTAATATCATTTACTTCCTATTTTAACTAAATAGTTAAATTAGGAAAATTTACCAATGAAAGAAGGGAGTAATGGAAAATGATGGAAGAGTTAGTTTCAAAGTTGTTCTGTTTTTCGATCATACCCCCTCTGTTCGAAATCTTTTTATCTGCATTCTTATTCAGTTTCATTAGCCTTTCTAATTTAATATGATATTTTATTATATTAAAACTTAAATACTTGCACCCGGAGGGTGCATATATTTGCTAGTATATATAGATGACAAATGGCCGATTATCTGGATCGGTCGGTTCAAGCAATATATTTAATTCAGGACTAAAATTTATCGACTGGAGTAATCACAGGAATTGGACACACGTACACAGAAGCTGAGAAGAAGAAGGATGGAGAGAGAGAGAGAGAGAGAGAGAGAGAGAGAGAGAGAAGAGAGAGAGAGAGAGAGAGAGAGAGAGAGAGAGAGAGAGAGAGAGAGAAGACGTTTGCAAAGTAATGGTGGAAGAAATAACAACAGTTAAGAAGGTGCGACTTATGGACGGGTTAAATGGGTAGCGGTCGCTATTTTTAGGCGAGTGCAAGAAAGATATATATAGTAACAAGTTCGATACTTTATTGATTCGTAAGCGTCTGACGGGATTTCGCTGTTGGAACTCCTTAGTCAGTAGATGCCATTAATGGAGTGGATGGAGAAAGAGTTAGGTTGTATAAAGGTTGAATTGAGTGATATATATATATATATATATATATATATATATATATATATATATATATACCAGCTTGATTCTTATCTTAATATAACCAACCCCCTCCGGTAGTATATACAAATATACAAACGAGGGCCTAAGCTGGTTTTTTGTTGTCTTTTTCTCAAAATTTTGAATATATACTGAAATTTTGGCTTTTTGGGGGCCATTTTCTTAAGATTCGCAGTCAGTTGAAGCCGATATATAAATAACGGTGTAAATAAATTTATAACATAATATGATAGGTATTTGAGCCTTTTCTTTGGTAAATAACTATATATATATATATATATATATATATATATATATATGTGTGTGTGTGTGTGTGTGTGTGTGTGTGTGTGTGTGTGTGTATGTGTGTGTTGAAAGGATAAATAAATATAGGAAAGAAAATGTTGAATGGATAAAATTGATTTTTGCTTGAGTTACTAACACGTGTTTTGGCCAAGAGTTTGTTCATGTACACATGTATTCTATTTATTATTATTATGGTGGAAGAAATAACAACAGTTAAGAAGGTGCGACATATCATTATCTATCTATCTATCTATCTATCTATCTATATATATATATATATATATATATATATATATACACCAGCTTGATTCTTATCTTAAATATACCCAACCCCCTCCCATAGTATATACAAATATACAAACGAGAGCCTAAGCATTTTTTTTCTCAAAATGGAATATATACACAAATTTTAGCTTATTTTGATGCCATTTTCTGAAGATTCGCAGTCAGATGAAGCCGATATATAAATAAAGGTGTAGATGAATTTATAACAATCTGATAGGTATGTGAGTCTTTTCTTTAAATAACTATATAGCAAATATATGCACCCTCCGGGTGCAAACATTTAAGTTTTAATGTAATAAAATATTGCATTATATTGGAAAGGCTAATAAAACTGAATAAGAATACAGATGAAAAGATTTGAAACAGAGGGGGTTATAATCGAAAAATGGAACAATTGAAATTTATTCTTCCATCACTCCCGTCTTTCATTGCTAAATTCTCCTAACTTAACTATTTACTTAAATGAGGAAATAAAGAATGAAATCACAGTTATTTCTTATTGTTAATGGATTTCTTTTAAGATTTATTGAAGATGTTTTGCTCATATTCATTAAGATAAAATCAAACTATTAGAAATCAATAATACTAAGTACATATTTATTAAAATTAATTTTTTAATGTCAGTTTGCAAATTAGCCTTCCCGTTCACACTGTAAACGGCTATTTTGTTGTATTTATAAATACTATTGCATGTTATTAGTATGTAGATAAAGCTAACAATTTTGATAATATAAAATATTTCTATTAATAATTGACGGTTAGATAAAAATAAAATCATGAAGAATGTGATGTAAATAACAAAGGGAATTGTGACTTGAGTAGTGATATAGTTTCGACTACATACAAACACACAATCTAAATTATATATATATATATATATATATATATATATATATATATATATATATATATATTTGTATATTTGTTTTAGCTTTTATTCATTTATTTGGGAACGATATTACTACCAATGGTTTCCTGCTAAAAGCATTCATCAGGTAAACGAAATAGTTTTAAAAAAAACGCTCTATCACATATTGAGCACTCTTCTAATAACACTGTACGTTGGATTACTATTACTTTTTCTAGTATACTAGTGCCAACCATACACATTAATAATAATAATAATAATAATATATATATATATATATATATATATATATATATATATATATATATATATATATATATATTCAACTTAATTTTCACTTAAACTTACTTTTCTGTTTTCCTCCTCCCCAGCAATGTAAAAAAAAAACTCCGATGATACTGATCAAGGACTTATACCAACAAGAGCCAGTCAGACGTTAATAGATCGATACAGTAGCGAACTTATTACTATATATATATTCTTTCACCACCATAAAAATAGATTACGCTATTCATTATATATATATGATTCTCTCTCTCTCTCTCTCTCTCTCTCTATATATATATATATATATATATATATATATATATGATGAAAAGAAATAGAAAATCAAATATTAAATATTATGCTGACAGATATCTGTTTCAACCTGTGAGGTTTATAAAGTGTAATTCAATTGAAATCATTTTTAAAATTAAAGTGAAGACAATTGTAAAAGACACTTTATAAACACTGGTCTTCACCAGAGCACATATATTGTTGAATGCAAGAATGAGTAAAATTTAACCGTTTGGCACGATATATATATATATATATATATATATATATATATATATATAGATAGATAGATAGATAGATAGATAGATAATGTGGGTGCTATATTCATAAGTAGACAATGCTCAATATCATTGATAGATCATTTACATTTAAGTTAAGTGTTACATAATTAATAGGTTGCCTATTAATTATGTACGGTATTGTAGAATTCAAAAGTTAACTGATAATTGTGTTAGAAAAAGAATCATGGAAATTCCCACTAATGATAGACAGACGGTCACCTTTGGCTGACCTTGTTACCTGTTCTCTGATTAGTCAGTTTAATCATGAGGACGAATAAGAGTTTCAGTGTAGTTCCAGGCGCCGTGGCGACCGGGCGCAAGATCGCTACCTCTCTCCACACATGTGGTTATAATTTAAGTCTTGAAAAAAAGACGTCTTTAAAATAAGTTAAGTCTTGTGTTCGTTGATACATATTTATCAACCTCTCCGCACAAGCTGGATGCGACACAAGGTCAATTTATTAAGCGGAGTTTAACAGGTTTGAATTCAGAGTTTTCCTTCTCCTATATGTGTTTGACTAACCAAGGCTAAATAGCCCAGTATGCCCTACTAATTACCCATAGCTGGAGGGAGAATAGTTGGATTCATACCTTTCCCAAGAGTAATAGTGGTATGTAAAATGTAGACAGCTTCGTCCAGGATTTGAACTCGGGTCGATGTATCCATTTTCTATGACTCTAACCATTACACCACGTGCCTCCATGTGTTCGTTCTTAAGAACGAAAACGAACACAGAGATAAAGAAAGGCACAAGACCAACGCAAGAAGATCAGAAGACAGAGAGAAACCAGCCCAGAATAGCAACATAGAATAATTGACGATCCGGCCAGTTTAGAAGATAAGTATAAGAATATGAAGAGAGGTAAAGAAGGCTGTTCAACATCAGCTTGTTTCTTTTCCTCGGTGCACCTTGTTGCCATTGCTTCACCAGAATAATTGTTACATAACCGATGGGTAGCCTGTTAATTATGTATAGTAGCATCGATTTTAAAATAACGGTTAGGGGAAAACACAGGAGGGATGATTGACATCCCTTTACCTTGAGTTGACCTACACTTCCGTTCTCTAGTGCTAACGTGGGAAGTTATCTAAGAGAAAATCAGACTTTGATTAACCGTTGAGCGAGACGGACGTATGTTATATACCCTCGTTTGGTATATTCATAGAAAGAGTTCTCGTGTGATAGAGAGAGGTATTAGAGAGACAGATACAGACAGAGTTGAGACTTTGACTCACTTTCTTCATTCTCCTTCCTATCTTCTTTGGCCGATCGTGTTGTCTAGTCTTCTTGCTTCTTCCAAGTTCTTGTCTGCGTCTAGCTTCTTTTCCTAAGGACGTACTTTTTTAAGGACTTCTTTTTAAATCATGCAAATTTATTGCTACAAGACATTTTTCCTTGATCAAAGATTTATTTCTGCATTGCCCATCTGTACGCGCGGAGAGTCAGCCTCGCAGTCGCACGTCTGCTCTGCGTCCCATTTAGGTTGAAAGTGATTTCCTAGCTAGTCAAATCACGTGACGTGCGAGATTCTCGCCTTTACCAACGGTCAGGTATTTTTGCAATTAGAAATCTATCCGCCTACGCTCTGATTTGAAGGCCAATGGCCCCTTATTCTACAGGTGTTTGTCAATAATTTATGCTACCACAAATTTGTAACACATAATGACGTTGCTCGTTCAATTGGCCAATTTCTCACACGCGTGATTGGGATCCGGATCTTAAGAAAATATACACTTCAACTCAAAACAAAGTAATGTCTTGTGTTATTACTAAGAACAAACATCACAAGAACCGAAGATTGGGGAACAGCCACTAGACCCAAAGATAGACATATCCAGTTATTTGAGAAATCTAATTAATAAGATACTAGCCAAAACCATACAGAGATAGATACCAGCCCAAGCTAAGATGGAAGACCAAGCCAAGTTAAAAGAAATAAAAGATAAGTATCTTATTATAATAGAAATTGTGTCAATCTGACTGTAACCGAAACTATGTCACCACCAACGTCACAATTTCCTTAGTTATTTATGTTATATTCTTAATGGTTATAAAATAATTCTTATTCAATCTTAATCGGCATCTTATTTATTAAAAATGTCTCTATTAAGGTCAAGCTGAGATAGATTTGCTTCAAAACAGTCCATATTATTAAGTTATTTACCTCGCATCCTACGTATACGGGTGTGACACAAGGTATTTTTAATGTTGGAGCATCCACGAACCGAAGCTCATGGGATGGCGGTTGCAAAAATGCGTAGATCCCGTCGGCATTCCCTCTCAAAGGAGGCGCCTCAGGCACTGGGCAATAAACCCAGCCCTACCCCTTTAAATCAAGGGAGCAGGTGTTGCCTGGGGGAAGGCTCCCTGGGATCATGCCGTTAATTTCATTGATAGACACAGGCCCTGAAAGGCCCGTATTATCAATGTGTTTAAAATCCTGCGTGTGTTATATATCATTAAGAAATAAATGTTTACACAGTATATGGTTTAATATATCTTATTATAATGGAGATTGTGAGTTTTTCTGTCTGTAACCGAAACTATATTACTATACAAATCACAATTCCCTTTGTTATTTACATCACATTCTCCATGATTTTATTTTTTATTTAAAACCCAATTATTAATAAAATTGTTTTACATCATTAAGACTGTTGACCATATCTATATAGTATTTACCGCGTACCCCACTTGTACGGGTCAGGCACAAAGTCCCTATTAACGTGGGACCACCCACAAGCCGAAGCTCATGTGGTGGCAGGTGAAAAATTGCGTCGATCCCGTCGGCATTCCCCCTCAAGGGGGCGCCTCAGGCACTGGGCAATAAACCCAGCCCTGCCCCTTTCAATCAAGGGGGCAGGTGTTGCCTGGGGGGATGGCCCCCTGGGATCGACGCCGTTAATTATATCAATGGTCCAGAGGCCGAAACCACTGTTGACCATATCTACATACTAATAACATGCAACTGTATTTATATATACAAAAATAGCAGTTTGTAGTGTGAATGGTAAGGCTAATTTGCATTTTGATATTAAAAATTTGATTTTAATAAATATATGCTTAGTATTATTGATTTCTAATTGTTTGGTTTTATCTTATTGAATATGAGCAAAAATCTCAGGAATAAATCTTAAAAGAAATTCATTAACAAGAAGAAATAACTGTAATATTATTCTTTACTTTCTATCTTAACTAAATAGTTAAATTAGGAAAATTTAACAAAGACAGACGGGAGTAATGTAAAATGATGGAAGAGTTAGTTTCAAAGTTGTTCTATTTTTCAATCATACCCCCTCTGTTCAAAATCTTTTTATCTGCATTCTTATTCAGTTTCATCGGCCTTTCTAATTTAATATATTTTATTATATTAAAACTTAAATACTAGCACCCGGAGTGTGCATATATTTGCTAGTATATTTAATGTACCGGTTTTAATAAAACCGTGTTTGATAAATAATTACTTAGTGTTATTGATTTCTAATATTTTTTTTATTCTCAAATGTATTAAGAGCAATTCTGTATATAATTGTATATTGAAATTAATTAAAAGTAAAAGTAAGTGTAATCTTTCTTGTGTTTACAGTTAATTTCATTAATCTTTCTAATTCAATATGATAATTAATTATATTAAAAATTAGATAATTATGCCCGGAAGGCGCATTTTTTGCTAATCTTATTATAATGGAGATTGTGTGTTTATCTTTCTGTAACCGAAACTATATCACTATATCAAGTCACAATCCTCTTTGTTATTTAAGTCATCTTCGCCATGATTTTATTCTTATTTAAACCTCATTTATTAATAAAATTGGTTTTCATTATTAATACTGTTGACCGAATCTATATATTAATACCATGCAATTGTATTTATATATACAACAAAATGGCAGTTTACAGTGAGAACGGGAAGGCTAATTTGCATATTGATATCAAACATTGAATTTTAATAAATATGTACTTAGTATTATTGATTTCTAATTGTTTGATTTTATCTTAATGAATATTTGCAAAAATCTCGGGGATGAATCTTAAAAGAAATCCATTAACAAGAATAAAAAAAACTGTAATTTTATTCTTTACTTCCTATTTTAACTAAATAGTTAAATTAGGAAAATTTAACAGTGAAAGACGGGAGTGATGGAAGAGTAAGATTCAGTTGTTCTATACCCCCTCTGTTTCAAATCTTTTTATCTGCATTCTTATTTAGTTTCATTAGCCTTTCTAATTTAATATAATATTTTATTACATCAAAACTTAAATACTTGCACCCGGAGGGTGAATATATTTGCTAGTCTAAGTAAATAAGACAAGTCCACCTCTAGGCTACGACGGGCATACAGGTATAATATATACGAAGTAAGAAGATATACACTACAGAAAAAATAAGATGCGTCATTTTAGAATGAGTGTGCAACATAATGACGCACATATACCCTATCGTCCGTTTTATTAAGGAGAAAGCAAGACTCACCAGATCATTTTTTTCGCTGGTGCCATTTTACGTTCACATTAAATACGTTTTTGGTCTAACGCTAATGAAAAGAGGATAGACTCCCTCGCTATCCGGCTGATACCGACAATAAGCCATCCCGCCAACTTATATATACCGTATGTACCCGTGTATAGGTTGAATTTGGAAGACAATGTATAGGCAAGTATAATGCTGATATGTACGCGTCATGCGTGCCTGACGCATACAAATCTAAAAGGACGCAGTAAAATCGCATCCATACGTCCCAGGGTTTTTATTTTTTCCCTCACCATTTCAAGCTAACAGTAAATACATTTCAATAGTTTCTTAGAAACGAATTACACAGGATAGGTTACAAGGTAGGAGTTAGCCGGCTTTAGTTGCTTCCCCAGATCATAAATAAAATCCCTACAATTTATTAAGAAACTTTAGTTGGGACCCATCAAATTTCCCGGAGACTCATCCAAAGCAAATATGTGCGTCCCAAGACGCACTAAATCAAAAAGCTATCAGCATTACTGTCTACCTATATATTAATCCTGTTATATCTACCTGCCACACATACACAAAAAAAAAGAATATTTATATATTGACAAAAGAGGAAAGAAAGACCAACAACACGTCTGCTTTCCGACCTTCCCCGCCTGATATCCAACTCTCTGTAAGATTTTACTCACACGAAATATTTTCAGAGAAGCACACAAATCAATTTCTTTCTCGATAATTTGAATCAGATTCTCCGATTTTCTTTCGGTTTAATTTACTCAATGTATTCTAATGATTTTTCTACGAAAAGAACAACAGCATATTTTGAATTGAAATAAAAGGCCAGTGATTTAAATGAAAATAAAAATAGATTCGCAATTAGTAATATTTAGGAAAATCGAGCACACTATAATGTTAATGTGAAAGGTGTGTGAAGAAAAAGAGAGGAGGGAGAGGGGAGATTGATGCCCTTGAGTAACAGATATTAAGTTAACCTTGTATATAATTACTATTAATATAGATACCTGTGTATTATTACAGACTTGTGGTCTATCATTCTTAGCTAATTTAGGATAGATAGATAGATAGATTGATATGAACAGCGATAGATTGATACATACATACATACATACATACATACATACATACATATGAATAAACATAAATATATATGAATCAACGGATATATATATATATATATATATATATATAATATATAATATATATATATGAACAAACTGAGATAGATGAATAGTAGATAGATATGAACAAACTGAGAGAGAGAGAGAGAGAGAGAGAGAGAGAGAGAGAGAGAGAGAGAGCGAAGAAACTAGCATAGACAGATAGATATTAAACAACTGAAAGACAGACAGATAGAGATAGATAGATAGATAGATAGATAGATAGATAGATAAATATAAACAACATATATATATAGATATAGATATATAGATAGATAGATAGATGATAGAAACAGAGGTGAGATAGATATATCGGTATTGTATGTAGGCGGAAGGTCGATGGATAGGTGCAACTTTGTCTTTAATCCAATATTCTATATTTCTCTGTAATATGAATTCAGATTAAACAGGAGTTGGTGACCTGCCACTTCATCGACAATGATTTGGCTTTTCACTGTGTAAGCCAATCACCCGACGGTGGGAAAGGATGCTTGCTGGATGAGCAAAAAATAAGGGGAAGGTAATGAGAGAAAGAGAGGAGAGGGGGAGGGAGAAAGTGAAAGTTAAAAAAATAAATAAATAAAGTTGTTCAGAGTTAGAGGAAAGGAGGAAGAATATGTAATAATATATATATATATATATATATATGTGTGTGTGTGTGTGTGTGTGTGTGTGTGTGTGTGTGCGTGTGTGTGTGTGTTAGAGAGAGAGAGAGAGAGAGAGAGAGAGAGAGAATTTGGCAGTGAAAGAGAAAAAGAAGCTAACTATAAGAAAAAGAAAACCAAGGATTGAGAAGGAAAAAGAATCGATGAATTGTATAAAAGAGAAAAGGAACAAGAACAGAAATTAAGAAAGAAAGAAAGAAAAAAGAAAGACAGAAAGAAAGGAAGGAAGGAAGGAAGAAAGAAAGGGAGAAAGAAAGAAAGAGAGAAAGAAAATGAATAAATGCACTCGAAATAAAGAGCTAGTTCATAAATGCACAAGAAAAGAAGAAAGAAAGAAAAAGATCGATCGAACGAACGAGAGAAAGAAGAAAGAAGGAAGGAAGGAAGAAATAAATAAAAAAGAAACAAAGAAAAAGAAAAAGAGAACGAACGAAAGAAAGAAGAAAGAAAGAAAGTAAGAAATGTACTCGAAATCAAGGAAAAATTAATCTATTTCAATTAAGCAAAGATTAATGAATGCACACCAAAATGAGAAAGAAAGAAAGAGAAAGAAAGAAAGAAAGAAAGAAGAAGAATAAATGAATGAATGAATGAGAGAATATCAAATTAAGAAATGCGCTTAAGAATATGAAATGGAAAAAAGAAAATAATGAATCAAATGAGAAAACTGAGAATTCTGAAGAATCGACGACTCAAACCCAATAAAAACGATTATCGATCAAAATTTATTGATCGGTTTTCGAATTCTATCAGTTTTCTCTCCTGAAATCTAAGAGTAGAAGAAAACTGAATTCTTTACAAATATGAAGATATGATTTTACACGTTTATCCAATATATATGTACATAGATACAAAGGTCATTCAATAAATGAGGGGAATTTTAAACACTGTTTACACTTGCACCCTTTTCAATGAAATCAATAGTGATAGCTCCTTTCATGTCCCACAATGGGGTCATTCAATAATTGAAGGGAATCTTGCCCAAGGAGTTGGCAACAAGAAACGCTGTTTACACTTTAACCTTTTTCAATGAAATCAATAGTGATAGCTCTGTTGGGATTGTCTGCTCTTTGCCTGGAAGAGTTATCTTCACGCTGGGTATCCGTTTCCGACCACTAGGGGTCTGTAGTATTTAAGCGCCTGATTCAAACTCTCTTACGCTCTTTTCTTCTCCTTCTTCTCGGACTGGACGACATGGGTTAGACATTTGTGTCTACACCTCACCCTCGTGGGGGTCTCTATCCCCTACGTACGGACTAAGTCAGTAAGTGACTTCCATCTTATGGACTATCTATAACTCCTTCTATATTTCATATGTACATCTAGGTATCTCTTTTATACCTAAATATTGTATTTCCATTCATGAATGTGTCCTTTTATTATATCTTATTTGTATTATCTACTATGTATCTTGTATTCCATGTTATATGTTATTCCATGTGCCTGTATTAAAGTCCATGTTATGTTTAACACCCTTGTCGGAGTTTGTTCGTTTCAACAAGTTATACCAAATATTATAACCTTGAACCTTACAGCTCCTTTCATGTCCCAGAAGAGGGTCATTCAATAAATGAGGCGAATTTTTCCTAAGGAGTTGGCAGTAGGAAGCACTGTTTACAGTTGCACCTTTTTCAAGGAAATCAATAGTGATGGCCCCATTCATGTCACAGAAGACTGTCAGCATGACCTTCATTACTGACCGCAGCCATTGGAACTTTTGGCGAGTAAGAGTGATTCCACCCCAAGGGTTGTCTTTTTGTTTTATCACATGCCACAGTAAAGCAGCCCGCGTGTTTGAAACACCCCTGACTTGGGTATTTACCTAACCCGTTCGCCACGGGTAGGATGTGACACAAGGCATCTAGCGAGGACCAAACAAGCTTTTCAGTTGTAATGGATCTGCGAAACTAGCTTGTTAACCATTACACTACTATGGGACGCTTAACCCTGGTTTAAAGTATGATGCTTAAAGAACCGGTCCGTGTCAGATCACCGAAGTTAAGCTGTTATGAGCCCGCTCAGTATTTAGATGGGTGATAGCCTTGAAACACAAGGTTCCGTAAGGAAACTGAGACTTGCGTGTCAGATACGTAAAAACTACTAATTAACAACTATTCAAACTTTTATATAAAAGGCCTGTTTATTTCTGGATGCTAAACAAAGAAAATGGGTTATTATCCGTCATCTGACTTTCTTCTTCTTCTTCTTCTTCTTCTTCTTCTTCTTCTTCTTCTTCTTCTACTGCTGCTGCTGCTGTTGTTGCTGTTGTTGTTGTTGTTGTTGTTACGGAATTCACCCTGGGTCAGTTGAACCGGCTCTATCCAACGATTTCACTGTATCCCGAATGAACGAGTTAGTCAACTCATGAAAATAGTAACAAGGGAATAGGAAATTCACAAGTGGTCCCCAAACCCTGCATACATAGAGGAAGCAGATGCCCTTGTTTGCCTCAGTTGTGACAGGTACGCCAAAAGCCGTTGATTCCCGTCGAAGAATTTCATTGAATGAAACCGTCCAAATCGTCCAAGATGAAATGCAAAAAATGTAATTCCAAATTATCTGGTATTGCTTATCCGCCGAATTCTTATTTCGTATGAGTATTGTCACTTCAGCTAAATAACCGACGATTCAGTTTTTATTAGAAAGAAAGAAAAAACAGGAAGAAAAGGGATATGTCACACAGAAAAAAATATTATTAGAAAGAAAGAAAAAAAGAAAGAGAGTAGCGGGAAATTATAGAGATGAGGGGTGAGCGTACGGAAACGATAACACTTTTTTTTTTCAATCGAACATAATGAAAAGACCAAAAGAAGGAATGAAAGAAAAAAAAAGATTGAGAAGAGTTAAATGAAGATTATTATACTTTTTACATATTGAACTATTTTGCAATTGCTCTTAAGTAAACATATCAAACGTTGTAATAATTAAAATGCACTTCGGGTTTTCAAGGTTGTGTTGAGGTTTTGTTGAAGTGTTGTGCGATGCTACACAGTTCAGATTTTTGTTTTAATTGACCACGGTTTTCCATCCACACAAACACACTGAAATTAAATGGGTCACAGGCTTACGCACACATACACACGGATTAAATACAGATCTAGGATTTCTCAGTCCATATAAATATTTCTCTATCGCTAATACTATCAGTACAGCAGAGGGTACGAAAAGTGAACACACAATCTCCCACAATCACAAAAAAACATCAACACGTAGAATGATGACAGCCACGACACATCAATAAGCATGCTGACACACACACACACACACACACACACACACACACACACAGACAAGCAGCCGCAAAAAGACCGACAACAAACGAGTGTTATTATCCTTGTACCCCACTTGTACTAGGTTAGACACAAGGCCCTATTAACGTGGGACCACCTACAAGCCGAGACTCTTTGGTGGCGGGGTTAAAAATTGCGTCTATCCCCTCGGCATTCCCCCTCAAGGGGGGCGCCTCAGGCACTGGGCAATAAACCCAGCCCTACCCCTTTAAATCGAGGGGGCAGGTGTTGCCTGGGAGGATGGCCCCCTGGGATCGACGCTCATGATTTTGACCCGGGGCGGGCGCGTACACCCGGCCCCGAGGGGTCTACTTAAAAAAGAAGCTAAGAGGTCACTAGTAGCGGCTGGCCCCATCCGACTCAAGGAGGTCACGGATGATACCACCAACATCAATGAAAGAGTATATATAGATGCCAAAAGGACAGATCAACTATTCGTTTTGAAGAAGGGGAATAACATCCCCGAAATATTTACGAAATAAAACGAAACTTAACATTCACAAACTGAGTTTCTTATATTTCACACCTAATGCTTCATACTAAATCCTAAATAATATATATCATAGACATGGACCTCACTACAACACACACACACACACACACACACACACATACATATATATATATATATATATATATATGTGTGTGTGTGTGTGTGTGTGTGAAGAAAGGAAGTGAATCCGACGGTATGTAATATATCAAGAAAATGAAAAAACACAGGTTTAAATGGGTTAAGTGGTGAGTTTATTGGCCGACGCTGCAGTGTTTCGATCTATTAATTAGATCATCTTCAGGGCATAAGATAAGAAATTATTTATCACAGAATAATGAGAAAAGCGAGTGGTAATCCGTCATTCAGTCTGTTTAAAAAAATTTTGAACTTTGAAAAAGGAGACGGTTTTGAAATATGACATCAAATATTCTATTTTATGGCGTGAGTATGTGGCGCTGTAAGTGTGTGTATTGAAAGGAAACATTGTGCATTTTTTTTATAGGTATGTGGTTGTGTGTGTGTGTGTGTATAAATCTTTTCTGTTGCGATAAACGACAGCGCCACATACTCACGCCATAAAATAGAATATTTGATGTCATATTTCAAAACAGTCTCCTTTTTCAAAGTTCAAAAATTTTTAAACAGACTGAATGACGGATTACCACTCGTTTTTTTCATTATTCTGTGATAAATAATTTCTTATCTTATGCCCTGAAGATGATCTAATTAATAGATCGAAACACTGCAGCGTCGGCCAATAAACTCACCAGTTAACCCATTTAAACCTGTGTTTTTTTCATTTTCTTGATTTATTACATATATATATATATATATATATATATATATATATATATATATATATATATTTGAAAGAGAGAGAGAGAGGGGGGAGAGAACTTCATAAATCGATATTCAGATCCAAACAGAGGCAGATAAAAAGGAAAAAGAAAGTTTGTTTTTTAATACTAGCTACTTATTTTTAATGAAATAAACTTTTTTACTGCTTCCTTTTTGTTTTTCGTTGCTTTCTTTTCTTTTCTTTTTGGGTTTATTTGTTTTTTGTTTGTTTTTATTTCTTTTGCGGTTTATTTGTCTTTTGTTTTCTTTGTTTTTTTGTTTTTTTTTACATCTTTTTTTTTCCGAACAGTACATTTCTTTTGGGTGTTTTTTTTTTCCTGTTTTTTTGTTTTTTTGTTTTTTCAGTTTTTTTTTTTTTTTCGAACAGTGCATTTCGTATTGGGTTACACATGACATTTTTGACGATATTATTTTGACTTTTACTTTCCTCCGGAAATAAAATGGCGACTATCCACCGCAAAAATATCGACAAATATTTTTAATAGTTTTTTTTTTTAATTTATTGTCATAGCAGATTTTATTTTTATAACATCCGGCAGTAAAATTCTACTTTACTCACGTTGCAAATATAATCTTCTTCTTCTAAATTCAAATAATGAATGCTTTTTATGCATCTGATTTGTGGTATAACTTTATTGAAGATTCAATATCTATTGAAAACTAGCAGAGCTACCCGGTGTTGGGCGGGATTTAAAAAGTTTAAAATAAATTAGTATTATCTGCGTTATTCGGACTATTGTCCTCATCTTTATTGTTATTTGTACAACTTTTCGGCCGATATACCCTCCGGCCTTCTTTAGGTATTTCTTGTCGGACTCGGGAACCTTCTCGGGCTCAGGAACCTTCTTTTCGGACTCGGGAACCTTCTTTTCGAACTCGGGAACTTTCTTGTCGTAATCGGGAGCCATCACGGAACTTTGAACTTAACCCTTTATTCAGTCCACGGGGGTATTCTGTTCTCATTCCGCTAACCATAGCTGGGGTAGGGGTTGTGTTAATTATTTTTCTATGTTACTGCCGCTACTCAGGATTGAACCCGGAATCCAGATATAACTGTCACTTAGAACTGTCTTAACCTAACTACCTTATCAAAAATAAATCTCTTATCTATATCTATATATAGAAATAATATAAAATATTTTTCTTTATATTTCTTTTATTATCGTTTATTCTTTATATAAGAATTAATTTTTTAAGTTTAAAAAAATCTCATCTATATTTATATATAGATTAATAAAAACTAGCAGGACCTGTGGATATACCAGAGTATGATAATTTAATTATTACAACGTTTGATATGTTTACTTAAGAGCTATTTCCAAATAGTTCAATATGTAAAAAGTATAATAACCTTGATTTACCCCCTCTCTCTCTCTCTCTCTCTCTCTCTCTCTCTCTCTCTCTCTCTCTCTTTCCTTTCCTTCTTTTCATTATGTTCGATTGAAACAGATTAGCTTTATCGCTCCCGCGCGCTCACCCCTATCTCAACCTTTCCTCAAATCTGTCCCTTCCTTTCTTATTATATTTTTTTCTGGGTAGCATGTCCTTTTTCATCATTTACTTTCTTTATAATAAAAGCGGAATGGTCCATTATTTAGGTGAGGTGACGACATTCATAAGGAATGAAAATTCGGCGGATAAGCAACACTAGATAATCAGGATTTACATTTTTTTGCATTTCATCTTTGACGATTTGGACGGTCCCATTTTTTAACCAGAGGGTGTTGCAAGATGATAACGGTCGTACTTTTGAGGAACACGTGTATTAATAATAAAAATATTTTTAACCAGAGGGTGTTACAAGATCAAAACGGACGTACAATTAAGGAACACGAAATATTTATATACAGATTATTTTTCTATATATTTGTTTTATTATCTTTTATTTTTTAAATAGTTTTATTTTTAAGTTGTTTATTTCTTTCATTCTTCTTGTTGGTATTTTTCTCTTATTTGCTTTTTATAATGTTGTATCCTTTAAAAATGTTTTATAATTTGCTTGAAGCATTGTGTTTATATTGGTTAAGTGGTTTACTACTATAAGTACCAGGAACAATTGTGGCTTGAGACGAAGCAAATGCGAGTCAGCTCGTAACTGTATGGTCGGACGCAATCTCCACTTTCTTTGCTCCTTTTTGTTCAATACATTTATATCCATTGTTACCAGTCGTTTGTCTTATTTTTTACCCTTAAAGCTTCACAACAGTAACTATGGTGTTTTTTGTTAACCTCTAATTTATTCTTAATATTTCGAGATTTGTCGTATGGAAATCCGACCTCCCTGACAAGCTAAAGAGACGATTCTTCCAGGCTGTGGTTATATCGGTACTGCTGTATGGATGTACGACTTGGACCCTAACGAAGCGCCTTGTGAATAAGCTAGATGGGAGCTGCACAAGAATGCTGCGAGCGGTCTTGAATAAGTCGTGGAAACAGCACCCACAAAGAAGCAACTGTATGGCCACCTGCCTCCTATATCACAAACCATACGAGAAGGAGGGTTAGGCATGCAGGACACTGCTGGAGAAGCAAGAATGAGCTCGTAAGCGACGTACTACTGTGGAGGCCAACACATGGACATGCTAACGTGGGCCGCCCAACCAGGACCTACATCGACCAACTATGTAAGGATGCTGGTTGCTGCGCGGAGGAGCTCCCAGAGTCGATGAATGATAGGGAGGGTTGGCGAGAGATCGTCATGGATATCCGTGCAAATTGCGCGACATGATGATGATGATGATTTCGAGTTAAAATCTCTTTGACAGAAGATTTTTGAAACTGAAGCTGTTGTTAGTGATAATCCATTCTGCTTTGTGTCGTATATCTTTCAGATTCTCTGTGTGTGTGTGTGTGTGTGTTCAGCAATGTCTGATTATCATTCAAGGTTTGGCCTACCCTAGTTTTATTCTTTATTAATTTGTTTTATTTTTTAATCATTTTTTAAATTAATTTTATATATATATCATTGATTTATATATATATATATATATATATATTATATTTTCATTTATCTTTTCTTAAGGAAAATGAGGAGTAAAAATATTTTAATATCCTCTGGGACAAAAATAGGGTGTGGATTTCATTGAACTTTGTTTTTTGCTAGTCTCCACCAATTTTCCTTTATAAAAGGATGTGTGCTAGGTTGTTATACAAACAAACATACATACAGACGGACAGAATCTTTCTTTTATATTTTGAAAATTTATTAAGGGAATGGTGATCCTCTTTCACCGGACACCAGCAGCAGCCTGTCGAGATTTAAATAAAATAAAATAAAATTAAAATTAAATAAATAAATAAATAAAAAGTTATGAGCATCTGGACTCTAGCGTCTAGAGTTAACGGTCTGATCATAAAAGTCTCCATCTATACTTCGAAAGAGTTGTGTCTTTTTATTTCTCTTCATCTCATCATTTCATATTCCCTATAAGCCCTTAGGGTCACATGATGCCCACTATAAAAGATGGGTCTTCGAAGAATTCGGCCTGTTTTTCCCTCTAGCATTGGCTAGCTACACTTGTTCCGTATCGTTAAAAGCCCCCAGACGGCGACGAATCGGAACCCTCACCTCGTTAGAAGCTGGAGCGACAAACGCACACCTAAAACCCATTCTGCAGGGCTCAACAGGTTACGAGGAACAGAACACGAGGATTTCAGCTAAGTTCCGCAGGCTTTTTTTTTATATCTGCAACCAACCCTTTAACTACATTCAATTCTCCTTAAACTATCTTTTATCAACCAAACACATTGAACTTTGGACACATTCTTCAAAACTCGTTTGGTTGTTTCATTTTATGTATATTGATATTTGTTTTATGTTTTACATGTAAAGTAAACATTTTGTTCTATAAAAAGTCGTTTGTCTCCTTTCTTTTCCGGGGACAAAAATCCCCACAATTTATATATAGAGAGATTTTAATATTCCTTACCCAACCGGAAAAGGCAAAAAAAAAAAATAATTTTCAACTTGATGCTCTTTCGCATTATTTTACGATAGAATAAAAAAAATATCGCATAATCACGGTAAATGCTGGCTAATTGGGTGCCCGACACAGCAGTGTTCAGTGGCATGCCAATGTCGGGATCCAGAGGGGAGAGGGGCATCAAGAGCTCGGCCCAGTGCCCTCTCCAGTGGCCAATAAATACTGATTCAGATTTTTCAAAGCTTCACCTGTCCGCCCACTTTCAAATTCTACGTATTCATAATTCAAGAGTATAGTGGCAAAAGTTAGGCAATATATTTCAATGTTATAGCAATGCAAAGACTTTTAAGTTATGGAGATTTTGCACCCTCTGAAGCTGCTACTCGGGGTAGCAACTCCTCCCTGGCCCCCTTTTGTTCAGCCACTGATGGTGCCTGAAAAATAACTCTTACACCAGCTAATAGTAAGCAATACCATAGCCTCGTCATAGCGACATATCCTGGTATAAGAGAAAGGCGCCAAGACCACTTTTCATCCAGTATGTGGTAGAAGTAAAGAGTTGTCACTCAGCAGACTTTGTGGTACTCTAAACCCACATATTACGTGTTACAAACTATCTAATACAAGCCTCTCATCGTGGTGTGACAGATAGCAAGCTAGTCTTGCAGATCTATTACTACTGAATAGCGAGTCCGTTCCCTGCTGAATGTCCCTTACTTGCGACCTTGTGTCACATCCCACCCGTGGTGAATCAGTTGGATAAATACCTACAAGGCATGAGTTTTCACACAGGCACACACAACACATATATATAAGTATATTTGGATTATTCGGACTAATGTCCTCATCTTTATTACTATCTACACCACGTTTTGCCTGATCACTTACTTTCTTAATAATAAAAACGGAATGGTCCATTATTTAGCTGAGGTGACGACACTCATAAGGAATTCATTTGCGCTAATACCCTTGGGAAAGGTATGAATCCTACTCTCCCTCCAGCTATGGATAAATAGTAGGGCAGACTGCGCTCTTTAACCTTGGTTAGTCAACCTGTCTAGGAGAAGGAAAACTCTGAATTCAAACCTATTGAACTCCGGTTAAGAAATTGACCTTGTGTCACATCCTGCTCGTGTGGAGGGGTTGGTAAATATATAAGGAATTCATTTAATCTTGGACGATTTGGACGGTCTCATTTTTAACCAGAGGGTTTTAAAGGAACACAAGTATTGATGATAAAAATATTTTTAATCAGAGGATGTTGCAAGATGATAACGGTCGTACAATTAAGGAACACGAAATATTGATATATAGATTATTTTTCTATATATTTGTTTTATTATATTTTATTCTTTATATACTCTTGTTTTTAAGTTGTTTATTTATTTCATTCTTCTTGTTAGTATTTTTCTCTTATTTGCTTTTTATAATGTTGTATCCTTTAAAAGTGTTTTATAATTTGCTTGAAGCATTGTGTTTATATTGGTTTGATGGTTGGTTTTGAAGGCTATTACAATGCAAGTGTAAAGAAAAATTAGGTAACTATATTGTTTTTTGTTAACCTCTAATTCATTCTTAATATTTCGAGATAATCTATTCGACAGAATAATGGAGGTACAATTAAGGAACACGAAATATTGATATATAGATTATTTTTCTATATATTTGTTTTATTATCTTTTATTTTTTTATATCTTCTTGTTTTTAAGTTGTTTATTTCTTTCTTTCGTCTGGTTGATATTTTTCTAATTTGCTTTTTATTTTTTATCCTTTATTAATTTCTTTTATTTTTTAATCATTTTTTAAATTAATCTTTTAATATATCATTGAATTTATATATATATATATATATATATATATTATATTTTTTATTGATCTTTTCATAATTATTTCTGTTTCTGGTATTTCTTCTCGGACTCAGGAACCTTCTCTTCGAACTCGGGAGCCTTCATTGGACACATGCTGTAGTGGATATAGGCGTTGATTTAATAGTTTACATTTTTGCATTTAATCTTGGATGCTCGCATTTTTAACCAGAGGGTGTTGCAAGATGATAACAGTCAGAAGATTAAGGAACAAGAGTATTAATATATAGATGTTTCTAACAGACCACACCATCATTGAGTTCTATTTTGTGTTTTACTCAGTAGGTTTTTACAGCTAGTTTAAACCCATTATATCATGTTGCACAAATTAATCAAAATTACAAAAACGTGAAGAGTATAAATCCATTTACATTGTCTGCAATAGTTTTCTAAATAAAAAAGAAAAGACCCAATTTCTTAATCGAAAAAAAAAAATACAAGAGATGAAACCATTGAAAAAAGAAATATAGACTGTGCTGCTTCTGACATCTTTTTCTTCCTCTTCGGGGGACAGCGCCACTCGAAGGGCTCCAGTAGAGAGGACTACCCAGTTTTATGGTGGTTGGTAGAGCTGTTATGCAAATCATCCATCTCACAAGAGAAACTCATTGTTTGTGCCAGTTGACTCCCCTGTGCAATCTTATATCGCTCAGGGATATAGGCTGTGTCCACTACACAGATTTAACAGCCATAAGCAGAGAGAGAGAGAGAGAGAGAGAGAGAATCTTTAAAAAGTGAAAACGAGAGAGAGAAAATGGAAAAACAAACACACAAGGGAAGAGATAGACCAAAATAGATCAAGCCAAATTAACAGCATTGAGAGAAATGGAGAGAGAGAGAGAGAGAGAGAGAGAGAGAGAGAGAGAGAAATGAAAAGTGAGAGAAAGAGAGTGAAAAAAATGTGAGAGAGAGAGAGAGAGAGAGAGGGGGGGAGTTACAAAAAAGTGTTTAAATCTTAAAAAAGCGCAGAGAGAGAGAGAGAGTGTGAGAGAGAGAGAAACTAGCATAGACAGATAGATATTAACCAACTGAAAGAGAGACAGATACAGATAGATAGATAAATATAAACTTATTTATAAATATATATATATATATATAAATAAGAGAGAGAGAGGTGAAATAGATATATCGGTATTGTATGTAGGCGGAAGGTCGATGGATAAGTGCAACTTTGTCTTTAACCCAATATTCTATATTTCTCTGTAATATGAATTCAGATTAAACAGTAAACGGAAAAACAAACACACAAGAAAAGATTTAGACCAAAATAGATCAAATGAAATTAACAAAATTAAAGCCCCCCACCCCCACCCAAATATCTAAAACATACAACCAAATGTAATCATGATGTGGTCATAAAGTGAGAAAACCAATATTGGGTTGGTCCATAATTTTTGCGGCTTTTTTTTTAACAAATTCTATTCAATAAAAATAATAACAATAAGCAGTTAGTTTAATGTTTCATAAAAATAATCCTCTTTCCAAAATGCGTACCAAAAATTGTATCCACATTCATCATATTATGCTCTACCACTTCGAGAAAGGTTGGAATGCAGCACAGTCATTTTGTTTTCTCACTGAACTTTTTGATGAAGGAACAATCAACAAAAGCCAATTTGAAAGATGGTTCAGGAAGCTCAAATCTGGTGATACAAATCTCACAGATGAAGAAGGAAGAGGTCGACCATCAAATTTCAACCCCCAAGCACTTTTGGCAGCTGTGAAAGTTTGAATTATTTTTCTATTGCCTCTACTTAGGATTGAACCCAGAATCCAGAGATAATTGTCACTTAGAACTGTCTTAACTTAACTACCTTATCCACTAGGCCATGTGTCCAATTGGACAATTTAGTGTGAATTTTGGGGACTTATAAACCTAATGTCTTGTTTTGGCTAGAATATCTACCTATTCATTTTATGTATGATTTTTTTATCTAGACTCAGTGTTTTTTTTTGGTTTGTTTTTAAATCTGATCTAGCCTTCTTAATTTTTTACTAAACAAATATTTTTAAAACTAATGTTCTATTTAACCCATAGACGGTGTTGCAGATTGACTGTTTGTTTTGCGCGGGAAGTCGAGGGGACAAAGGAAAATTGAACTGAGAAGACAATAGATAGGCGAGACAGAAATCTTAGTATAACAAAAGAGGTATGACAAAGGACTCATCTGGACAAAGACTAACAACAAAAAAAAGGAGGGGACTTCCGGTCAGGGAACAAAGGAATGTGTGGGCGGTCATCGATATTTAAGCAGACCCGGAGAGACCCGAGGAGACGGCGAAGAAGGCACAAGGTGTCGGACCGTCGATACGGTCGGGCGAGCAGTGATGCTCGCCCACCACCTTCCACCACCTAGGTAGTCGTAGTGTCATTTTCCGTGCCCGCCACTCACCTACCACACACCGAAGAAAATAAAGAAGAGTCATCTTTTGATGCGCGTATCTGTTGTTATTGAAGTTCAAATGCTGACTACTAGATATCTCGTCTAGGGGTCAGGAACGATGTCCGCTGTATATCCGCTACTAACATACACGAATTTAGCAGCGTGAATTTCAGACCACTATGCAACATATGTCTAATTGGAGCCGTTGACCAGACGAATTCCGCATGAATTCGGTAAAGCCTGAGGTTACCACAAAAGCACAACACAGAGTGAGAACGAACCGGCTCACAGCAAAACACTAGACGATCGCGATATCGGAAGAGAAGGCCGAGATTTTTGGTTGCTGGTATGAGAGAAGAGGAAATGAAGACACGACGTTGTGGTGAAGGGTTCCCACAACAACAAAAGAAGGACGATCACGATGCTACAGGAAAGACCACGAGAATTTTGCTGTTGTGGACGAGAGGACACGACACTGCCCACAAACACTGGGCGATGATAAGACATCGAAAGGTAGGTGATCTGTGATTTTACCTGTGTGTTTCTGCTCGTGTAGATAAAAAAAAAAGTTGTTCTAGTATAAAGAAAAATATATAGATAGCTGAAATGGATCAACGTAATTTCGTTCGGAGTCTGACCGCTGTGTTGACGAGAGAGGCTTGTTTTGGAGGGGGTCGAAAGTAAAGAGTGAGATACCGAGAGTGACAGACAAGTATTTTACAAATCCTAGTAGTAATTTCATTAAACGCACGTGTTACCCCCCAGTAAAAAATAAATAAATAAATAAATAAATAAATATTTTTCCGTTTAACCAGTATGATTAGAATTTTGAGGCTTAAAGTAAATAATTTTTACTCATGATTTTATATAGAGAGGGGCTAATTTGATAATTTTTAAATAGTATATCCATGAATAAGGGGGAAATCTCTATTTTGTAATTTTTTTATTTGGAAATAGAATAACTTTTTGTGCTAAATCACCATGCTATATTTTTTCGTTCGGACTTGAGAGTTTGATGTTGGGTCAACTTGGTTGGAAATTTCGCCTGATTTGTGTCGCATCTTTTTAGAGAAACGGTAATTAAAGTGGTTTTTATAGAGAAACCCACCGGTTTGAGATATATTGGTGAATGTCCTATGGAAATTAGGTACTTCGATAATTTTCGAAAGTTTTTGGAAGACTGCATTCTCCCGATTTTTGTCGTGCAGTAAGCCCCGAATGGGATACGCGAAAAGGTTCAAGTCCTTGCTTCGCACGTGTTTTTAGTAGTAAAAGAAAAATGGCGACTACGCCTGATCAGATTTTGTCGTGCAGTAAGTCCCGAATGGGATACGCGAAAAGGTTAAAAGCCCTGCTTCGCACGTGATGTTAGTAATAATTTTTTTCCGTGATTTACAAGATGGCGATCTCTTCATTATTTTGACCCGGGTTCATGTTTTTTTGTTCGAACGATAGCAGTAGGGTGAATGCATGGAATTTTTTTAAATTGGTAGATTCGAATTTTAGATCGAAATTAAAAAGGAAAATACTTAAGAGTGGAGCCCAATAGAAAGGAATATATGATACGGTAATTTTTGTAAAATTTTTTTTTTTCTAGTATGTTCGGTTTTGGAATTTTTTTTTTTCCCCGAAAGTTTAACATAATGAATTAATGGTTGGTCTGGGTAATTTTATTGTGTACCTAAATTTTAGTGAAGGTTTTAGAAGATTTTATTTGTGAATTTTGTGGACTTGCTGTAATTATTTTTGGATCGAGTTCGGAACTCGTGCTTGATTGTATGGAGATTTTTTTCCCCCACATGTGTAAGGAATCTGTGTAAATATGGTTTTAAAAAAAGTAGTCGTACTGAAGGCTCACCATTACACTGATTACGATTCCTTGATGAGCGTCCCATTTGGTTAAAGTTTCTGCGCTCATGTTTAAAGATTCCGATGTCGGAATGAGTCTTGGGGTTCTGAAAAAAATCAGAATAAGAGAAATGGCGAGTGACCTGCCCCTGTGTTTTCTGGAATAATGTTGAATCATAATGAGTTAGGGGCTCCAAAAAGGAATATAGATAAACGGTAAGATCCGTGCCCCGGTATTCTCTGTAGTATTTTGAGGATTATGAGTATTTTGGTTTATGATTTGTGGGAATGGTCTCCAGGAAATTTTGGTTGAGAGATGTCTCGGATCCGAATGTGGATAGCAAGTTCAAGGAAGAGTAGAACAGAGCGTATGGGAAATTAAGGCTCATCACAGCATAGAAACGCTGCAGTTAGAAGTTAGAACTGGAAACGATAAAGCTAGCCAAATAAAATAGCATACCTTCACCTAGAGCTAGAATTGGGCCCTTATAGAAAGAAAAATAAACCTCTTGTTGTTTTCCCTGCCAGATTTTTGACTAACAGCCAGAGGTAATGTTCTTGTTACATGAAAAACATAAAATTAGGTGTTGTACTCGAGCGGAGATACACATGGTTTTGTCGAGGGTCATTTGCTTGATATCATCACAGACTTTTGTTTTTATTTTGAATGGAAAAAAAAAAACAAAAAAAAACGAACTTTTTGAATGAAGACGAACTTTTTTAACAAACTTTTCGGTAAAAAAAGGAAACCGTGACAAGGCGGGATTTTGAAGGAGAAAGAAAGAAAAATGAACGAGAAGACAATAGATAGGCGAGACAGAAATCTTAGTATAACAAAAGAGGTATGACAAAGGACTCATCTGGACAAAGACTAACAACAAAAAAAAGGAGGGGACTTCCGGTCAGGGAACAAAGGAATGTGTGGGCGGTCATCGATATTTAAGCAGACCCGGAGAGACCCGAGGAGACGGCGAAGAAGGCACAAGGTGTCGGACCGTCGATACGGTCGGGCGAGCAGTGATGCTCGCCCACCACCTTCCACCACCTAGGTAGTCGTAGTGTCATTTTCCGTGCCCGCCACTCACCTACCACACACCGAAGAAAATAAAGAAGAGTCATCTTTTGATGCGCGTATCTGTTGTTATTGAAGTTCAAATGCTGACTACTAGATATCTCGTCTAGGGGTCAGGAACGATGTCTGATGTATACCCGCAACGTATACGAGTCAGAGTAGCGTGAGATTGAAGAGCCACTATGCAACAACGGGACCCAAAAAGGTTCTACCACTCCGTGTCAGAGTGGACCTGAGAGTGATGGTGATAAAGCTCCAAAATTTGAACTTCATCATCAGATAAAGTTTAACGTTATACCCAGGACAATAAGACCTTCGGCCACTGTAAAAAGAAAGAAACCTCCCAACCACACACAACCAAAACAAAGATAAATGTTTCTAATAAAAGTTTAATTACAAAAATTGATACAAATACAAATAGTCCCTGAAATAACAACATAATTAGGGAAAAATGAAAAAAAAATAAAAATAAAAAAAATAAAAAAGTGATTATACTGTTTCTTTGGAAAAATGGTAAATTTCTGCTCTAATTCTGGAAAGCTAGCAAAAAAAAATTGTTTTTCAATAATTTGATTTTTTTAACTTAAAATTAACGAGAGAATAAAAAAAAAAAAAAAAAAAAGAAAAAATAGAAGCTAGCAGACATGATCTAATATTCATGAATACATGCATACATACGTACAAATGGTAAATATTTTTTGTAGGTATGCACTTCAAAATTAATGATTTTTTTTTTCTCTTTCTTTGTGTTAGATTTATACCTACATGTAAAAAAAAAAATACACAATCATGATCTGATTGCACAAGAACAAAAAAAAAAAAAAAATAAAAAAATAAAAAATATGGACTTTCTTGAGAGTGGACACCACAGAAAGACCGTTCTGTATCATCAAAATGACCAGAGATGTCCTCATTGAGAAATCGACACTCAATCGATAACTCACCAGTCAGAATTTTAGCAAAATGCCAACATCGAGACAGGAGAGAGATCCTTTTTATACTACAGATATTTTTTTTAATATTTTATTTTCATCTTTTGTTAGATGGTCAGTATATAGGGTAGTTCAGATCTTATATAGGCATGACCATGTGGTGGATGAAGTCTCTTTGTAGAATGTGGGTTCTTTTATTTATTTATTTTTTCTAATGTTCCAAACACGCACTAAAATCTCGATACTTAAGGAGTGAAAATAACAATTTCTACAATCATATCTACAGGAATTAGAATAGAGCATTGTGAAAGTATAATGTGGGTGGGTTCTTATTGAGAAACAGCCTCTTGCAAATAAAAGTGCATTAAAAAATATATAAGTTTAAACAAAACAAAACATCTTTCTTTATTGTGCCATTCATACTGAAAAAAAGAAATCTTAAAAAACCAAAGAAAAATCCTAAGGCAATTTTGGTACATTTTTTCCATATCTAATAAGTAAATATTTATGGAGGGTATTTTTCTTGCATTTTTTTTTTTTTAATTTTTTAATTTTTTTTGCTCTTTTCAAATAACTTCTAAAATTTGTATATTTTAGCACATTCTCTTTATTTCTATTTTTGCTTTTGGATTTCTTTCTTCTTTTTGAACTTTATCTTCTCATCTCTTGTATAACAAAAATGAGCGTCTCTCATCCTTTAAAAATTCACAAGTGAGCCCGAAATTTTTATTCATTTTATTTTTCAGTTTTTAATCTGTTTATTAAGCATATCTTTTTATTTCTTTAAATTCCAATGTTTATGATGCTTTCATAATTAAATTTTCAGCTTTTTTTTTATATTACAATGAAAAATTTCTCAATTTGTGGCAAGAGAGAAAATAAAATTAACATTGGCCAAAGCTTTTTATTTTTTTCAAAACTTTTACTTATTTATCCAACTTGTTGTTTCACTTGGAATTATTTT
>CM042163.1:63339843-63344843 GCA_023376005.1 Doryteuthis pealeii
ACTTTTCCGTCTTTGAATTGTTAGTTTAATATTTCAGACTGCTATTTTACTATACACACCATAGGCCTAATATTTCAGACTGCTATTTTACTATACACACCATAGGCCTAATATTTCAGACTGCTATTTTACTATACACACCATAGCCTAATATTTCAGACTGCTATTTTACTATACACACCATAGGCCTAATATTTCAGACTGCTATTTTACTATACACACCATAGGCCTAATATTTCAGACTGCTATTTTACTATACACACCATAGGCCTAATATTTCAGACTGCTATTTTACTATACACACCATAGGCCTAATATTTCAGACTGCTATTTTACTATACACACCATAGGCCTAATATTTCAGACTGCTATTTTACTATACACACCATAGGCCTAATATTTCAGACTGCTATTTTACTATACACTGTACATGTCATGCTGGCAGCACTGTTTCCCATTACTCTCTCACCACCTATCCCTATCAGTCATCACTCCTTGCAAGTCCTGACATCCTGTATCCACACAGAGCTGGTCTCTTTGCCAGTCACACAATCTGGTGTGTCCATGTGTAGGTGTCCACAGGAGGACTATACTTATGAGCTGATCCTTATTTCTCCAGAAATGCCTTGTTTGTCTTACTTGGATGGTTTGTGTGATGGGAGGAAAGTGGCTGTACAGCTGCTTTTTGTAGGATGCTGCTTCAAGGATGTGTTCAGGACAGCACACAGCATCCTTGTGTAGTTCCCATCTAGCAGTTTCCCCCCAATCATTTCATTAAAGTCCAAGTGGTACAGCCATACAGTAGCACTGACACAACTACAGCTTCGAAGAGATCAGATTTCCATATGATCAATAATATGTCTATAGCAGTCCATGCCTTTCCTATATGTATACTGACACTGCTTTCTGTAGATGAGATATTACTACCTAAGGGAAAGCCTGAATCCATTTCTTTCTCCTCCAAGCCTGAGTAAATAGTAGGGCAGACTGGGCAATGTAGTCTTGGTAAGACAAACCAGTCTAGGAGAAAGAAAACTGAATTCAAAACCTTTTTTTACCTTTACCTTGTATCCTGCAAATGGCAGAGGGGTTGGGTAAATTACATATAATTTACTCAACAAATCCTAGACGAGGCTGTTTATACTTCATATAGTACTAATACCCTTGGGAAAGGTATGCATCCTACTATTCTCTCCAGCTATGGGTAAATACTTGGGCAGACTGGGCTATTTAAATTTGGTTAAGCAATCAGTCTAGGAGAAAGATAACTGAATTCAAACCTGTTAAACTCCTCTTAAGAAATTGACCTTGTGTCACATTCTACTTGTGCAGAAGGTTTTATATATATATATATATATATATATATAGTTGTTGTAGGCACCTTTCCATCCACTAAGGACGATGGTGTAGTGTCCCCTCTCCCCCAAAAAATGAATAAAAATAACTAAATAAAAAAATATCTGTATCTACGCAAGAGACTCTGCGGCCAATTCCTGAGTGAGAGTCTTTGGTGCACTGACTGCACACAAACTGTGATGCTTTTTGGGGCTGCTGTCTTTTCTCTCTCTTTCTGGCTCTCTTTGCTGTCGAGACTACTTTCCTCTTCACCTCATCCCTCTCCTTGCCTTGCTTAATGTTAAGACACCAGGCGGGTCGATTTTTTACATCTACCTCCCACATGTTTGTGTCAATATGGCTATATATATATATATATAAGCTGGAAGACATTGAACAAAATTAGTCTTGTTAGAAAGGAATTCCATATTAATGGATTTGATCATAAATTATAGTGTTAACCTTTGTGGAAAGAGCTAAAGAGAAAGTTATTCTTATACCACAATGTAGATGGATAGGAATTGAGGCAGCCATTTGTATTTCTGTGAGTGGAGAGTGAAATGTGGGTGGGGGGGGAGACTGAATTCTGGAATGGTAAATCTTTCCTTTTGAAGAATTATTTTTATTCCATTTTTCTTGTAGGCAGACATATGTAGGTAATCCAAATCAATACCAAACAAATTTTTTTAGGTAGCTGTTTGAATAGAGTGAAAAAGAAAATGATATGTTTTATGTTAACAATCTCAAAATATTTCCTTTTATATTATCTGCGTTATTCAGACTATTATCCCCATCTTCATTGTTTTCAACGTTTTGGCCGATATGCCCTCCGGCCTTTTTCAGGTATTTCTTGTCGAACTTGGGAACCTTCTCAGACTCAGGAACCTTCTTGTCGTAATCGGGAGCCATCACAGAACTTTGAACCTAACCCTTTATTTAGTCCATGGGGGTATCCTGCTCTCATTCCGCTAACCATAGCTGGGGTAGGAGTTGTGTTAATTAGTTTTCTATGTTACTGCCTCTACTCAGGATTGAACCTGGAATACAGAGATAACTGTCACTTAGAACTGTCTTAACCTAACTACCTTATTCACTAGGCCATGTGTCCAATTGAGTGTGAATATTGGGAACTTATAAACCTAATGTCTTGTTTTGGCTAGAATATCTATATATTCATTTTTATGTAGGATTTTTTACCTAAACTAATATTGTTTTTTGTTTTTTTTACCTGAAGAAGGCCAGAGGGCATATCGGCCGAAACGTTGTACAAATAACAATGAAGATGGGGATAATAGTCCGAATAACGCAGATAATATTAATCATCAAGCCTCATCTCAAACATTCAGAGAAATATTTCCTTTTATGTTGAGAATGAATCTTGTGAAGAAGGATTTGTACAGGTTGTAATTTTTTAGTACATCCAGAATGCTCACAAATTCGTCCAATTATTACTTTCGATATAAATACTGTAGGCCAACCAGACCAGCAAAGGCTTGGAAGTACGGTGATGTACTGGTTAGAGTCACAGGAAATGGACTCGTCGACCAGAGTTCAATTCCTGGATGAGGCCACAGTTAACATAGCACTAATACATTTGGGAAAGGTATGGATCTAACTATTCTCCCTCCAGCTATGGGTAAATAGTAGGGCAGACTGGGCCCTTTAACATTGATTAGGTAACCAGTCTAGGAGAAGAAAAACTCTGAATTCAAACCTGGCCACTACTAGAATAGACTCAGCCCTACTTAGAGATCTATTTCAATTAAAAAATATTTTAAAAATTTAACTTGAATTAATGAGCTCTGTGTGGATTCTGAAATTGATTTTGTCAATGACCAATTGGACGTTTGGCAAGAATTAGTCTTGAGAATCTACACATAGACATACCAGTGTAGGCTGACCAGCTCTATGAGGATTCTGCATGCTGTGTGGAAGACCTGCCAGGGATGATGACCAATAGGGATGGTTGGCAACATGGACATACCAGCATAGGCCGACCAGCAAAGACTTGCATTAATCAGCTGTGTTGGTTGGTTGGATTTTACACGATTACGATATTAAGAATAAATAAAACAAAATGTCTTCGGCATTTTAGAACTCATTTTGTTTCTATTTAACCCATAACTGGGGCCCTAACTACCATTCTGGGTCAGAGTGGACCTGAGAGTAATGGTTATGAAGGGGTACTTCACATTCCCTAGAGCTCTAAAACTGGAACTTCACCATCAGATAAAGTTTAATGTCATACCCAGGACAAAAAGATTCTTAGCCAGTGACTTCTAGCACAGATGATAAAAAGGGTTGTGGCATGCCATAAAGGCAATAGGTTTGGGACAATCATATAGGTGCTAGGGTTTGACATGACTAGTTGATTGATCGGAAGAGGCCTCTTCGACCTCCTGTCTAGCCAAAGTAAGGTATAAAGTGGAGGGGGGGAATCCTGCTCAATTCTTCATGGGTTATTTAATGCTGAAAGCCATTCTTGTAGAAGAACAGTAGTGGTACTATATTTAACCCATAGCTGGAGGATTATAGAGTTCATACTTTTCCCCAAAGATATTAATCTAAGGGTGGACATAATAGCAAGATTGGAGTTTGAACTCATTTATTGTGATGTTGCAGCGCAGAATGTTTTCCACTACAACAATTCCCCTACTCCTGCTCAATTCTGAAAAATCTTTTTTTTTTCTAAATGCTGCTCAATTCTGAAACATTTTTTTTCTTCTAAATGCTGCTCAATTCTGAAACATCTTTTTAAAAATTTGGATCAATTCTGAAACATCTTTTTAAAAATCCTGCTCAATTCTGAAACATCCTTTAAAAATCTGATCAATTTTGAAACATCCTTTTAAAAATCCTGATCAATTCTGAAACATCCTTTTGATCAATTCTGAATTTTAAAAATCTGATCAATTCTGAAACATCCTTTTAAAATCCTGATCATTCTGAAACATCCTTTTAAAAATCTGGATCAATTCTGAAACATCCTTTAAAAATCTGGATCAATTCTGAAACATCCTTTAAAAATCTGGATCAATTCTGAAACATCCTTTTTTAAAAATCTGGATCAATTCTGAAACATCTTTTTTAAAAATCTGGATCAATTCTGAAACATCTTTTTTTAAAAAATCTGGATCAATTCTGAAACATCTTTTTTTAAAATCTGGATCAATTCTGAAACATCTTTTTTAAAAATGCTGCCCAATTCTGAAACATCTTTTTAAAAAATCCTGATAAATTTTGAAAGCTTTAAAAACTTACTTTGCTGCACAATTTTTCGGCATCTGTCCTGGTTTAGATCACATTGATGAACACTGTGTGTTGCATTGTCAAACCAATCACCACAATCTTGCTGATGGTAGGAATTGCATACAAAGCATTTTATTCCATAACCTGCAAAAAAAAAATTAAATAAATAAAATACTTTTCTGAAGGTTGATCAATTGGTCATGTAATGATAAAACCATTTTGCAATGATATTGAACAATAAAAATAGAATTAAAATGATAAAAGAATAGAAAGAATTTTTTTTAAAGTAGAAAAGTAAAAAGGTGTTCTTCTGTGAGATCCCTAATCTATTTATACATATATAAAAGGTCAATAGGTATGTAAGTATGTCCAGATGAAACTATGCAAATAAAACAATTAACGACAAAGTAAATATA
>CM042163.1:63349843-63372343 GCA_023376005.1 Doryteuthis pealeii
ACCTTCTAAAATTAAAAAAATTTTAAAAAATTAAAAAAAAAAAAAATTAAAAAAAAAAAAAGAATCCTATTAAAATTATATAGGAATCTATTTAAACAGTGATCTTTATCTTGGTTGTTATAGTCAAAAACATTTTAGATGTTGCATCCTTTGATCTGTACAGGGTGGCCCACAAAATAAAATTTTAAAAATTCATAACTTTCTTGTTTTTAATTCAATTTTTATATTATATTACATTATATTATTATAGAATGGCTTAATCTAAATAATAGCCTTCAAATGTCAGACAAGGAAAATGAAAATTACAAGTTCCAATGTGAAAGAAATTAAAATAGAATTTTACTATTCAACTGAGAAGTTTAGAATTTCAAGAAAAATAATTCTTTTGTGGCTGAATAATTTGAAGAAATTCAGAAATTAAATGGCCTCCCGGTTTTCTTTTTAAAGGAGTGTGTAGATTTGAGTAAGCTTAAGACATTACACACACACAAGAGAGAGAGAAAGAGAGAGAGAGAGAGAGAAAGAGAAAGAAAGAGAGAGAGAGAGAGAGAGAGAGAGAGAGAAAGAGAGAGAGAGAGAGAAAGAGAAAGAGAAAGAGAGAAAGAGAAAGAGAGAAAGAGAGAAAGAGAAAGAGAGAAAGAGAGAAAGAAAGAGAGAAAGAAAGAGAGAGAGGGTGCTGTGATATCACACGTCAGATTTATTTAAAAAAAGATTAAAAAAATAAGATAAAATTATATTTCTCACTGGTCTTGTAACCTTGTTGGGTTTTTCAAATTATATTAATGGAAGTGGAGGAGAATTGATGGGAAAGGTGCTATAGGCATTTTAAAATGTGTGTACTGCATTGGAAAGTAATTTTGTTTAAGGATGGTTTTTATTCATAAAACGTATAAAGCTCCTAATATTTGGAGTTTTTGTTTATTTTTTTCTTTGTGCAGAATGTGTGTATTTTCCATTAGGATATTTCGGTAGAGTGGGGGCATGAATGTAATTTTAGTCTGCCTTACTATTTACCCATAGCAGGAGAGAGAGAATAGTTACTTTGTAAAACTCACATATACATAAAAAAGAACAGACAACAACTTAATAAAAGCCTATGGATTTCTGAAAATAAGACAAGCTAAAAAAAATTGTTACTTATCAATAACACATAATGTCATGCCTAGAATAATAATAAAATCACTTTGTACCAAGAGTGTACTGGCCAAGCTATGGCTGAAGTCCTTCCCTCTACCAGCAAAGTACCTCTATTTATACTATCTGGAAGTTTGCCATAAAACAATAACAAAATTACTTTGAACCAAGAGTGTACTGGCCAAGCCATGACTGAAGTCCTTCACTCTACCAGCAAAGTACCTCTATTCATACTATCTGGAGGTTTGCCATTTTCGTTTACTAGCAATCATTGTTCAAATGCTAGTATCTCACTTTATCCATATATGACAAGTTGAATCCTACCTTTTCCCCACAGGTATTAGCTGTATGTGAAATGCAAGCAGTGTCATTTTGAATAGCCTCAAAATAAATTTTCTTGTGAGATTAAAATAATCTTTGCTATAAACCAATTGTGAACAATGCAGCGTTTACACATATTGGAATTGAAGCTTGCTTACAACTTTTTATTTTATTTAATGACCCTCGTATATTATAAACCATGGCTTGCATAACAATCTCTATGTGCCTCTTTATCCTTGTTAGATTATCTTTTGGTATATATATTTACCAACCCCTCCGCACGGGCAGGATGTGACCCAAAGTCAATTTTTTAAGCGGAGTTCAACAGGTTTGAATTCAGAGTTTTCCTTCTCCTAGACTGGTTACCTAGCCATGGTTAAAGAACCCAGTCGGCCCTGCTATTTACCCATAGCTGGAGGGAGAGTAGGATTCATATCTTTTTGTATAAGCTGTTTGAAAAGTCACCACTTATATTTATAGACTCTACCAAGCAGCAGGAGCTGGATTGACCAATGAAAAAACGACAAACATGTATTTAAGGTAGTTGATAAATTGTCCTAAAATCAGTTGCTAAGATCAAAAGACAAGGAGTAAACAGATACTATAACCTTTCTACTATCAAGGAATACACAAAAATTTATGCTACAAATAATATCCACTAAAACTGTACTCAATACAACAGTGGAGCTAAAATGCCTTAAATGGCGGCAAGAATTCTAACAATCCTTTTATTAGTAGCACATGTTGAATAACCAACATCTGCCATGCATATAAACCTAGGTTTAATTATGGTGATTATGCCAGAGTCGGTCATTCAAATTATTTAGGTTGCGATATGAGATGAATGTTTGTCAAAAGATTAGCCTAATGGTTAGATGGCTGTTAATTTGATTGTTTGTTACTAATTCTTTAATGGACTAACAAGAAAAAAAAAAGAAGAAAGAAAAAAAGAAAAAAAAAGAAAAAAGAAAAAAAGAAGAAAAAAGAAGAAAAAAAAAAAAAAAAAAAAAAAAAAAAAAAAAAAGGGCGAACAAGTATTTAGAGAAAATCTATATATTGATACCCTTGTTCCTTAATTGTATGACCGCTATCATCTTGTAACACCCTCTGGTTAAAAATAAGACTGTCCAAATCATCCAAGATGAATCTATATATTGATACCCTTGTTCCTTAATTGTATGACCGCTATCATCTTGTAACACCCTCTGGTTAAAAATAAGACTGTCCAAATCATCCAAGATGAATCTATATATTGATACTCTTGTTCCTTAATTGTACGACTGTTATCATCTTGTAACACCCTCTGGTTAAAAATAAGACTGTCCAAATCATCCATGATGAAATGCAAAAATGTAAATCTTGATTATCTGGTGTTGCTTATCTACCATATTCTTATTTCTTATGAGTGTTGTCACCTCAGCTAAATAATGGACCTTTCTGTTTTATTATAAGGGAAGAAAGAGGACATGCTACACAGAAAAAATAAAAATAAGAAAGACAAACAAAAAGAGAAAATACTTATGAAATCGTTTTAGCAAAGCTCAAATCTATAATGAATATTAATACTCATGTTCCTTAATTGTATGACCATTATCATCTTGCAACAGCCTCTGGTTAAAAAATGAGACTGTCCAAATCATCCAAGATGAAATTCAAAAATGTAAATCCTGATTATGTGGTGTTGCTTATCCACCGAATTCTTATGAGTGTCATCACCTCAGCTAAATAATGAACCATTCTGTCTTTATTGGAAAGAAAATGAATGTTACAAAGAAAAAATACAAGAAAGAAAGAAAGTAGGGAAAAGAGAGTAGGGGAAAAATACAAGAAAGAGAGTAGGGGAAAGAGTGTAGGGGAAAAAATACAAGAAAGAAAGAGAGTAGGGGAAAGAGAGTAGGGGGAAAAATTCAAGAAAGAAAGAGTAGGGGAAAGAGAGTAGGAGGAAAAATACAAGAAAGAGAGTATGGGAAATACAAGAAAGAGAGTAGGGGAAAAATACAAGAAAGAAGAGTAGGGGAAATACAAGAAAGAAAGAGTAGGGGAAGTGAATAGGGGGAAAAATAGAAAGAAAGAAGAGAGTAGGGGAAAAATACAAGAAAGAAAGAGTAGGGGAAAAATACAAGAAAGAAAGAGAGTAGGGGAAAAAATACAAGAAAGAGAGTAGGGGAAAAATACAAGAAAGAGAGTAGGAAAAAATACAAGAAAGAGAGTAGGGGAAAATACAAGAAGAGAGTAGGGGGAAAATACAAGAAAGAGAGTAGGGGAAAATACAAGAAAGAGAGTAGGGGGAAAATACAAGAAAGAGAGTAGGGGAAAAAATACAAGAAAGAGAGTAGGGGAAAAATACAAGAAAGAGAGTAGGGGAAAAATACAAGAAAGAGAGTAGGGGAAAAAATACAAGAAAGAGAGTAGGGGAAAATACATAGAAAAAATACAAGAAAGAGTAGGGGAAAAAGAGTAGGGGAAAAATATAAAAGAGTAGGGGAAAGAGAGTAGGGGAAAAAATACAAGAAAGAGTAGGGGAAAGAGAGTAGGGGAAAATACAAGAAAGAGTAGGGGAAAAAGAGTAGGGGAAAAATATAAGAAAGAGTAGGGGAAAGAGAGTAGGGGAAAAATACAAGAAAGAGTAGGGGAAAGAGAGTAGGGGAAAAATATAAGAAAGAGTAGGGGAAAGAGAGTAGGGGAAAAAATACAAGAAAGAGTAGGGGAAAAGAGTAGGGGAAAAATAAAGAAAGAGTAGGGGAAAGAGAGTAGGGGAAAAATACAAGAAAGAGTAGGGGAAAGAGAGTAGGGGAAAAATACAAGAAAGAGTAGGGGAAAAAATACAAGAAAGAGTAGGGGAAAGAGAGTAGGGGAAAAATACAAGAAAGAGTAGGGGAAAAAGAGTAGGGGAAAAATACAAGAAAGAGTAGGGGAAAGAGAGTAGGGGAAAAATACAAGAAAGAAAGAGTAGGGGGAAGATAAACTAAGGAGTTGAGTGTGCAGAAGTGATAATGCTAATCTGTTTCAATTGAACATAATGAAAAGAAAGAAAGAAAAAAGATTGAGAGAGTTAAATCAAGATTATTATACTTTTACATATTGAACAATTATGCAATACCTCTTAAGTAAACATATCAAATGCTGTAATAATTGAATTATCATACTGTGGTATATCCACAGGTCCTGCTAGTAAGAAATAAAGCTATACAGTTATATTTAATCTTTTACAACTACTGGCTTCCAGAGGTAGGGCTGGTGTCACATTAAGTTGGTTGTTTTACGGCACATCAACCCTTTTCGGGTTATTCAATGCTGAATCATCATTTTGATATCAGCTTGTTTACAGTACCTGCTGTTGTTTAAGTGGTTACCCATCTAAGTATCGAACAGGCTTATTGCTGCTTAACTTTGGTGATCTAGCAGCAATCGGTGCTTTCAACGTGACATGAACCTAAGCTGTCATGTTAAGGCAGTCTTTGAGAGGAGAAAGAGATAAGAGTTCAAGTCTCACTAAAAGTTTAACTTCTGTAGAATAATAGACCGAGTAGTTCTTGTCTGAATTTTATTTATTTAATTAATTAATTGATTCATTTCTTTTAAAGAGTTTTGTTATTCCTACTCGTTTGAGTTTTGTTTAATGGCATATCAATCTCTGTGGGTCATTTAATGCCAGATATTCCTACTAGTATATATATAAAAAAAACTATATGTAGATCAATAATACTGGGCATGTATCTATTAAAACTTGTTTTTACAATGTGGACCATTTAATGTTCCATATTTAATTTTTAATTTTATATAATACAGGGTTGTTCTTTATTCTATGTATTAATGATTCTGACTTTAAATTAAATACTCATTGATAAACTTACACAATTCCTGAGGGTATTTTGACATAAGCAATGACAGTTTTGATTACAGACAGACCCCTAATCTCCATTATAATAAGATTTTTTTGGTAATTGGATTATTTTCCTTACTTCATTTTATTTTTAAAATATTTTCTAGGGAGAACCAAAAGTTTCACAATATTTTAGTACGTGCTAGTTTGCAGTTTTTATATTACATGACTAAAATAGTTCGCCATGGAAGGTATCCCCCCTCCACAGGGTTGGTAGTACCATGGTAGTTGGTGTGCTGACACATGTATTGCTTCACCCCATGTGTGATTTAAAAGCCACACATATGAATGTGTAACATAGTCTAATTCAGTAGCATATACTTTACAAGTTCAAACTGTGCCATAATGTTGCAGAAGTAATCAAAAACACACGTTGCGCAAAAGGTGAAGGCTTAATTGATCACAGTACAGTAGCCAGATGGTTCAAGAAATTTTGCTTGGGTTGCTATAAGTTTGTTTTGTTTTAAGTCATATCAACCTTGGTGGGTCATTTAATGTCAACAGAGTTTTGAAATAATTTCATTCTTGATAGGTATTCAATTTTTTTCTTCTTAAAAAACACATTTTCTATTTAACTCATAGATGAGGCCCTAACAGGTACTATTACTCTGAGTCAGAGTGGACCTGGTAGCAACGGTGATGAAGAGGTACTCCACATTCCCCAGACCTCCAGAACTGGAACCACACTATCAGATAGAGTTTAACATCATACCCAGGACATGACCCTCAGCCACTACCTTCTAGCACGATAAAAAGGGTTGGGGCTTACCATGAGGGCAATAGGGTTATGACAATCATATCGCTGCTTGGGCTTGATGTGACCAGCCGATTGATGAGAGGGGGCCTCTCTGACTGTCGTCTAGCCTAGCTTGGGGTCATTATATATATGTATATATATATATATATATATATATTTACCAACCCCTCTGCATGAGTAGGATTATTGGGGGAAATGTCAATGATATTTACCTTGAATTAAGATCAATCTTTTAATTCTTGTGTGTGTGTGTGTGTGTGTGTGTGTGTGTGAATCAAAATGTATCATTTTGTCTTTCTAGTTATATCTGATTTTCATATCTAATATGTACATTTTCCAACAGAACATAGACAATTATTGAATGATTAAATTTGTAAACTTATTAATATTGATGGGAGCTGCACAAGAATGCTGCAGGTGATCCTGAACAAGACGTGGAAACAGCACCCCATGAGAAAGCAGCTGTATGGCCACCTGCCACATATCACCTAAACCATCCAAGTAAGACGGACAAGACATGCAGGACACTGCTGGAGAAGCAAGGATAAACTCATAAGCGACATCCTCCTGTGGAAGCCAGCACATGGGCACGCCAGTGTGGGCCGACCAGCAAAGACGTACATTGATCAGATCTGTGCGGATACAGGATGCTGCACAGAGGACCTCCTGAGAATGAGGAACAATAGGGACGGATGGAGAGATATTGTCATGGATATCCGTGCCAACAGCGCAACATGATGATTAATATTGTACTGGCTATATCTGTTTCCGCAATAGATGACAATCATTTGGTCTATAAATTTAATTAATATATATATCATAAAATAAATATATAAAAGGTATTACATATCTATTTAATTGATGACAAAGGAACAGTCACGACCATTAGGTTTCATGCATGCGTAAGCGCAAACATTCTTCAGGTGACGCCGTTTCAAATGCCACGAGTTCATTTGAAATCATTTGAAACAACGTCACCTGAAGAATGTTTGCACTTACGCATGCATGAAACCCAATGATTGTGACTGTTCCTTTGTCATCAAATAAATAGATATGTAAAACCTTTATATATTTATTTTATCATATTATATATTAAATCTATTTATTATATTGAACACTCTACTGCATTTTGGCACACTGTTCCAGTAAAAGCTGAAACAGTGACAATCCCACACTATAGTATATATATATATATATATATATATATATATGGGAGTAAATATGGAAATTAAATCCGACAATATAAGAAAAATTTGAAAAAATAAGTGTTCCGAAAATGGGATGAATTTAATTATCGATGTTTAAAACATTTCGGTTACATTGAACCTTCATCAGGATGTCTCTTGGGGTGAAGAAAATGATGGATGTTTTTATATCCATCATTTTCATCTCCTGTCACATAAAAACATCCATCATTTTCTTCACCCCAAGAGATATCCTGATGAAGGTTCAATGTAACCAAAATGTTTTAAACATCGATAATTAAATTCATCCCATTTTCGGAACACTTGTTTTTTCAAATTTTCTTATATATATATATATATATATATATATATAGTAATCAAAACCATTTTTTTATTATAGATATTTCTATTTTTAGAGAATATTATTAGATATTCAATCATATGCAAACAAATTAGAAAATCAATATACAGCTGTTTCTTTTTTATTGACCTTGAATGGTAGCAATTCCTTATACAGGATTTTAAAAGAAAAGGTAAGAAAATAATGAAAATATATGGTGAGATCTTCTATGTCTTTCTAAGTCAACAAAAAATATTTAGTGTCCGCTACAGCATCGTGGCCTATTTTGTGTTTTACTCAGTAAATTTTTACAGCTAGTTTAAACTATTATATTGTTGAATAAAGCACGTTGAAATCTTTTTTTTGCACATGAAATAAATTTTTATCTCCCTCCAATCATCTATCTATATATACATATATAAAGGGCAGTTGTGTATGTATGTATGTATGTATGTATGTCCAGAGGAAACTGTCATTAATTGTTTTATTTTCAAAGTATATATATATATAGAGACACTGATTACGTCACACTACCCAAAACATCATAACGTAGAATTAATAGACTCAAAATTTGAGCATGCAATGTTAGACAGTCCTCATTGGGTTTTTTTAAACAAGTTTTAATGAATACATACCTGGTATTATCTATCTATATATAGTTTGTTTTATTTTAATATATATTTAAAGTTATCAGAACTAAGTTTCCATTTCAATTTTTTAATCCTTTAATAAATTTGATGATTTTACTTTAGTTATGATACAAACTCTCTGATATTAAATTTTCAACTCCCATCCCTTCAGGCAATATTTTTTATTAAAAAATGCCCAGAGGGCGTTTTTTATTATGCTAGTAATAATAATTGGAGAGGTTGCACATAAAAAGACTTGGACATGGTTAAGAAGAGGAAACCTCAAGAGAGAAACCGAATCACTAATAATTGCTGCACAAAATAATGCCTTAATAACAAATTATATCAAAGCAAAAATTGATAAGATGCAACAAAACTGTAAATGTAGACCGTGCGGTGACAGAGATGAGACTGTAAACCATGTATTAAGTGAATATAGCAAACTAGCACAACGGGAATACAAAGCTAGGCACGACTGGGTTGGGAAGGTGATTCACTGGGAATTATGCAAAAAATTAAATTTTGACCGTACAAAAAAATGCTATATGCATAAACCAGCATCTGTTCTTGAGAATGAAATATATATAAATATAAATACCTAGGCGTCTTCACTTTTAGCCAAAATGCTTTGTCCATCTTGAGGTTTATTGGCTAACTCATAGATAAAATAAATTTTAATATTATTTTGATTTGTGATCATAATTTAATCATATATAATTCATATCTATTTCATTGTTAGGTCATTAGGGGACAAGTGTGTCTAGCAAATGTGTTAGCTTAATTTAGACAAAAGTTGCCAAAACTGTTTGTGGCCTTCCAATCCTCTAAGGGCAAAAATATAATTTAATTCCAGTGTTTCTTCAATTAGTTTACCAAGCAAATATATATATGTAGTATAGTGAGAAATTTGAATAAACAGAGGTTTAAATAAAATGAGTGGTAAGTTTATTAGCCAATGCTGCAGTGATTCGATCTGTTGAGTAGATCTTCTTCAGGGCTTTTGTTGATATAACCACTCATTTTATTTAAACCTGTGTTTTTTCAAATTTCTCACTATACTACATACCATCGGATTCACTTCCATTTCTCTTCACACACACACACACACACACACACACACACACACACACACATATATTTTAAATATCAACTAGCAACAATATGCATCCTCTGACAGATGTAGGTATTTAAGTTTTAACGTAATTAAAAAATATTAGAAAGACTAAAGAATTCAAATAAGACATAAAAAGATTACACTTATTTTAATTGGTTTATATATATATATATATATATATATTTACCAACTCCTCTGCACGAGCAGGATACGACACAAGGTCAATTTCTTAATCGGAGTTCAACAGGTTTGAATTCAGAGTTTTCCTTCTCCTAGACTGGTTACCTAGCCATGGTTAAAGAACCCAGTCTGCCCTGCTATTTACCCATAGCTGGAGAGAGGGTAGGATTCATACCTTTCCCAAGGGTATTAGCGCTAAGTGAAATGCAATTACCACGTCCAGGATTTGAACTCGGGGCGACGAGTCCATTTCCCATGACTTTAACCATTACACCACACACTTCCACAATTGGTTTCTATATAAAATCATTCATAGAATTGATTTTAATATGTTGGAAAATGAAACAGTAATATTAGAGATTAATAGCAGCAAGTAATTAACAAACCCGGTTTTGTTAAAACCAGTATGCAAAATAATCACACCATATACTATGTAATGCTCCATACTTGAGACCTTGCATCACATCCTACCCATGGTGAACAGGTTAGGTAAATACTTACCCTACACTGTTTAAGTAAAACCTGCACTTATGGTTAAAGCCCGTTAGCAATCTAATACCATAACTTGAAATCAATTATATGGTTTCAAGTAACTAATAATTATTATCTATACTAGCAAATGTATGCACCCTCCAGGTGCAAGTATTTAAGTTTTAATATAATAAAATATCATATTAAATTAGAAAGGCTAATGAAACTGAATAAGAATGTAGATAAAAAGATTTGGAACAGAGGGGGTATGATTGAAAAATAGAACAACTTTGAAACTATTCTATCATTTTCCCTTACTCCTGTCTTTCATTGTTAAATTTTCCTAATTTAACTGTTTAGTTAAAATAGGAAGTAAAGAATAATATTAGTTATTTCTTCTTGTTAAGGGATTTCTTTTAAGATTTATTGAAGAAATTTTTGCTCATATTCATTGATGAAAGCAAACAATTAGAAATCAATAATACTAAGCATATATTTATTAAAATCAAATTTTTAAGATCAATATGCAAATTAGCCTTCCCATTTATACTGTAAACTGCTATTTTGTTGTATATATAAATACAATTGCATGTTATTAGTATGTAGATATGGTCAACAGTGGCTTCGGCCTCTGGACCATTGCTATAATTAACAGCGTCGATCCCAGGGGGCCATCCCCCCAGGCAACACCTGCCCCTTGATTTAAAGGGGCAGGGCTGGGTTTATTGCCCAGTGCCTGAGGCGTCCCCCTTGAGGGGGAATGCCGACGGGATCGACGCAATTTTTCACCCGCCACCCTATGAGCTTCGGTTTGTGGGTGGTCCATGTTAATAGGGCCTTGTGCCTGACCCGTACAAGTGGGGTACGTGGAAAGTATCATGTAGATATGGTTAACAGTATAAGTAATATAAAACAATTTTATTAATAATTGAGGTATAAATAAAAATAAAATCATGGTAAATGTGATGTAAATAACAAAGGGAATTGTGACTTGTATAGTAATATAGTTTTGGTTACAGACAGACAAACCCACAATCTCCATTATAATAAGATATTTACAGTTGTGTTCCTTAACTGTACGACCATTATCATCTTCCAACACCCTCTGTTTAAAAATGAGCCCATCCAAATCTTCCAAGATGAAATGCAAAAATGTAAATCCTGATTATCTGGTGTTGCTTATCCACCGAATTCTTATTTCTTGTCACCCCAGCAAAATAATGAACCATTCTGTTATTATTATGAAGAAAAAAGGGACAAAAAGGACATGCTATACAGAAAAAATATATCAAGAAAGAAAGAATAGGGAAAGATAGAGCGGGTAAGTGCGCAAAAGCGATAACGTTAATCTGTTTCAATCGAACATAATGAAAAGAAGGAGAGAGAGAGAGAGAGAGAGAGAGAGAGTTAGATCAAAATTATACATTTACATATTGAACTATTTTGCAATGGCTCTTAAGTAAGCATATCAAACATTGTAATAATTAAATTATCATACTGTGGTATATCCACAGGTCCTGCTAGGACAATTTAAGTACTAAAAGTAAAGTTATTAGTGGCCTATTTCGCGGGAGAGAGAGAGAGAAAAAGAGAGGGAGAAAAGAGCAGGAGAAAAAGAGAGAGGGAAAGAGATAAAAAAAAGAGAGAGAGAAGAGAGAGAGGGGGGAGAAAGAGAGAAAGATTAATTTATCTGTAAAAAAAAAATAAAATAAAATAGACAAAAAAGAAAAAAAAAAATTACTAATTAAAATAACCTATTTTTACAGGTAAATGCCAATTTCTGTAACTTAGCGACCAGATTGGTTTATAGGGGGGAGGTAGGTAAAAATGTGCTTACCACTGAAAAACCAGATGTTCCAATTGGTGCAGTGGCCTTTTGAACGATGGACTTAAGCCGATTATATTAATCTTAAACCAAAAAACCTTTCACATCAATAGACGATGAAACAATAGTGATAAAGTTTAATGTGCATACAAACGTGAACAAATAATGTGATGCATTTTCAATCCAAACTAAAGCTTATTGTTGTATTAATTCCTCAGATTGGCTAACCAATCATCAACCATGGCAAGATATTATACAAATCCTATTCTGTCTATTGGTAATGCTTTTATTAATTTCTGGTCTCGAGATGTAAATTTGAAGACTGAAACTTGCTTGAAAAAAAAAAAAAAAAAAAAAAAAAATTTTTTTAATCATATAGGTGTTAATGACTTGATGTGACCAGCCAATTGATCAGAAGAGGCCTCTCATCTAGCCAAAGTAAGGGCCAAATTAAAGTTTTGTGCATATTTAAAATTTTAGCTGTATTTTATTGATTTTATGTATGTGTGTGTATAATATATATATATATATATATATATATATATATATATATATATATATATATATATATATGGGAGAATATGTGCTTAATTGAAGTCAAACCTAATTTTTTTGAAAGTTAATTCATTAATGATTAATTAGGCTGGATTCAACTACTTAAATGTAAGGCTAAACAAATTGAGAAAAATCATATATATATATATATATATATTATATATATATATATATATATATATTTATAGCCTAAGTAAGGGCCAAAGTGGAGTGTTGCAGGTCATGAACTGCTCAGGTAAGAAAGAGGGAGCATATTGCTAGAGAAGATAATATCACTAATTAGATCAGCATCAAGGATTCTGAAAAAAAATAAATTATTATATATAATATATATATATATATATATATATATATATATATATATGATAGAAAATCTAAAGGAAAAACAAATGATAATATAAGTTGCTCTTGAGGATGACCGCTTTATCAAAAGGTCGAAACAGATATCTATCAGCATACTAATGTTATCATTTGTTTTTTTCTATAAATTTTCTATCATACTGTCGGATTCATATCCATTTATTATACACACACACACACACACACACACAAGTCGTCGTTGGGGTGGCCTAAAGTCAGTGTCAGCTCTACAGCGAGGGACTCTATCCCCTTTTCACTAGCTCTAGACCAAGGAGATTGTTTTTGCATCTGAGGTGGAGTGCCACACCTACCATCAGCTCCTTACTTTACCGCACAGATCCCTGTGCTACTCATATGCTGCGTTGGTGAGGGCCGGTATTGAACTAGGAACCTTGTGGTTTCTAACCGAACGCTCTACCGACTGAGCTAACCTGGCCCTTATATATATATATATATATATATATATATATATATATATATATATATGTGTGTGTGTGTGTGTCAAAATAAAAATACTAGAATTTTGGGGGAAGCATGAGAGGTCGGTGCAATTAAAAATCCACTACATTTATTTTTCATAATCATGACATCAAATATGTGAAGCATACGCGAAAAAAAACTTACAACTAAAATTCAAAAAATTATATAATATATATATATATATATATATATATATATATACACACACACACACACACACACATAGATATATACATACATACATAAAAATCAATAAAATACAGCTAAAATTTTAAATATGCACAAAACTTTAATCCTTTGAATCCATAATCCTAATATTTCAGGTTGAATGTTACTTAAACACTCAGCCATAAGCCCAACGTTTAAAGCTGAGAGGATCAGGTGAGATGCTAATAATAAAAGGCTTAACATAGCCTTTCCTTTAATGTCATGATCGAATAGATTTCTTTTTAAATATATCTGCATCCTTTAAACAAAAAATCAGAAGATGTGCGAATTCAGGTACAGGGCTCAGAGTTAAAAACTAACAAAAAAAATTATCATTATCATCAAGTGATGCTGGCAGCATGAATTTCCATGACTGCCTTTCTCCACGCATCCCTATCGGCCATCGCACCTGGAAGGTCCTCTGCACAGCACCCAGTATCAGTTTATCAATTTATAGTCATAGTCAAAATCATTAATCATTCATACATAGAATAAATCTTATTTATTAATCATATCTATGAAAATCTGAGTTAGATTTGCCTCAAAACAGCCCAGATTATTAGTGCATTTAAAATCCTTCAATGTGTCTTATATATCACTAAGAAATACAGGTTTACATGATATATGGTATGGTCTGGTTAATTTGCATACTGGTTTTTAACAAAACTGGGTTTAATAAATAATTACTTTATTGAATTCTAATATTATTGTTTTATTCTCCAACGCATCAAAATCAATCCTATGAATGATTTTATATAGAAACCAAACAAAATATAATTAAAATAAGTGTGATCTTTTTTTATGTGTTCTTATTTAATTTTTGTTAGTCTTTCTAATTTAATATTTGATTACATTAGAACTTAAAACAATTGGGCACATATTCTTACTAGTACTAATAATTTATATCCAATTATATGATTTTAATCAATTATTTTTATCAATAATAGTTATTTGTTTGCACCCAGTTATATAGTTTATAAAATCATGTTTTTTTATTTAACCCATAGATAGGACCCTAACAGATATTACTACTCCAGGTCAGAGTGGACCAGGGAGCAATGGTGATAAAGGGATGCTCCACATTCCCCAGACCTGGAACCTCACCATCAGATAGAGTTTAACGTCATTCCCAAGATATGAAAACCCTCTGCCACTGCCTACTAGCATCTATATTATAAAAAGGTTTAGGGCTTGCCATAAGGGCAATAGGGTTGAGAATCATATAGGTGCAAGGGCTTGACAGGACCAGATCGGAGGGGGCCTCTCCGACTGCCCGTCTAGCCCAAGTAAGGACCAAAGTGGAATATTGCATGTCATGGACTGCTCAACTGGGTTCTATCCTTAAGCATCATGGGTTGGCACCCACGGCCAACAGGTGGCCCCATTGAGAGAGTCTTACCCCTCTGCAGAGGTGCAGTCAGTGCATTCTAATGCCCCAGTCTACAGGACGGAAGGGCAATAGGGTTGGGACAATCATATACATGCTAGGGCTTGATGTGACCAGCCGATTGATTAGAAAATGTGACAAATTTTCCATTGGCACGTCTATGGAAGCCATCTTGCATTAATCAACTTTAATTTCTTGAATCTTAACACAAACTTCTTTGGCAAGAAATAATGGCCGGTTTAGCTCAGTTGGTAGAGTGTTCGGCTGGTAACCTCAAGGTTCAATACCGGCCCTCGACAAGTCAGCGTATGAGTAGCACAGGGATCTGTGTGTTAAAGTGAGGAGATGATGGTAGGTGTGGTGTTCTACCTCAAATACTAAAAAACAATCTCCTTGGTCTAGCACTAGTGAAAAGGGGATAGACTCCCTCGCTGACTGGCCAATACCAACTTTAGGCCACTACATCAACTAAAATATATATATATATATTATATATACACACACACACACACACACACACACACATATAGTAAACATTTTTAATAACTAAAACACTATTCTTAGCAGCCTTCAAAAATGTAATAATAGACTATTTTGAAAGAGCAATAAATAAAGAGGGATAGACTCCCTCACTGAATGGCAGATACCGACTTTAGGCCAAACCAACAACTTTTATTTACTGTCAAAGTAAAGGACAAAAAGTAAAAAAAAAAAAACAAGACCCCCCCCAAAAAAAAAAAAAAAAAATAAGACAAGAAAAATATACTGCTGCCACAAATAATAGTCATTAATTTTTCAAAACTTCATCCTGATGCTTCTACAGTGTCAATACCAAGCAGTCTCTCAACAAATTAAATCTAAAATTAGATTCCTTACACACAAAAATCAATAAATACAGATTAAATTATTCCTATATAAAAGTTGTGTGTGCTATTTTGGAATATTAGTCAAATTATTTGGCATACGCTTAGATTTTAATAGGAAGGAAAAAAAAAAGAAATTTCTTTGTTCGTATTGAACAGAATTCCTGGTAAAAATTATGAACTTAACACGCTTAGAATTATAAATCGTTTTTTGTTTTTTTAATTATTGAGATTTTTTTGGATTGTTGTCCTCATCTTTATTGTTACTAGCAAAAATATACTCCCTTCAGGCACAAGTATTTAAGTTTTGATATAATTAAATATATTGAATTAGAAAGACTTGTGAAATTAAATAGAACACAAAAAGAAAAAAAAGATTACTTATTTTTACTTTATTCTAATTGATTCCAATATAAAATTATGCATAGGGATTGCTTTTAATACATTTGAGAATAAAACAATAATATTAGAAATCAATAACACCAAGTAATTATTTATTAAACACTGTTTTATTAAAACCGGTATGCAAATTATTCACACCATATACTATGTAAACATTTCTTTTTTAATGATATATAATACATTTATCGCAGGATTTTAAACACATTAATATGTGCTTTTTTGAGGCAAATCTATCTTAGCTAGACCTTAATCGAGACATTGTTGATAAATAAGAGGCTAATTAAGATTAAACAATGATTATTTAATTTAATAATCATTGAGAATATATCGTAAATAATTAAGGGAATTGTGATGGCGGTTGTAATGTAGTTTCAATTACAAACAGACAATCTCCATTATGATAATATATACACGTTTTAGCTGATGTGCCCTCTGGTCTTCTTCAGATGTTTCTTGGCAGAATTTGTAGCCTTCAATTTAATCCATTGGGGTAGATTTTTCTCATTCTGTTAACATAGCTTAACACTTGTACCCAGTCATGGTTAAGTATTCTTTGTTATTTTAGACAGTAGTCAGGATTGAACCTGTAAAAGGAGAATGGAAGACTGTTTCCTATAAATAATGTCTGAAAAAACTTCAAGAGAGAGAGAGAGAGAGAGAGAGAGAGAGAGAGAGAGAGAGAGAGCAACAAGATATCACAGGACTTGTTAGGTCAATCTAGCAATTGCTAATTACTGTTCACTCGTATCTTGCTTAGTAAACCTTTTTCATCATTATCTTAAATACTTCTTACTACTTTTTTATAATAATAATGAAATTTATTGTGTACAGTGCTCAGGTGCACCACAACTCATCAAAGTCTCATGTCAAGTACACAGAATATTGTATTAGTATCAGGAACATTAACAGTTTACAGTAGTAATATGCATGTATGTGTGCGCGTGTGTGCATATGTGTGTGGAGAGGGGCATCAGGTATAGTGTCGGGGGACTACAGGAAGCATGGAGGCTTTGAAAGATTCAGTGTTTCGGCTGCCTACAACAGACGTTTTGTTAACTGATAATTGAGTTACAACAAACCTCCAGATGATTGTCACTTAGAACTGTATTAACCCAACACTTATATCCATTACACTATTATTTAACAGTAAAACTAATAGCAGGTAAGACACAATCAATTTCTTTTAATAATACTCAGTTTCCTTAAAAGTATGACTGCTATCTTGTAACACCATCTTGTTAAAAACGAGACTATCCAAATCATCCAAGGTGAAATGCAAAAATGTAAATCCTGATTATCTGGTGTTGCTTCTCTGCCAAATAATTTCTTATGAGGGTCATCACCTCAGCTAAATAATTTACCATTCCAGTTTTCATTATTAAGAAAGGGAAAAAAAAGAACATGCTACACAGAAAAAATATAAGAAAGAAAGAAAGAGTAGAGGAAAGATAAAGAGAGGGGGTGAGCATGCAGAAGCAATAATTGAAACAGATTAATCTGTTTCAAGATGAAAAGGAAAGAAAGAAAAAGAAAAAAATCAAGATTATTATACTTTTTACATATTGAACTATTTTGCACTAGCTCTTAAGTAAAGTAGAAGTCTAACTACCGTCGAGTTAGCAGACAAGAACAAACAGGTCCTGCAATCAATTTGGAATTTCCTGAATTGTTGGGGGGTCATCTCAAAGTGAAGTTGGGGGAGCCTGGCTGGTGATGCCTTAGCATAAGCCGTCTGGGTAGAGGTCTCCTTAGCTTGCTTAAGGATAGACAGGGCTTCTCCCATTGCCGTGATTCCCAACTCTTTAAGCATGGCCCGATCCATCATTTTGAGGTTCTCTTTTGTCAGCTTCTCTCTTGCGAATCTTGTAGCATAGCTCCTGGCTGAGTCTGGAGAGATCCCCGCTTTGACAAAATATTCTTCCCAATCTTCAGTTTTACATCCTGTCTGCAGCGCCATGTTGGATTTTTCAAGTGTTCAGCTCTGTTACAAGCTGGCTACTAAACTGAAACTAGAGTTTGGTAGGTGGCTTATATGGAGCTTTGGAATGTTCCATTATGAACTCAGGCAAGTTCATTTGCTAGGTTCTGATTGGCTGTTGGTTTCCTGGGTGAGTAACGACATGTACATGTACCCACTCTTCAGCCATCACCTTGCACTATGCCAGCAACATGCAAGGACTGTATTTAAGTTACAGCTTGCATGTTTGTTCTTGTCTGCTAACTCGACGGTAGTTAGACTTCTACAATCAAACATTGTAATAATTAAATTATCATATTGTGGTGTATCCACAGGTCCTGCTAGTATTCCTTAAACTAGATTAAATTATTCAAATTAACATTATAATTTTTTCCCCCCAAGCCATGCAAAGGAAAATATTATGAAATGCTGAGGAAGAAATTATGGAATGGCTTGGAAAAAAATTATACCAATAATTTAATCTAGTTTGTTTAAGGAATATTCTATGAAGTATTTCTAATAAAAATAATTTACATCCAATTATCTACCTCGGAACCATCACAAGATTCTGGTTTCAATACTGGTCCTTGCCAACTCAGTGCGTGAGTAGCACTATGCAGTTAAGTGAAGATCTGATGATAGGTGTGGCACTCCATCTCAGACACAATCTTCCTGGTCTAGCGCTAGTAAAAAGTAGGGATAGACTCCCTCGATGTCTGACTGGTACTAACAAATAGACCACTCTGCCTAGTTTAATTATAAAGCCAGAATGTTCATCTATTATAAAAAAATGTTTTGCATCTTATTTGTTATTAGTTTATTTACTGCTAAATAAAAATAAACTGATTAACTAAGCTTAGTTTGGCACAAGGCCAGTAATACTAAGCACCAAGTTAAAATCAATGGTCCACTCATCTAGCTTGCTAACCCTTACACTACCCAAAGCCCACTAAAAACTAAGCATAGTTTAGATTTGGCACAAAGCCACCCAGTAAGGATCAAACTCACTACTCAGTTGTAACTGATTTGATAGTTTGGTTGGTTGAATTTTACGGCATGTCAACCTTTGTTGGGTTATTTTATGCTGAAGATGTTTTGTTGTATTCATTCTTGATGGTATTCATTCTTGATCTGTGAAAGTTCAGTGATGGCTCCCGAATACGACAAGAAAGTTCCAGAGTTCGAAAAGAAGGTTCCCGAGTACGACAAGAAATACCTGAAGAAGGCCAGAGGGTTTATCAGCCGAAACGTTGTACAAATAACAATGAAGATGGGGACAATAGTCCGAATAACGCAGATAATACCATTCTTGATGGGTATTCATAATTCTTTTTTAGACACATTTTTTTCTATGTAAACCATAGATGGGATCCTAATAGGTACTACCACTCTGGGTCAGGGTGAATCTGGGAGTAATAGTGAGGTACTCCACACTCCCCAGAGCTCCAAAATTGGAACTTCACCACTAGATGCAGTTTAAAAAGCATCTGAGAATTTCATTATCATTACATAGTGAAGGTAGTCAGGATTAAATAGGATAGTTGTCCGATTTTGTGATTTTTCGGACTGTTGTCCTCATCTTTATTGTGAAATATGCATACGTTTCAGCTGATGTATGCTCCGGCCTTCTTCAGGTGTTCCTTGTAATCCATCGGGGCAGATTGCTCTCGCTACATGTAAAGGAAAATGTTTGGTTTGGTTTGGTTTGGATCATATCAACCGCAGTAGCTCATTTAATGCCATTAAAGTTTTGAAATAAATTAATTCTTAATGGCTACTCAATTTTTTTTTATAAACACATTTTTCTATTTAACCCATAGATGGTACCCTAACAGGTACTACCACTCCCATGTGCGAAAACACTGTCTATCCTAGCATAGAACTTTGAACACCAATCAACCAACTATTGTTTCAAGTTTTTTTTTACCGACCCCATAAAAAAAAAAAAATTTTTATTAAAAAACATATTTGACGGCATATAGGATACTTCTTTTCCAAAATTTTTGCTCAAAAAAATTGTCCTGCGTCTTATACATCGTAGGTAAAGTTTGATGCTCACTAACCCAGCTTATGCTCAGTACTTTTACCTACCCTAAACTCCATGCATCCTTATTCTATTGCTGTGTCTTTGCTTGTGTAATGCACAGCTAGACTGTTTTCAACAATATATGTTTAAATACACTATAAACTTTTTTTTCCTGAATCTGACTGGCTGAAATGGGGGTGCGTCTTATATGCCGTCAAATATGGTAATTTGCTTCTTGTACCAAGAATTTTTCAACAACTTTATGGCTCCTCCTCATCGATCAGTCCAATCCGATCCGATCATTGTAGAAATTAACAGCGATGGCAACGGCAGCTTCTGCCAAAACCAATTCTATCGATCATCCACTTTTATATACGTCAAAATTGCAGGAGATGAGGCTGGTAGGCTGGCAGATTATCTCACTACCTTTTACCTAATAGTTTTTTTTTTTTTTTTTTTTTTTTTGGGGGGGCTTTTTTCTGTTTTTTTTTCGGGGGGGGGGGAAGGGGTAACCGTATATATATATATATATATATATATATATATATATTATAATTTTTTTTTTTTACATTCCTTTTCAATGATTTTTCTTGAATTTATTTTTTATTGAATTACATGTATCGCATGAGTAAGACTACAGAAATTCCATGGCAATTTGAATAAACGAAAAGCAATGTCAAAGACCTTCTACCAATAAATCATCTGACCTCTATCTACATTGAAAGCACCAATTCCCACAAGATCACTGAAGTTAAGAAGCAATGAGCCTGTTCAATACTTAGTTGGGTGACCACTTAAGCAGATACATTAAACAATCTGAATCAAAAATGCCTTGATTCAGCATTAGAGTAAAAGTCTTTGAAGTGGCCTAAAGTTGGTATCTGCCAGTGAGGGAGTCTATCCCCTTTTCACTAGTGCTAGACCAAAGAGCTGACGGTAGGTGTGGCGCTCCACCTCAGACACTAAAATAATCTCCTTGTCTAGCGCAAGTGAAAAGATTATAGACTCCCTCGCCGATTGGCTGATACCGACTTTAGGCCACCCCGACAAATAAAAAAAAAAAAGGAACAATGAATAATACTAGCAGGACCTGTGCATATACCACAGTATTATTATTTAATTATTACAACATTTGATATGTTTACTTAAGAGCTATTGCCAAATAGTTCAATCTATAAAAAGTATAATCTTGATTTAACTATTCCTCACCCCCCCCTTCTTTTATCTTATTATATTTGATTGAAGCAGATTAATATTATCACTTCTGCGCACTCACCCCTATTCACTTTCTTATATATTTCTGTATAACATGTCCTTTTTTTTCCTTTTCTTTATAATAAAAACTGATCGGTCCATTATTTAGCTGAGGTGACATGACTTATAATAAATAAGAATTCAGCAGATAAGCAATACCAGATAATTAGAATTTACATTTCGTCTTGGAAAATTTGAACAGTCTCATTTTTAACCAGAAGGTGTTGCAAGATGATAACAGTTGGAAGATTAAGGGACAAGAGTATTAATATATAGACAAGGTTTGCCATAATTGACTAAAAATTGTAGGTATGTATTTTCATTAATATTCACACTTAGATGCCCTTTAACTCTTAACATCCTATACCACCCGTCCAGAAGTCACATTCATTTTCCTAATCTACCCCAGATGATAGCCTTTGTTTAAATATAATATTAAACATATTTAGAAGTCTTTAATTTAAGGGAAATAACAGGTAACTTTTAATGAAAAGGCCATTTTTACCCATTTTTGATAAATGGTTATAGGAATTGGGATCTGGACTTAGAAAATTCTCAACAGGATTTTAAGAGTACTGAAAACATTGGCAATTGGAAATGGAATGCAGCAGAATGCATCAAATGATTTAGAATAATTTATTTTCTCTTATTCAACAACCCAGATGATTTCAATTAAGAAAATCTTGCTTTAGTGACCATCTCTTTATTTTACTTCTGGGAAACAAATGCTATCAATCATAAAAGAACAAGTTTTGTGGCATTTTTCTACTATGACTAACATTTCAGCCATTGCGCCCTTAGGTCTTCATTAAGGGCTTGTTATAGTCTGTAACCCTCCAGGGGAAATTTCTAACTAAACCTTTTATTTAATCTGCCAGGGGTTGATTTTTCTTCTTCGTCCAGGCTTAAACGATATCTCCTATCAGTCAGTTATAATTAACTTGTCCTATGTGACAATGAATTCCTAATGTTAGGATTCTGGTCGCCTTTTTAGATGTTTAGGCCTCCTATTGGTAAATCCAATGGTAGAAAAGGTTGTAGTTTCGGTAGTAGAAAGTCTGTTGTATTCCTTGAAATCCTAGGTAGAACAAGAGTGTACACCTTGTAGTAGAAAATCCAGTTAGATTTGCCTCAAAACTACCCATGTTATTAGTACATTTAAAATCCAGCA
>CM042163.1:63377343-63429843 GCA_023376005.1 Doryteuthis pealeii
AACTTTAGAGCTTAGCAAGATGTGAGTCTCACTGCGCAAATGTTGGTCTAAATAAAGTAACATCATCGTAAATCGAAGTCTTGTGTTTATTACTAAAAACTAACAATGACACAGGGCTTCTGATAACAAGAAATCCCTAGCAACAGAAACCAGACCGGAATCCTCAATAGAAGACCAGATGAGACCTTAGAAGATATACCAGACGATAGATGATGATAGAGATACAGGAAAGAATAGACGACAGAGTAAGAAAAGATATATACATATACCTATAGGTAAAGGGGCTATAACAATAAAAATTCCATTACCACTGTTATGGTAATAATATTCTAAAGATTGCTCATTTGTGGTGAACAATTTAAGGTCAAACATATTCTTCAAAGTTAAGTGCATCTTGATTACACTTCGCTAATGGAGTACTTTGGAAAATATGCACAATTTAGCTTCCGATAGTTGCAATTTACAAATACAATGGAAAGGTCTAAAAATAAATGATTTTAAAAAGATAATTGGCAATTTGAAAATACCAGGTTTGTGGAGTTAGAACACAAAACCTTTGACTCAGATTCCTCTATATTTGGCACCTCTGACTCCAACTCCTCTTTATGTAAATAAGCGATTACAATTAATGATAAATATAAAACCATAATTTTTTTTATAATCCATTTATATGAGGGTGCACAGTATAGACTAAAGTAGAGCCACACACATATATATATATATATATACCCTTCTGCATGAACAGGATGTGACACAAGGTCAATTTCTTTAAGCTGAGTTTAACAAATTTGAATTCAGAGTTTTCCCTCTCCTAGACTGGTTACCTAGCCAAGGTTAAAAAACCCAGTCTGCCCTACTATTTACCCATAGATAGAGGGAGAGTAGTTGAATACATACCTTTCCCAATGGTATTAGGGCCATATAAAGTATAAATTCAACTGGAGTTGGTATAGTTTTACCAACTCCAGTAACACTTTACTTGCTTGCTTCCGACTGATTCCACAGATCTGGAAAATACCAGACCATTTTTCTTAATAGCAATTTTATATGGTCCCTGACAAAGTCGACAATGAGTACATATTTACCAACTACTCCACATGAGAAGGATGTGACAGCCATTTTCTTAGGCAGAGTTTAGGTTTTAATTCAGAATGTTCCTTCTCCTAAACTGGTTGTCTAACCAGGGCTAATGAGCCCAGTCCACCTTACTATTTACCTAAATGCAAACAGCTTCATCTAGGATTTGAACTTGTGTTGCCGAATCCATTTCCTTAGAAGATGACCATTACACTCCCACGCCTCCAAAAGGGTAACAATGAGTGTAGCAGCCTTTTACCATTATTGACCATAATCTATTTACAGAATAGTAGTTTGTCCATGTGCTCATTGTCATCAATCATTGCATACCAGTGACCAGGGCAGTGGAGTCAGAGTTGAAAGCAATTAATGGGTCACTGGAGTCAGATTTTGAAAATATACTGACTCCAGTTCCAGTTGAATTTACACTTTATATATATTTTCCAACCCCTGGGTACAAGCAGGATGCGACACAAGGTCAATTTCTTAAGCAGATTTTAACAGGTTTGAATTCAGAGTTTTTCTTCTCCTAGACTGGTTACCTAGTCAAGGTTAAAAAGCTCTGTCTTATTTACCCATAGCTGGAGGGAGAAATAGTTGAATGCATGCCTTACCCAATGGTAGTTGCACTATGGGAAAAGCAAACAGCCTTGTCCAGAATTTGAACTAGGGTCAACAAGTCCATTTTCTAACAACTAACAATTATAACATGCACCGCCATACACTTTATATGGCCCTAGTTTAGTCTGTAAAGTTATACAGTGCACACTCCTTATAAATAGATTATTTTTTTAAAATCATGGTTTTAGATTTATTATGAATCAATTACATAAAGAGGAATCGGAGTTGGAGATACCAAAAGTAGTTGGAGTCAAAGGTTTTGTGTTCTGACTCCACAGCCGTGCCAGTAACAATTTTTCAAAATATCTGAGAATAAGACAGAACAGGGAGGATTAGATTTAGGACTTCTCCAGCCCCAAAGAGTATTCAGGAAAAGTAAACTGAAGTAGTAGCCTCAGTCAAAATCGGAATATTCTTTGCAGATTCTATTTTTATAACTGTTACTCCCACCCGTGTGCCTTGTGTGATCTAATGGTAAGCAGACTTGTTAGGGGACATTGATTCTCACTAAGTGCCCCATAGTTTAGTTTAGCCTAAGACTAAAGGTAAGTAAATTATAACTTTTACTCCCTTATTCCTCCCCCCCCCTCAACCAATAGATGCCAGGATTTTATAATTTCTAGTGGAACATTATACAATCAAAATGAGTATCATTACCAAAATCTACATTGTTGAAACTAACTAAAAATATGAATATGTAATAGCCCAATAATAAGTATTTTTTTCTTATTTTTGGTTACAGAGTTCCAATGCTGTAGAGTTTGGTAATAGATAATGCCTAATGATACCCGTTTTGATTGTATAATAACCCAGGAGATAAAATTCTGGTATCTTTGGTTTAGAAGAAAATTAGCTTAATTTAAAAAAAATAGATAGTGTACTAGATATATAGAAATTTATATAAAGGGATACATTACATATGAAATCTCTGAATATCTTTCTAGGAGAGAGGGGGGCGGAACAAAATAGATTCATACACAAGAGAGAGAGAGAGAGAGAGAGAGAGAGAGAGAGAGAGATCAAAGCTCTGATGGACTGTCTTATATATAGAAATTTAAAATAATTGTTCTTGTATCCAATGTCATTTCAGATTGTGCGTGCGTGCGTATATATATATATATATATATATATATATATATATATACACACATATATACATAGACACACACACACATATATATTGCATACTGCATATAGGAAACAACAATTAAGCTCCCCCTCCCCTCACACCCCAGGAAAGAATTACAGTTAATAGAAATTGCATATTTATTAACCAGCAAATCTGGTGACTTGTCATTTACAAATACAAAAGACCTATTATTTGTGAGAGACTACTTTCAATAATCCACTCTCCTTTCATTTCAAGCCCACCCCAATCCATCCATCCATCCATCCATCTCCCCTGAGTACATTAGGAGGTTGGAGTCCACATCACAAGGAAAGGCAAGTGACTGATGAGCAGTAGAAAAGTACAAATTAATTGCTACTGTACAACGAGAGAGAAAGGTTTTGTCTCCCCCCACTTAACCTATCAAAAGATTTTTTCATTTTAGATCGAAGCAGACAGAAAACTTTAGGAATTAGAGAATAAAACAAAAACCTTGAGTGCTGTAATGAAAACCGCCGTGAAAAAACAAACAAAACAAAAAAAAAAAAACGACATTTTTGTGGGAATTTTTATTTTAACAGAAAAGTGCACAGAATTCGAGAGCAGTTCATTTAGAAACGGAAAAAAGAGGGAATAGGGAAAAACATGGAAGAGTAGAAAGAGAAAGGGTAACCAGGTAGGAAGATAGAGAGGAAGAGGAAGAGGAAGAGAGAGGGGGGAGACACGCACAAAGACAGCGAGAAAGACATACACACGAGAGAGAGAGGGGGGATAGTCAATAGAAAGGGACATACACACAAAAGCAGAGAAAGGGAGACAGGCACACAAGCAGAGAAAGGGAAAGAGAGAGAGAGAGAGAGAGAGAGAGAGAGAGAGAGAGAGAGAGAGAGAGACAGAGAGAGAGAGAGAGAGAGAGAGAGATGGAGAGAGAGAGAGAGAGAGAGAGAGAGAGAGAGAGATGGACACAAAGAGAGAGAGAGAGAGAGAGAGAGAGAGAATACTGTGGAAATTCGAGTCAATAAGATCTACTTATTTTATTTTCAATCAAAATTAATTAATATGAATTTAAAAATCAAATTCGTACTTTCCACTTCGTACATAAATAATGTAAAATAAAAATCACCGGGGGGGGGGGGGGCTTTGATTTGTTTTGTTAGCTTGGCTCATAAAAAGTTTGGAAATCGATTTCGGGTTTAAACTTCTTTATTTACTTTCTGTCAGAGAGAGACACACAAAGGTGACCTTTACAAAAAAGATGAGTCTCTCTCTCTCGCTATGGACAATTGAACAACCCAATGAAGAAAAATTTTGATATATTTTCCCTACTTACTTATCTATCCTATTGGTTTAATTAATATACACGTTATTTATTTACGTACGAGTAGCAAAAATGTCTTTAACTAAATTTTAATTTTTAAATAAGATAAAAATAATTCTGGTTTCTAAAGATGAAATATGTTTGTTGGCATGTGGAAAAACGGGTGCACTGATAGTTAAGACAAAAAAAAAGAAAAAAAAGACGTTTAACCTTATAAAAAGGTTAGGACTTTTTCTTTTTTATTCTAATAGATTTGTTTAAATGAAATCATATACACGTTAGACATTGACCCCCCCTATTAGAAGTAACAAGAGTCACATTGAAACTCGTATTAGGAGTAATATGAGTCACACGGTGTAAAAAGTCAATACAAACAGGAAATATTGACAATTTTCAAGAGTTAAATATTTGTATAATTAATTCAAGTTAGACAACAAAGTAAAAGTTGGTATGGCTAAAAAAATGTTTATGTAACCAAATAATTAGTATTACTATTCGAAGCATGCACACTAATATATATATATATATATATATATATATATATATACACACACATACATATATATATATATATATGAGAGGGGGAGAGTGTTTTCCTACAATCCTTGGATCATTAATATTTATTAAGTAGTAGTCACAATCCTCAATTTTATCCGGGACTCAAAATAAAAATACTCAACTTGAGTTTGAGTTTTTTTTAATCAGGTGTCTATGTGTCTCCCACTACTAATAATAAAATCAGATTTTTTTTTAAATACTTAAGGGCTGGGATTCGAATTTAAACAGTGGATTAATAAAATTTAATTAGAGAAATCATAAAAATACGAAAATATTTTATCCTGAATCCAGGAGGGCAAAAGGGACAAGGAAGTGATCTCCAAGGTGAAAACAAAAAAAACTCTCCAAGGTCATCTGGGTTGGACAATTTAAGAGAAATGAATTCTAAGAAGAAAATGATTCAATATAAGTTTATAAATGTCCTTTATTATTATCATAATTATCATCATCATTATTATTTTAAAATAACCCTTCGACCTGAGGGGGGTAGGGTGGGGAAAGAAGGTCAAATATGAATTTTATTTTTACTTTTTTCTCACCACAAAAAAATAATCTAATGGGAATATGTTTTTAATATCTTAAAATAACGTATTTAAATATATTTTTTAAATATTAGATTTTTCAAGTTAAAATTGTTTAGTTTTAAAACTTTTAAATTAAAGTATTAGACTTAGCCCAGTTATCTTAAATGGAAAATTGATAAGAAAAAATTGGGTTTCAGTTTCATTATGAGATGAATTAGTAATATTTACAAAATAAAGTAATTTATATAAGAATTTTAAAAAGAATCTTTATTTGTTTCTTTAGTTGTGAATGGATCACCTTGAAAAAGTCAAACCTTCTAAAGAAGGTGTGTTTAAAAAAAATGACATACACAAGATATTAATATCTTGAATAAACAAACAAAAATCAATTCATAGCATTTCTATGCTTTATTAAAACAATGATTTTTGTTTTTTCAAATCATAAAAAAACAAAGCATGTAGATATGTATATACCATACAATAATGAAAGAAAAGAAAAAACTCAATAGATTATCGATTATCGATTTCTTGCTTGTTAAAGTAAAAGAAAGACCTTGACTTTTTTTGGTTAATGTTGCTACAGTTTTTAAGACACCTAAAGTTAGTTTGTTTTCGTTGATCAAGTAATTATTCTTAAAAATAAATAAATAAATAAAATCCTGCAACAAAGAAAAAAACAACAACAAAAAAAAGTCCTTGTTTTTGAAGAGCAACACACCTTTATGATAGACAATAAATAAACCCACACATATCTTAATGATTAATTTTCGCTCGGTCGCAACAAGAGGCAGACTAATACTGATCGCGTTACTTCACAGATCATCTTCACAACAGTTGAGCAAACAATAGTCGATTTTCTTTGGGGGAAAAATACAAGGAAAAAAAAAATCCTCAAATAATTACTTTCGATAATAAAAATGATTTTGATTTTTTTTTCTTTCTAATTAATTTAAGACATCTACTAGGGTTGTTAGCAGTAAAATACCCCCCCCCCCATTTAATTAAAAATAAATAAATTTAAAAAAATTAAATTAAAAAAAAAAAACCCTACTTCAGTAGTCCCATAATAGTTGTTACATATTTAGCATAAAATTTATATGCGAATGTAACAATTATTATGGGACAGAAATAGCGCTATGCAAAGTGTAATTTTAATGATATTAGGGCGACAATCTAGGTAAAAATCAAACTAACCAGAAAATAAAGGCAATATTTTCAAATTGAGTTAGAGATTAGATTAAAGAAAAATCAAAATCTCTGCAAAGAAAAAAAAAGAAGAGATAAATGATTTAAAAATAAAAAACAAAGAAAAAAAAACTTCTCAAATTTTTCGTATTTTTAACGGAAATAAGGTGTGTCAAATTTTTTTTTCCTACAATTTCGTCGTCAAGGTTTTTATACAACCAACAAGGACAACGTAAATAATTAATTACGGAAGAAGAGATTGAAAAGTTAACAGATTCTCTAGACTTGACCAGATTTAATATATAAAACTAATGTCGGTGGAGATAAAGTATTTTCCTACTTAAATGAATTAGCATAAAAGATTATAATAGTTAATAATATAAAATAACCAGATTTAATAGGTCATTACGAGCTCATAAAATACTTCGAAATAGTTTTATATCAATCTCGAAAAAAAGAGAAAAAAAATAACTGCAAAAATCGAGAACACTCTTAAAAAGTATATACAATATGATGTTGGTGACAAATGAGCCCAAATCAAAAGTCTAAGTTGAGTTTTTATTAACTACGAAACAGGGTACTCTACCCCTAAATAAGGAACTTAAAGCTACCTTTAAAAACTAAACTGCCCACCTGCCTGCCGAACATGGCTGCTTGTTTCTTTAATAGGTCGAATAAAAAGGTAGAAACAGGTAGGCCAAGTTTTTAACACCTGGTTGAAATATAGCAGCTGTTAAAGAAATAAGTTAAAAACTAAAGGCTAAAGCAGGATTTGAAAAAAAATAATAACTTACCGGACTCTATACAGACGACAGCGACCAGAAAAACGATACCAAGGGCATAAACCAGCTTCATTTTTACTATTACTGTGGATTTTTTTGGAGAGAGACAAGAGTTAAGTTTAAAGTTAGTCGCAGCGCGGCTTGTTGGACAATAAGCAAAGTGCGAGATCAGGAGAAAGTCACAGCGCCACACAGTGACGTATCGATGACGTAACCAAGCACAGCCAATCATAAGCGTCAGTCACGCGTCAAACACCCCCTCCTCCTTAAGAGTTCAAAAGGTCATAAGTAGAACCGGCGCTTGGGAGTTTTCATGCCTATGTTGACCAGTTATGTAAGACAAGATAAAAAGAAAGAGGCCTAAAGAAAAGAAGAAAAAAAAATGAGATCTTGAGTTCAAACCTACTTCGCTATCAAAGAAAAAGAAAGACAGACTCAACATCAACTTAGCTAGAATGTTGAATCCCACACGCTGACGACTACATTGTGTGGTGGGCTACTTCAAGCTTATATTCATTTACCGTGGCTCATCTGGTACAAACGGCATTTGTTTTTGATTTTTAAATAACTAATTAAATTCGGTTTCGAATCTAAAACAAAGCATTACTTTCGTGCGTTGTATCTGATACAATCGTTTTTAAAGTTGTAAAAATCGATAATACTTTTCGGCTTTATTTCGGGCGCTGGTGTGTGGATTATCGAGGAATGCTAAGTAGTAACGTGCTGTCGACAATCTTGCCATGCTTTTAACCGCTCGCCACCATCCCTGTCGATACAAAAAAACAAATTATAAACTTAGTTCAACCTTTAATAATTTTTTTATTTATTTTTTTTTTATCAAGTATTTTCTTTAATTTCCATTCTGAACGCATCATCGATGAAAATAGGCATTAAACATACTATAACCTCTTGTTCAAAGCAGTATACATTTTTTTAAAGGCGTGTATAGTAGTAGTTGAGTGAGTAGTGGTCCTCTCGTCTTAGGCGAGGGATAGACGACTTGCTTGTCCTTGACCCATATTAAGAAATTTTTAAGATGACAACTAACTGAAAATATAATTTATTTAAACGGCCGAATAAAAAGAAAGACGATCCTCTCACATTAATGTCCATTCATTTATTGTATTTGTGGGTTGTTGTTTTTTTTAATATTCACATAGAAATACCTGCAATTTTCCTTAAGGATATTTGGGAGTAAAATAGGGAATTAAATCCGACAGAGTGTAGAAAATAGAAACACACGAAGTATTTCAAAATATGAGTTTTATTTTTGATGGTGAAGGTTTGTTAATTATTATTGAATATGATGGACATTTTTGTCAATTTGTAACGAACATAGTTTTTCTTTTGTCTACTTTCAAGCAGAAATAAATTTTATATAAATAATAGATTGTAATTTGCAACCTATAGATAGGTGAATAAACGTATAGACTTATTTGTATTTATGTCTATCTATATATCTATATCTATATTATAATAATATAGAGATAGATAGATAGATAGATATGAATGCAATTAAATAGATATGAATACAATAAGAGTATCAGTATTGTAAGCAACCTGATATCAAAATGACTTTATTCGGTATTAGATGACCCGAAAAGGGTTGATGTGCCATAAAAAAATAACCAACAACCAATTAGATAGACATGAATACAATTAAATAGATAGATGGATAGATAGATATGAATACATGTAGATAGATAGATAGATAGATAGATAGATAGATAGAAATACATTTAGATAGATAGATAGATAGATAGAAATACATTTAGATAGATACATAGATAGATAGATAGATAGAAATAGATAGATAGATAGATAGATAGAAATACATTTAGATAGATAGATAGAAATACATTTAGATAGATAGATAGATAGATAGATAGATAGATAGAAATACATTTAGATAGATAGATAGAAATACATTTAGATAGATAGCTATGAATACATTTAGATAGATATATTGATTGATAGATAGACAGAAAGATAGATATGAATACAATTAAATAGATATATACGGTATCACTATTGGAAAACTATATATTCATAATTTTGGTTACAGACATAACTTCAGTGTTGTAGAATTTAGTAATAAATAATATCTAATAATATCCGTTTTGATTGTATAATGTTCCACAAGAGATAATAAAATTCTGGTGTATTTCATTTAGAAGAAAATTAACTCTTTTTTTGTTTTTAATGTTAGGGGTGTACTTATTTATGTACATATACTATACATAGATAGGTAGATCAGACCGAGAGAGAAGCAAACTGAAATAAACAGATTAACACAGTGGTGAACATTGTGTCACCCCTCTCTCTCTCTCTCTCCCTCTCTCTCTCTCTCTCTCTCTCTCTCTCTCTCTCTCTCTCTCTCTCTATCTATCTATCTATCTATCTATCTATAATTATACTAAGAGAAAGAAAGAGAGAGAAGCAAATTGAAATAAACAGATTAGCACAGTGGTGAACATTGCCCCCTTCTCTCTCTCTCTCTCTCTCTCTCTCTCTCTCTCTCTCTCTCTCTCTCTCTCTCTCAGTCTGATTTATCTATTTATAAATATACTAAGAGAGAGAGAGAGAGAGAGAGAGAGAGTGAGAGAGAGAGAGAGAAAAGTAAACTGAGATAAACAGATTAACACAGTGGTGAACATTGCCCCCCTCTCTCTCTCTCTCTCAGTCTGATTTATCTATTTATAAATATACTAAGAGAGAGAGAGAGAGAAGTAAACTGAGATAAACAGATTAACACAGAGTGGTGAACATTGTGCCCCTCTCTCTCTCTCTCTCTCTCTCTCTCTCTCTCTCTCTCTCTCTCTCTCTCTCTCTATCTATCTATCTATCTATCTATCTATCTATAATTATACTAAGAGAAAGAGAGAGAGAAAGACAAGTACACTGAGATGAAAAGATTAACACAGAGAGGTGAACATTCATTGTGTCCCCGTCTCTCTCTCTCTCTCTCTCTCTCTCTCTCTCTCTCTCTCTCTCTCTCTCTCTCTCTCTTCATATTTCTGTGTAGATCAAGGCTATACAAAGAAAAGGCCTGGCAGCCATATAACTGGGTCAAAGTGGATCTGGGAGTAATGGTGATGAAGGGGTACCCCACATTCTCCAGAGCTCCGTAATTAGGACCTTACCATTAGATAGTTTAAAGTCATACTCAGGACATTTAGACCCTCAGCTACCACCTTCTAGCACATATATGCTAAAACGGATTGGTGGTTTGCCACAAGGCAATTGGGTTGGGACAATCATATAGGTGCTAGGGATTGACAAGACAAGCCGATTGATCGGAGGGGGCCGTTTTTGACTGGAGGATGGGCCGGTTTAGCTCAGTCGGTAAAGTGTTCGACTAGGAACTACAAGGTTCTGGGTTTGATAACTCAGCGTATGAGTAGCACAGTGATCTGTGCGGGAAAGTGAAGAGCTGATGGGAGGTGTGGTGCTCCACCTCAGATGCCAAAAAAAATCTCCTTGGTCTAGCTCTAGTGAAAAGGGGATAGACTTCCTTTCTGTCTGGCTGATACCGACAATAGGCCACCCTGACGGCTTTACTTTTTACTTACTTCTGACCTACAATTATTATGAACATTTTTAGCAAGGAACTTCTTAGCCATATCCAATGATATGCTAATTAGCAACTGTGTCTATTATTAGGAATCAATTATTTCTTATTGATCCAAAATCAGAGAGAATATATATATATAATAATATATGACATATAATGTATATATAATAATACATAATATATATAACATATATATCTATACATATATAAAGGGCAATTGTGTGTATATGTATGTCCGGGGGAAACTTCGAAAATAAAACAATTAACGACAAAGTAAATATATATATACATTAAATATCACCAGGGTTTGGTTTTTGAGCAAAAATAATAGAGATTTGATTTATATTCGTGAAGATAATTAAAAAAATAAAATTTAAATGATAACAGCATGGATTTTTTTTTCATTTAATATTTTAGATAGTAGACATTAACATTTCTTTTCAGAGTAGCTGGATCAATGCAAGGTCTATTTTTTTACATAGGGATTTAAATGGGGCATCCCACGAGGATTCAACTCACGATTTAGTAATAATGGATCTGCAGGACTAATTTAAAAAAAATCCCCCACTACCCAGGTGATGCCGGGTAGCCGCTGCTAGTATATATATAATATATATATTATATATATATATATATATATATGTGTGTATATATAGAATATATGTATCAATTATTTGTTATTGATCTGAAATCAGAGAGAATGTATCTGTATAAATCAATCAGAAAGTTATTTCAACTTTTACAAAAATCTTCATCAATGAAACATGAAAAATACTTTAGGAAAATCACCATCATCATCAGGTAGTGACAACAACACATATCTCCATGACTCTTCCTCGCCACCTATCCCTATCAACCAGCACTCCTGAAAGGCTCTCTGCACAACATCTAGTATCTACGCAGAGCTGATCAATGTAAGTTTTTACTGAGCGATCCACACTGGTGTGTTCAAGTATAGCTGCCCACAGGAGAACATCACTTATGAGCTCATCCTTGTACTCCAGCAATGTCTTGTTCATCTTACTCAGGTGGCTTTTGTGATAGAAGACAGGTGGCTGTACAGCTGCCATTTTGTGGAGTGCTGCTTCCAGGATTTGTTCAAGACAGCCCACTGCATCCTAGTGTTGTATATTTTATTCTTCTGCTGTTCATCTTTTCTATCTTACGTCTTCTTCTAACATCTCTTCTAGCGTCTGGACTTCGTCTTGGGGACTTCGTGTCTGGTCTTCCATTGGGGATTTCTCTTTATCAGAAGCCCTGTGTCATTGGTAGTTTTTAGATAATAACACAAGACTTCGATTTAGATCACATTTTATTTCGAAACCCCCATCAGACTACCTGCGCAGATCGAGTCGGTGTGTGTATAACATGACTCACCACCGTCGTGGTTTCTCGCCGACTGACTAAAATCTATTTCTAATCTAAACCGGAAGAGGGTCTCCTCCACCGATTCTCATGGTATCCACCGGAAAGGATCAGGATGAGGTAAAGCCTTGTCACTCATCCTTCAAGGCCGTGGGCTGCAACTTATAACAGCCATTTTGATTTCTACACTACTGTACATAAATATTAAGATTCTAATAATTATGTAACACTAGTGCAGTTCCCATCTAGCTTTTTCTCTAAGTGTTTTGTTAGAGTCCAAGTGGTGCAGTCATACAGTAGCATTGACACAGTTACAGCTTGGAAGAATTCTTATTTTATCTTATCAGAGATATCAGATTTCCATATGATCAATAATCTGTCTATAGCAGTCCATGCATTTCCTATGCATATATTGACATCACTTACTGTAGATGAGATATTACTACCTAGGTATGTGAACTGGTCTACTAATTTCAGAGGCTTACCATTCAATGTGGAGATGCCTTGTTTAATAGACATGAACTTTGTTTTATTTGAGTTCACATAGAGACCAGTGCCTCTTCCATTCAATGTGGATGCCTTGTTTAATAAACATGAACTTTGTTTAATTTGAGTTCACATAGAGACCAGTGCCTCTTCTTACCATTCAATGTGGAGATGCCTTGTTTTAATAAACATGAACTTTGTTTTATTTGAGTTCACATAGAGACCAGTGCCTCTTCTTACCATTCAATGTGGAGATGCCTTGTTTAATAAACATGAACTTTGTTTAATTTGAGTTCACATAGAGACCAGTGCCTCTTCTTACCATTCAATGTGGAGATGCCTTGTTTAATAGACATGAACTTTGTTTTATTTGAGTTCACATAGAGACCAGTGCCTCTTCTTACCATTCAATGTGGAGATGCCTTGTTTAATAAACATGAACTTTGTTTTATTTGAGTTCACATAGAGACCAGTGCCTCTTCTTACCATTCAATGTGGAGATGCCTTGTTTAATAACATGAACTTGTTTACATAGAGACCAGTGCCTCTCTTACCATTCAATGTGGAGATGCCTTGTTTAATAACATGACTTTGTTTATTTGAGTTCACATAGAGACCAGTGCCTCTTCTTACCATTCAATGTGGAGATGCTTGTTTAATAAACATGAACTTTGTTTAATTTGAGTTCACATAGAGACCAGTGCCTCTTCTTACCATTCAATGTGGAGATGCCTTGTTTAATAAACATGACTTTGTTTTATTTGAGTTCACATAGAGACCAGTGCCTCTTCTTACCATTCAATGTGGAGATGCCTTGTTTAATACATGAACTTTGTTTAATTTGAGTTCACATAGAGACCAGTGCCTCTTCTTACCATTCAATGTGGAGATGCCTTGTTTAATAAACATGAACTTTGTTTAATTTGAGTTCACATAGATGCCTCTTCTTACCATTCAATGTGGAGATGCCTTGTTTAATAAACATGACTTTGTTTTATTTGAGTTCACATAGAGACCAGTGCCTCTTCTTACCATTCAATGTGGAGATGCCTTGTTTAATAAACATGAACTTTGTTTAATTTGAGTTCACATAGAGACCAGTGCCTCTTCTTACCATTCAATGTGGAGATGCCTTGTTTAATAAACATGGACTTTGTTTTATTTGAGTTCACATAGAGACCAGTGCCTCTTCTTACCATTCAATGTGGAGATGCCTTGTTTAATAAACATGAACTTTGTTTTTTTGAGTTCACATAGAGACCAGTGCCTCTTCTTAACATTCAATGTGGAGATGCCTTGTTTAATAAACATGAACTTTGTTTAATTTGAGTTCACATAGAGACCAGTGCCTCTTCTTACCATTCAATGTGGAGATGCCTTGTTTAATAGACATGAACTTTGTTTTATTTGAGTTCACATAGAGACCAGTGCCTCTTCTGCTAGGCAGCAGTGATTTGGCTTGTGTGGGTGTATTTGTGAGAAGCACTGGATCATCTGCATAGTCCACTAGATAGGTAATTGGAGAACCACTAAAACCACTAAAAAAAATAATTTGTCGATAAAAACGCCTCCAATACGCTAAAAAAATATCTACTTTTTTTTTGGTATCTTCATTTTATTTTTTTTTTTTTTCGACAATCAATTACAAATAAAAAATCAAAACATTTCTTTCGGTATTTTTATTTTATTCTAATATATTTATTTCCAACAAAAAGGGTTTTTTATTGACAAATTACTTTTTTGTGTGTGTGTGGTTTGAAGGTGTTAAAAGTAAGCCATATTTTTATCAACAAGTAAATGTAAATATTTAGCCCCCCTCCCCCATACAAAATATTTTAAAGAGGGGGAGGGTTAAAATATTTACATTTACTTGTCGAAAAAAGACTGGAGGGGAGGGGCAAAATATTGCATTATCTTTTCGAGGAAAAAAACACCTTAAGCGCTGGTTGTTTTTTTCAGCAGGCACCCCTTCAGCTAGGGATTACATTTGTAGAGTGGGTTGTTTTTTCAGCTATCACCGCCTAGCGTTTTTTAAGGCAGGAGTCCAGGACGCAATTCTGTGAATGGCACTGAATTCTTAAATTCAGTTAGATTTTATAGTTATTTATTTTGGTCATTTTACAATAGATATATCTCAATGAAAGTTTATCAAATTTATCATTGAAACAAAAAGTTGATACATTATTAAAAAACAAAAAGTTCATTGATATTTATTGAAAACTAATTTATTGTAAAAGAAAATAAGGTACTCTTCGCGGAGTTCCATCCCGGCCTCCTGCCTCAAAAACTGCTAGCCGGTGGCTGCTGAAAAAAACCCACCAGCTACGATTGAAGTCCGTAGCCGAAGCAGTGTCACTTGAAAAAAAACACAAAAAAACAACCAACTTAGGGCATTTTTTCCCGAAAACCCAGTGCCCAAATTATTTATTTATTTTCCCATTAAAATAACCCTAAACCCCAACCCCAACCCTAACCCTAACCCTAACCCTAAACCCTAACCATAACCATAGTTTTTTTCAAGTGACACCACTTCGGCTACAGGCTTCAATCGTAGCTGGTGTTTTTTTTTCAGCAGCTACCAGCTAGCAGTTTTTGAGGCAGAAGGCCGAGACAGAACTCTGCGAATATACCCGAAAATTTGTTAACCATTATACCATGATGGGAATGCCCTGGAGTAATATTGTGTATATAACATTGAAATGGGTATAACTTTAAACATTAATATCATTGTCAAATTCTGACCTCAGTTAAAAAAAGATGAAAAGTTATTTTTCGTTTTTCAGTGAAAAAATGATTGTTTAGTAATATATATAATATATATATATATATATATATATATATATATATATACCAACCCTTCCACACAAGCAGGATGTGACACAAGGTCAATTTCTTAAGCGGAGTTCAACAGGTTTGAATTCAGAGTTTTCCTTCTCCTAGACCGGTTTCCTAACCAAGGTTAAAGAGCCCAGTCTGCCCTGCTATATATCCATAGCTGGAGGGAGAGTAGGATTCATACCATTCCCAAGGGTATTAGCACTAAGTGAAATGCAATTACTACATCCAGAATTTGAACTCAGGGTGACGAGTCCATTTCCCATGACTTTAACCATTACACCAGGCGCTTCAATTGTCTAGTAATATAAGTATTTGCAAGTCAGTTAACACTGGTGTGTCCATATGTAAGAGTCCATAGAAGAATGTTGCTTATTGGTTTGACCTTACTTCTCTAGTAATGCTATAAGAATTAGCAGTTTGTTAACTCATAGCTAACACCTGTACTCTTATAATGCATTAGGTTATCTAAAAGAGGATAACCTAACACAGAATATTCGGTAGGAAAAAAGACAAGTCGATTAATACAATATAACATTTAATTAGATGATATACAAAGAGGGAACATAATTCCCATCCCAAACCACAAAAGACTCACAAGGTGTTCCAAGAAACATAAAGAAAGCTAAAACAACAAAGGGGTGGAAACCACTTACCATTTTTCAGGAAGTTTGGGAACAAAAACAGGCGCCATGTATGTAGCTGCTGAGGGAGCAAAAAGACCATGTCTGTCACTTCCAGTGTGGTAAAAGATAAAGATTTTAGGGTTCGCCCTGTCGTATGAACAAAATAGAAAACTCCTCCTGTTGCATAGCCCTTCTTCGCTACTCTGAATCGTATACGTTGCTGGTATACAGCGGAGATCGTTTCTAACCCCTAGACAATGTATCTAGTGGTCGCTTAAATGAAATCATAAGGCATGCTCTATGTAGTAGGAGATTTGACTTTATTTCTCTCATCTCGGCTGTACATGGTGGATGGCGAGTGGCGGCGTTGACAATGGGAACTACTACTGCTGAGGTGAATAGCGTTGGGGAAGCTGGTGACATCTCACCGCCCTTAGCCATGGCTGTGCGTGACCGCGTCGGTCCGCCGTCTCTCTCCTGACTGACTGTCCCCACTGACCGTTCTGTCTTTTGTATCTCTCAAACGCCTACACGTTTTCTTTGTTCGCTACCACCAGGACAAAGTCCTTTATTATCTTCGTCATCCCCCCTCTTTTTAATTCAATCGGAAATTCCCATTTCCGTTTGTACAATATCCAACATTCCCTCACTGTGAAGTAGTGTTGCATAGGACCAAACTCTAGTTGTAGTAGTAGTCATTAGTAATAGTAGTTGTCGTTAGTTCAAAAACAACATACACAAATGTTAAGTTTTTATGGGCCATCCTTTGGCCTTCAAACAAGAGCGCTTGTCCAGTAAAAATCCTTTAGTAATCCTCTTGGGTAAAGAATCCTAAGTTCCTTCATCAATGGTTGCAAGTATACTGTGAAAGAATCAGTGCTTAAGTAGTGTATCAGCCACGTAATATGGCCAGTGATTGGCTAAGGAATAGACCACATAACCTCACCTAGTCTATGAATCCAGGTGGGGAATTAGAGCACACCTTATATCCAAATATTCCAACAACAAGTTGTATAGTCACAAAAGGGTTGTTTATTCCTTTCTAGGCTCGTGGGTTCTTTTTCACAGAAGAAGGAGAGAGAGAGAGAGGGTAAGGTCAAATTATTCTATCGTAAGTCATGTTTGGTATTACTATGCGAAACACATTACGGGGGAACCCTGGAAGTCCCGTCTGCCCCTTATGAAGGCCCAGTTGAAAAAGACTGATTTTCTTCTGTTTTTGGTCCCGGGGGTGGGGAAAGGTCACATCCGCTTCCGATCAAAATTTGGAAATTCCATTTTTATTTTTAAATCTAGTTCCAGGGTCATTCGTAGGTCAATTGCTGCCCCCCCCCCCCGTTGAGTGTTTACCCTTCCAAACTTTAACCATTGTTTTTATTTCTTTTTCAAGTTTCAGAGTTTTACTTCTCCTAGACTGGTTGCCTAACCATGGTTAAAGAGCCCAGTCTGCCTACTATTTACCCATACCTGGAGGGAGAATAGTTATATGCATACCATTCCCAAGGGTATTACTGTTATGTGAAATGCAAACAGCCTCATTGAGGATTTGAACTTTGGTCACCATGTAACCATTTCCTATGATGATAACCATTACACCAAACACATCCACATTTAAATTATATGTTCTAATCCTAAATCCTTTTTCACACTGAATATAGGGTCAGCTTATCTCAGTCGATAGAGCATCTGCCAAGGAACCACAAGGTTCCAGGTTCAATACCGGCCCTCGCCAACTCAGCGTATGAGTAGCACAGGGATCTATGCGGTAAAGTAAGGAGCTGATGGTAGGTATGTCGCTCCACCTCAGATGTAAAAAAACAATCTCCTTGATCTAGCACTAGTGAAAAGAGGATAGACTCCCTTGCTGTCTGGCTGATACCAACTTTAGGCCACCCCAACGACTTTACTTTATTTTACTTTTTATCTCTGGTAAACTCATCTTCATATTCCAGGCAGAATACTTTAAAATCAATCAACAAGGCAAAATATGAGCACAACCTAATAAGACATACATGGCATTTTTTTTATAAACTGAAAGAAGTTAGGGGCAGATAACCTGACCTCTATACCCAAAAATGGGACTCGGGGCAGATAACTCTGACCCGACAATTACTACTATCTGTGAGTTACTGACTAGAGTGAAGTTCAACAGTACACTCCATCATCATCATCATCATTATCATCATTATCAAGTGATGCTGATAGCACAGATTCCCTTGACTCTTTCTTGCCACCCCTCTCTATCAGTCATTGCTCTTTGCTTATCCTCTAGATGTCATCCAGTGTCTGTACAAGATTGACCCAGAGTTGTAGTGCTTGTTAGGGCCTCATCTGTGAGCCAAATAGATCTGTTTGAAAATTATCAGCATTGAAAAGGAATACTCAAAACCATATAATTGTGTATATGTGACCTGATTCAGGTTTTGAAGTTGGAAGGGGGAAGGAAGGAGGGGGGAACAGAAATGTGATTCGCCGGGTGACCTCGACCGGAGAGTCGAGGCGGATGGTGGCCGGGATAGAGCTGACCATATCAGAAGTAAAATCTCAAGTAGGTCGGAACTCCCAGAAGCGAGAATCAGCGGTGATGGAGACGGTCCTTTTGAAGTAACCAGACTGATGTCACTCGGAAGAAATTGACCATGATTGTCTGGAAGAGAATCTTTTTATTGTTTTCCTTCCCACTTAAGAAAGGAGATAAACTCTTGTTGAAAATCAGAATTAAAGAAAATCAAATGTATTTAAAAAACACTCAAGTAGCCGGAAGAATTGAAGCCCCTGTCGATTTGGTGGAAGTGAATTTGATTGGCTGGTTGGAACTAGAGGAGGGCGGTTACCCTGCTAAAGTAGGAGGTGCAGAGAAAATTCCTAATATCTTCATGCCGGCCGGAAATAAAATTGTTCCGATTGAAATATTATTTAACTCAGACGTTTTTGGTTTGAGGGCAGATGAAGCCAGACCAGGCTGGAGAGCAGATGAAGTTGTGATTGCTTGAGAATCACATGAGCGGATCGGGCTAGCTGAGAAGATTAACGCAAATACTGAGAGCCAAGAGTAACTGACTTCAGCTAAGACCATTTTGAAAACTTAGTCAACTTACAAACTGTTTTGCACAATACTTTGCAGAAGACCAAGTTATTAATTACGAGTCCATCACTCCCACAGTCTTGAGAAATAATTGTTTGTATTCTTTTATTATTTGAATATAAATTTTGTTAAGTTTGAAGAAAAAGGGTCGTTGTTTTTTATGTGACCACTAGGCCGCCGTTAACCGTAGAAATCAGTTTCTATAGCAGATTTCTAGTCGTTTGAGATCTAAACACAGCGTGGGCATTTGGCTAGACTTCCAGCAAATATAGAGACCCTGCAATCCTTGGTTGATGCAGAAAATCCGATCTTGACGGCCAATTTCAGAAATTCTGTGAGCCCTTTAGCTCAGTAGCGACCGACGGGTTATATATAGATTACACGGGGGAACACAATTTTTTTTTTTTTTTTTGATCTGACACTTGTTTTTGACTAATTTTTGACCACTGAATCCAAAAATGTCCTAAGTCTTTCTATATCACATCAACTTTTTGAGCTACAGGATACCCTCAATTTTACTTAAAAAACCTTTAAAATACAGCTTCTAACAAATTTTTGCTTATTTTATGGAAGGTTTTAGAAATGTATATATAATGGGAAATAATAAAACATCAAACTGGACATCACAAATTTTGTTGAGTTAGATCTGACACTTGTTTTTGACAAACTTTTGAACTCTGAATGCAAAAATAACCCCATTATTTTCTGTATTACATCAGCTTTTTAAGTAGCAGGATACTCTCGCTTGGTCTCAAAAATGATTAAAATATTGCATGTGACAGATTTGAGCTTATTTTTAGAATGTTTTAAAAATTTACAATGGAAAATAATTTAAAAAAATGCTTGACTGTAATGTTTTTACAAATTCATCTTGTTCCTACAAAGTATATTGTTACTGTAAGTAAAAGTGTGTGTTAGTAGTTAAGGTAAAAATGTACACATAGTTTTTTTTCTAGTGTGTTCAATATGTGGACAATTTCCCTTTATGCTCCATAGTCAGCCATCATATTTACATCCCATATACTTTAATACCATTCCTCCATGAATTTCAAATCTTGGTGGAATCATTCATCTTGCTCATAGCTGACCACATCAAGGTTTTCCAAGAAGTTAACGAGTTGGCTATGCAGAAAATGGAACTTGATGCTCATGTTGCAATCAAGCATTTTGTGGCTATCCAATTTCAATGCAATTCATTGTTCATGCATTTCCAAGAAAGTTCTTGACAAGGTAAAGTACTTGTCAAGAACCAAGCATTCTTTTTGACTTCTGACATTATCCTGATGAAATGTTCATCTTTGATAACTTCCAGAATCTGTAGACCATCAAACACACCTGCCTTGATTTTTTTCAATTGACAGGCCAGGAAATGCCAAAATATGGTACTTGAAACACTTGCCTTCAATTGGCAATGCTTTAATGAATGGCTTCAAGAGACCTAGTTTCATGTGCAACGTGTGAAAATAATTTTCTTTATGTCAACAAATGGCGCATGTAGAATGTTGGGATCAACAGGTTTGAGATTAGGTCCTGGAGGCCAATTCCTCTCCACCCAATGCTTCTCCCAAGCTCTACTGCCTTCAATTGGCAATGCTTTAATGAATGGCTTCAAGAGACCTAGTTTCATGTGTAAGGTGTGAAAATAATTTTCTTTATGTCAACAAATGGCGCATGTAGAATGTTGGGATCAACAGGTTTGAGATTAGGTCTTGGAGGCCAATTCCTCTCCACCCAATGCTTCTCCCAAGCTCTACTGCCTTCAATTGGCAATGCTTTAATGAATGGCTTCAAGAGACCTAGTTTCATGTGCAAGGTGTGAAAATAATTTTCTTTATGTCAACAAATGGCGCATGTAGAATGTTGGGATCAACAGGTTTGAGATTAGGTCTTGGAGGCCAATTCCTCTCCACCCAATGCTTCTCCCAAGCTCTACTGCCTTCAATTGGCAATGCTTTAATGAATGGCTTCAAGAGACCTAGTTTCATGTGCAAGGTGTGAAAATAATTTTCTTTATGTCAACAAATGGTGCATGTAGAATGTTGGGATCAACAGGTTTGAGATTAGGTCCTGGAGTCCAATTCCTCTCCACCCAATGCTTCTCCCAAGCTCTACTGCCGCACACTGAGATTTCAGCTGAATGAGGCACTGGACGTATAGCTGAAGGTAGACTAGAATATTCAATTTTACATTTGTTTAATTGTTATATGGTGAAGTTTTGTGCAATGATATTTTGGCTCCTATCAAATCATAGGTATACCAAATGCTAACTTTATCGTGGGTTCCCTTGATCCACATACATAAACTCTTAACACTCTGCTTGCAAATATGGTGAGGGGCCCAAGACTTGTCGTAATCAACAAGTTTTAATTTAAAATATGAAAGATAGACTAGCTTCACAAATGCATTGATGTTTGTTCTTTGACTGGGAATCAACTTAGTCAACAGATCTGAATAATTCTCCTTCCTTTTCAATAAAACAATCAACACAATCAGTTGAACAGTTCTATTACTTACAGACAAACAATATAATTGTGCTTATTTTGGGTGTAAGCTGTAGAGAAAAAATTAGACATGATAGAAGAAAACTGATTACAGTTTTGAAATCAGCATGCAAATATTAGTCTAAATCAAATGAAAAATCAAAGTCAACATGTTAAGTATCTGGCCGCCATCCTTGGCCAGTTGGAAAGAACTCAAAATAAATAAGTAAGTCCCGAGCTATAGAATCCTTTGGTAAGTGAATAAGTCCGGTGATAGAGAATCCTTTGGTAAGTGAATAAGTCCGGTGATAGAGAATCCTTTGGTAAGTGAATAAGTCCGGTGATAGAGAATCCTTTGGTAAGTGAATAAGTCCCGTGATAGAGAAGTGAATAAGTGAATAAGTCTTGTGGTATAGAATCCTTTAGGTCCGACGTCCAAGAAGATCCAAGTAGCAGTGAGCTAAGATTAGAATCAGCCAGTATAAATAACAACAACAGCAGCAGAGCACTGCTAGTGATTGGATTGTAGTGGTCACATGCTTATCGGCGAGTCCATAAGTAGAAGTGACCATTTACCAGACGCCTTATATCTTAAAACTCCAACACAACAGAAATTATGTCCAAAGTTGTTCCCCAGTGTTATCAATTTTCGATAGGAACACTTGAAATCATATAACTGCAAATTATTTCCATGTCTAGGAGCCTGCTGGAGAACTTTATTTATGAGTTCATCCTTACTTCTCCGGCAGTACCCAGTATGTCTTACTTGGGTTATTTTGTGATGTGAAAAGTGAAATGAAAGATAAGTGGCCTATTGTCAGTATCAGCTGAACAACCCTCTATCCTCTTTTCATTAGCACTAAACCAAGAAGATTTCAGTAGAGCACCACACCTACCATCAGCTCTGAGATGCTTCTTTACCACACAGATTAGATTACCCAAGCTGTGCTCCTCATGCGCTGTGTTGGCAAGAATTAATATCAAATTTGGAACACTGTGATTCCTAGGTGGTTGCTCTTGGTGGGGGTGGTTTACACCCCCACCAAGATTTTTTTTTTTCTAGTTGAACATTATACAATCCAAACGGATATTATTAGATATTACTTATTACCAAATTCTATGGCATTGAAATTCTGAAGAAAACAACATTTATCCAACTAATATTCCTCTACAAGATCAAAATCTTCCCAGTCAATACATAAAAGTGTCCTTTGTATGGCATTAAACTGCATCTAATGGTGAAGTCCCAACCCTATTGCCCTTATGGCAAACCCCCAAAAGTTTTTATCTTATATTTGCTAAAAGGCGGTGGCTGAGGTCTTAGTGTCCTGGGTATGATGTTAAACTGCATCTAGTGGTGAGGTTCCAATTCTGGAGGTCCGGGGAGTACCCCTTCATCACTATTATTACTCCCTGGTTCAATCTAACCTGGAGTGGTAGTACCTGTTAGGGTCCCATTCATGGGTTAAATAGATAAAAAAATGAATTTAAAAAATGTTTAAAAAACAAACAAAAAACAAATTGAATACCCAAACCAGAATGAATAAAACAAAACTTCAGAATAAAATAACCCAACAAGGGTTGACATGCTGTAAAATCTAACCAACTAACTGTAGCACCTTGGTCTATGGATATCTTAAGCCTTGCAAGCAGAGCTTAGAATATGCTGACTGTATGCCCTGCATAGGGGAAGTAAGACCCTTCCCCCCTTCCTAAATCCAATTGTTGATTGACATGCCGTAAAATCTAATCTATCAACTAACAATTGGTTATTTACAAATGAATCCAATTTCAGCATTAAATAACCCATAAGGAGTTGATATGCCATTTAAATAAACCAAGCCAAACCCATTAAACTGCATCTAGTGGAGTTCAAAAAAACAAAAAAAAGATTGAGTTTAAAAAAAAAATTGAATACCTATCAAGAATGAATAAAAATATATATATATATATATATCTTTGGCATAAAATGACCAAACAAGCTATAAAATCCAACCAACCAACCACAAAGGAAAAAAAAACTTATATGGAAAGCCTCTCATTTCAAATATAAAGAATAAAATCTCAGCCAAGTTTTCCAAGCGTGAGGAAAAAGAAAAATATCCCAAAAGAAAATACAGCCAATCAATCTATCCTTTAATAGTCTATGTCCGCCTTGCAACCTATCATCTTATAATCTATGTCCGCCTCCGGTTATTTAATTCCTATAATTTGGATTGACTCTCACTTCCATCAAATCAAATCAACAATTTAAAAAAAAAACAAACAAAGGTCAAAGTTCACATTCTAATGACAAAATAGTCATGCAGCATTTAATAAATACAAGCTCCATTTCAATTCTTACTTCACCCTGTCAGCTCGGATAGTAGAATACACAGACTGCACCTCTGCAGAGGAATAAGTAAAGTCAAGTCGACACAGTGGCCTATTATCAATATCATCCCGACAGCGAGGGAGTCTATCCCCTTTTCACTAGCGCTAGACCAGGGAGATTGTCTTGGCATCTGAGGTGGAGCCTACCATCAGCTCACCACTTTATTGCAAAGATCTCTGTGCTAGTCATATGCTGAGTTGGCGAGGGCCGGTATCGAACCTTAAGATTCCTAGGAAAAATGCTCTACCAACTGAGCTAAACCAGAATAAGACCCCCCAATGGGGCCACCTGTTGGTCATGGATGGTGACCTGTGATGCTTAAGGATGGAATCATGTTGGCTGAGCAGTCCATGACATGCAACACTCCACTTTGACCCTTACTTAGGCTATATGAAAGCCTACTCTATTACAATTTTCTTATACTAGTATTCATAGATATAGCTCACTTGGTAGAGCATCTGCCTAGGAATCACTAGTTTGATACCAGTACCTGCCAACTCAGCACATGAGTAGCACAGATTTGGGTAATCTGATCTGTGCAGAAAAGTAGGGAGCTGATGGTATGTGTGCCACTCCACCCCAGCAAAAACAATCTCCCTAGTCTAGCACCAGCAAAAAGGGGATAGACTCCCTCAATGTCCGGCTGATACCAACAATAGGCCACTCTGCCAACTTTACTTTTTAATAACTTTTTAGTATTCATAGAAAATATATGAAACCTGCCTTTCCACATCCCCCATGTAGGCTTCCACAGGTCGGTGGGTTTTGTGGGTAGTATGCACCTGTTACAATTCAAGACGCCATTTTGTCTGTTGATCCACGGTACTCTTTGCAATAGAAAGAAGTATCAGATTTAATCCTTGTCTGCTGATCCACAGTATTCCTTGTCGTACAAGTGATATCAGATTTAATCCTTGTCTGTTGATCCTGTAGGTCCTTCCTTGAAGTAGAAAGATGTATCAGATTTAATCTTTGTTAATCCTGTAGGTCCTTCCTTGAAGTAGAAAGATGTATCAGATTTAATCTTTGTTAATTCTGTAGGTCCTTCTTTGAAGTAGTAAGATGTATCAGATTTAATCTTTGTTAATTCTGTAGGTCCTTCCTTGAAGTAGAAAGATGTATCAGATTTAATCTTTGTTAATTCTGTAGGTCCTTCTTTGAAGTAGAAAGATGTATCCGATTTAATCTTTGTTAATGCTGTAGGTCCTTCCTTGAAGTAGAAAGATGTATCCGATTTAATCTTTGTTAATCCTGTAGGTCCTTCCTTGAAGTAGAAAGATGTATCAGATTTAATCCTTGTCAGCTGATTCACAGTATTCCTTGTCATAGAAGTTGTATCAGATTTAATCCATGTCTGTTGATCCACAGTATTCCTTGTCGTACAAGTGATATCAGATTTAATCCTTGTCTGTTGATCCTGTAGGTCCTTCCTTGAAGTAGAAAGATGTAGTATCAGTTTTAATCCTATTGGTCCTTCCTTGAAGTAAAAAGATGTATCAGATTTAATCCTTGTCTTTTGATCCTGTAGGTCCTTCCTTGAAGTAGAAAGATGTAGTATCAGTTTTAATCCTGTTGGTCCTTCCTACGAGTAGCAAGTAATTTTAGGACAATTTATCTAAGCATGGCAGCAAGATGTGTGCAGGGGCATGTACAGGTGCATGCACAACAAACACAACAGTGTTGTCAATAGCTGCACAAAGAGTTTCCCTATGTCCCCAACATTTTGAAGACTTTACTTTTGGGATTACTCTCATATATATTTATGCTATTGTAGGGATTATCTTCCCTTATTTGGGTAATTTATGAGGAAGTGCGTCCCGGTCTCCTGCCTCAAGAGTTACTGCCTGGTGACTATTAAAATAATGACCCAGCTCAGTCTATTCAAAACTATCTATCTATCTATCTATCTATCTCAATTTGTTCGTATTTATCTATATTACTTTAAATACTAAGATATTTTTTTATTCATGTTTGTTTAATGTCTTGTTTTTAGTTTAAATAAACAAGAATTACAACAAAAAAAGAAGCGACCCCCCCTCCAAATACATTTACTTGTCGAAAATATCTATCTATCTCCATTTGTTCGTATCTATCTATATTATTTTGTTTGTTTATCTATCTATCTATCTCAGTCTATTCAAAACTATATATCCATCTTCATATATAAACAAGAATTACGACAAATTACGATAAATAAACAAAAATTACGATGAGCTGGGGTTGTTATTTTGATAGTCACCGGGTAGCGGTTTTTGAGGGGGGACGCACTTCCTCATAAATTACCCTTATTTGCTGTGGTTAACGTAAGCAAGTGATTATCTTCCCTTGCTCCTAAGATTTGCCATTAGTGGGGGGATATTGAAACCTAGATATTTAAAGGCAGTCCCATGAAAGTGACTATCACTTTCTTCTGGATGGAATCTCCAGATATGAACATGACACAAGTTGTGTCTCCATTCATCTGGACTTGGGGAGCTATGAACAGTAAGTGACAACCTTTTTCCTCAACTATATTCAAGGATTTATTTTCTTTTAGGATTTTCATCCATCCAATTTTCTATTATTTGCATTGGACAATAAAGTCTGTTTGTTATAACTCTTTGTTGAAATTTTTTATGTATGTATATGTACAATTTGTATATTCTGTGCTTAGGTGACCTTCTGGGAGAACCTAGCTGATATAATGAATATGTAAATACCTTGGTACTGTTGAACTTGTTTTAGATATAAGGCATGGGGCAAATGGTCACTCCTAGATATAGACTCGTTGACTACCACGTAACCACCGAAGGCATTTCTATTGTCCAATCACTGGCACTGCTGCTGCTGCTTCTGCTGTATTAATAGAGACACCATTCTAAACTTATTTCATTGACATTTGGATTCTCTTGGACGTAGGACTTACAAAGAATACTCTAAAACCGGATTCTTATTGGCTTGCTTACTTACTTATTACATCTGGAACAAAGGATGCCGACCAGATACTTAACAGGTACTCCCTCACTATAATCTGGTTGGACAGTGTCATGTATAAATAGTTGACACTGTGTTGGTCCTCTACCTAATGCCCACAAGCTAAACTTACTCGCTAGACGACACCATGACTGCTCGGAGACAGATTGCTATTCGATGTACCAATTACTACTGCGATTATATACCCAATACAACTTCAGAATATATCCCTTAACCCGAATATATCACTAGCACATTATGAGAAATTGTTGTTAGCTAATGCTTAACACCACCCTAGATCTTATACTATTTTATTTTTTATTACAGAGCAACTGTAGTTTTATCTTTAGTCCAACAGTTTCACTTGTATAGTGTTTTGTAATAAATGAATGATATCTGGAAATTTAATCATTCTCTAAGAGCAATTTAATTACATTGCCCTTATAAAAATCTTGCTATGATGTGCTTTTTTTTGTTGGGCTCTCATTATAAACAAACATAAGAATTTTAGTGATGTAGGAGGTGTTCAAAAAGTCATATTTATCAGACCAGAAAGAAAATAATTTTCTTCAAAATGATCCTCTTGGTGTTATATACACCTTTACATCGGGTATATAATGGGGAGAAAGTAGAGGAGATGGGCACTTACTGGTTCTGCTTCATTGGCAGCCATCTTCTTGTTCTGCTGGGCTTCCTTCCTTCTTCTGGCCTGGTCATCTCTGCTTATTTCTCGGTTGTAATGATTAAACAAGACTTTATTGTTTTTTTTAAATTCTTTATTAAAAACCCCAAAGCCCAAAAGGGTTTTCAACCGTGCAGTGAGAAGTTGGCATCTTCAGACTGATGAGCGTTTCATCTAGTCCTGTTGACTAACGACCAAAATCTGACTCAACTTAACTTCTGTTCTCATGTTTTCTCATTCCAGAGATCAGGGGGTCAACTAAAGGTCATTACTTATCAATGATATAACCTCCTCCAATTTTGAAGTTTAACAAATTTTAATTCAAAATCTAACTACACTTGAAGACATAATTCGTAGGCTACCTACGAATCCTAAGAACCCACAGCCCAAAAGGGTTTCTAACTGCGTGGTGAAAAGTTGGCATCTTGGGACAGATGAGCGTTACATCCTGTCCTGTTGACTAACAACCAAAATCTGACTGACTCAACTTAACTTCTGTTCTCATGTTTTCTCATACCAGGGGGTCAACTAAAGGTCATTCCCTATCAATAACCAAAATTGGAGGGGGGCTCCAATTTTGAATTTCAGTGAATTTTAATTCAAAATTTAACTACACTTACAGACATAATTCGAAGGCTACCCATGAAGTGTGTTACATTGGCATTTCAACATAGCAAGTTTTCTAGAAGGCAAAGCACTTTGAACATGGCTGTAGAGTTGGAAAACAAAACCTTCAGCTCTGACTTCTCTAATTTTTGCAACTTTGACACATCTTTATTTTAAAAATACAAATGTATCACTATTTTTATACTTTTATTAAATCTTTTATTCTAACTTTTGTAGAAGAAATTAAAAACTTGTTAACTATGTTAAATAAATGTATATTACACATAAATAGTTTGTTTTTTATTTGTATTATTCAATGATACCAAAAAAAAAACTATCAGTAGAATATACATTTAACAGTTAATTAACAAGTTTTTAATTTCTTCTACAAAAGTTAAAATATCAAATATAAATAAAAGCATAAAAATAATAATACATTTGTATTTTTAAAATGATTACCAAAATTATATTTAGCTGTTTATGATTTATAATTATTCACATTTAAACATAATTTTGGTAATTATTTTCCTTGTTAAAAAAAAAAAAAAATAATGACATTAAGAAATTGAATGAAATTGTAGAGGCGACCAATATTATTATTATTAATGACGGAGAATAAATTTGTATGTATTTAACGTCGGGAAGGTTGCGTGAAACTACTCCACAAATAATATTTAAATTACGAATAAAAATATGACACAGTTTAGGCAGAGAATACGGAGAAATGATAAAACTATGGTGGTAGGTAGGGCTGTTTGATGTCAATATTTAATAAAAGTGTTCAAACATTTAAAGACCATAAAACAATCATGCACATGGCATAGAAGACAAAACTCGTGATTAAACAAACAAAATTGTATTAACAAAATGTATACAAAAAGGCAGCATTGAATACTGGGCGAGGTTCAGCCAAAAGTTCTTTTTTTAAAGTTCAATGTAAAATGTAAGATAATATTTCACTATTCACAAAATGAGAAAGAACATTTAAAGTTTTTAAGTCACAATAATCAGCAGTCAGGCAATAGTTGTACTGATATTTAGTTTGTCTCTTAAAGCGATAATTATTTAAAGAGGGAGAGATAGATAGATAGTTCGTACCTTCTGCATTAAAAGTTCTTAAAACATGTGACAAGGATTCTCTTAGGCAGGCAAAATCTTTCTGCTTGAAAATGAAAAAGTCTGGGTATTTATAGAATCCAGGTAGGCTCCGCGAGGCTCCATTCGATAATTTTTCTTATTAGGCGGGAACGCCTCTGATTGGTTGAATTTTACAAATTTTATCTTTTTTATTCTCTTTTACTAGGGTGCGCAATCCCCATGCGCAAACTACCTATTTTTGTCATTCAATCTCTTTCTGTCGAAGTATGAACTTCCGGCTTGCCACAATGTAATTAATTGACTACAATTCACAATAAATATAAAAACCATCATTTTTTATTATCTATTTATAAGGAGTGTGCACAGTATAACTTTATAGACTAAAGTAGGCCCACTGGAACCCCTAACTTGCTCAAAATATTAATCTCCAAGAAACTGTACAGAGACGTGCAACCAAACGAATACCCTCCATCAGGCATCTACCATACTCTGAACGTCTTGCTGCTCTGGGAATAGATTCGCTGAAACTTTGGTGTCTGGCAACTGACCTGGTAAATGCTCATAAGGTCATTAATCATCTTAACAACAGCAACCATGAGCACCTTTTTGATCTCCATCTTTCTAACACACGTGGGCATGCCTACAAAGTCAGAAAACAGCACTGCTCACGTGACTTTCAGAAACATTTTTTCACGCTCAGAGTTGCGGAGACATGGAATAAACTGCCCACGTCTGTTGTAGGCTGCCGAAGCACTGAGTCTTTCAAAGTCTCCATGCTTCTTTTAGTCCGCTGACGCTATACCTGATGCCACTCTCCACATACATATGCACACATGCGCACACATACATGCATATTACTACTGTAAACTGTTTATGTTCCTGACACTAATACATTATTCTGTGTACTTGACATAAGACTTTGATGAGTTGTGATGCACCTGAGCACTGTACACATACATGTATATTATTACTGTACACTATTCATGTTCCTGACACTAATACATTATTCTGTGTACCTGACATAAGACTTTGATGAGTTGTGATGCACCTGAGCACTGTACACATACATGTATATTATTACTGTACACTATTCATGTTCCTGACACTAATACATTATTCTGTGTACTTGACATAAGACTTTGATGAGTTGTGATGCACCTGAGCACTGTACACATACATGTATATTATTACTGTACACTATTCATGTTCCTGACACTAATACATTATTCTGTGTACTTGACATAAGACTTTGATGAGTTGTGGTGCACCTGAGCACTGTACACAATAAATTTCATTATTATTATAAAGTATAAATTCAACTGGAGTCTGAGTCGTTATAGATTTACAAACTCCAACTCAGGTGACTCTTTTATTGCTTCTGACTCAGACTGCTCAGCTACATGGATCCCATCCTCAGGCATTAGGGATCACCACCCACTGTCAACTGGTGGCTCTGTGGGGTAAGTCTTACCCCTCTACAGAAGTGCTGGACATATTCTACAGCCCACAGCTGACAGGATTGTGTGAAAATAATTTGTATTAGATAGGAATGCTTGATAGCATATAACTGTGTACATGAAGGTATGTGTGAGGGAAAAGTGGAAGTGAATCCGACAGTATGTAATATTATGAAAAAATTAAAAAAACACAAATTCATAAACGAATAATGTTTATTTTGCCTACACTGCAGTGTTTTGATCTATTTCAACAGATCTTCATCAGGGCTTTCGTTAGTTTGAGGGAAAAAATAAAAGTATCACAGAACTCAAAATTTCTTATGTTCTGTTATACTTATATTTTTTCCCTCAAACTAACGAAAGCCCTGATGAAAATCTGTTGAAACAGATCGAAACACTGCAGCATAGGCGAAATAAACATTACTTGTTTATGAACTTGTGTTTTTTTTCAATTTTTTCATAATATTACATGAAGGTATGTGTGCTTGAAGCTATAATTATCTAATAACGATTATTAGTTACTTGAAACTATTTAAATGTGTGCAAACAAATTATTATCATATATATTTACCAACCCCTCCGCACTAGCAGGATGTGACACGAGGTCAATTTCTTAAGCGGAGTTCAACAGGTTTGAATTCAGAGTTTTCCTTTTCCTAGACCAGTTGCCTAACCAAGGTTAAAGAGCCTAGTCTGCCCTACTATTTATCCATAGCTGGAGGGAGAGTAGGATTCATACCTTTCCCAAGGGTATTAGCACTAAGTGAAATGCAATTACCACGTCCAGGATTTGAACCCGGGGCGACAAGTCCATTTCCCATGACTTTAACCATTGCACCATGCGCTTCCAACAAATTATTATTATAGAAATAGAAATAATTATTTGAAACCACATAATTATGTATAAATTATTAGTATTAGATAATAATACTTGAAATTATATAACTCAATACAAATTATTTGGTACCATTATAGTATGTGGCCTACCTTTTGAATATGGCCTATGAAATCATGTCTCTCTTATAGTATGTGGCCAACCTTTTGAATATGGCCTACGAAATCATATCTCTCTTATAGTATGTGGCCTACTATAAAAAGCATATTATAAGGTTATAATAATATCACAATATCACAGTCCAGGATGTTTGGTCTCTTTGTTTAATGGCATATTATCTTTCATGCCAAAGCCATCCTTGTAGAAGAACAGTAGTGGTACTGTTCAATCTGTAGCTGGGCTAAAAATAATTGTCTCATTTATGAATCTACTTTATTGTGTATGGAAAACAAAACTTTCAATTATCCCGTATTTGGGACAAAGAGTGCTTGAAATTAATGAGCACATTAATTACTTCTGGTTGTTTGTAGAACTAATCACAAACGTTTACAGAAATAGGCGGGAAAAAAGACAGACTAAGATCATGTTCATTTTTATAATGATACTAGACAAAATGTGATCCATTGGGTCACCCATTCAGCTCTGGATAGATAATTAAGATTAGGGAAAAGGGAGTTAGCAAAGCAAATAAAGATTTAAAAATAAATAAATAAATGGGCCAGACAGACGAAACCTTAAAATCTTTTTGCAGGAAAGGGAATGTTTGATCTTATTTAAGCTATGGGATGCTGGTTGTGAAATTTAACATAGAAATACATTTCAAATTTTCCTCTCTCTCTCTCTCTCTCTCTCTCTCTCTCTCTCTCTCTCTCTCTCTCTCTACACTCCAGTGAAACTAACATTATACAACGAGGAGGTAGTTAAGAGATACATAGAGGGGAAGAAATTGATAGACAGAGTAAAGTAAGAGATTGGTCGTTTTTTTACTTAATTGCAAATTATGACTAATTAGAACCAATTAAAACAGAATTTTTTTCAAATATAATTCAATCCTAAAAGTAAGAAATAATTTAGTATAATTTTTGTGTCATTAAACTAAACAGTAAAAAAGCCTTTAGGAAGCAAAAGTTGATTAACTCAGCTTTAGTATAGCAATAGATAATCCTTATAACAATCATTGAGCTTTTCCTTTGAGGGGTCGGGTGGGGGTGGGGAAGGTCCCTGTTGTGTAATGGCTGACATGTGTGTTGTGTGTTGTGTGTTGGCAGCCTTCTGTCTATGAGAGACGATGGAGTAGTATGAAAAAGGTTTGTACTTTTTAACTACATAGCCTGGACGGGTTCATATGGAGGATGAGCTGTTACCCATGCAATGGCTGACATACTGGACTGCAACATCATAGTAAGCGAGTTTGATCTCAAGTCATGCTATTACATTCACTTTTCGAAAAGGATTATTTCCTATAAGTCTAACATGATCAAAGGGGGACCACTCTTGACTGATAAATTATTTATTCATTTTCCCATTAAACTAACCCTAAACCCTAACCCTAAACCCTAACCCTAACCCTGTCTTCTTTTTTCCTAGTAGATCAATAAATAAATAAATAATTTATCAGTCAAGAGTAGTTCCCCATTGTTTATGTTAGACTTATAAGAAATAACTCCATGTGGGTCTTATTAGCTAATGAATTTTACTTCTGCTTCTACCAAAGACAACGTAACACTTGTGAAGATCTTAAACAAAATAAGTTCATCATCTTTTGCCCCCTCGCCACTGTCCTTTTATACTCGGTCTGGCCGAGACACGTCACAACTCTCGTCTCGCTAGCTACGAGACTTGACACTATAAATCACCGCCTCAAGGACACTCACGATTTTTACCTCCACAACTAGTCGGACTCGTCACATTTTTTTCTTCCGCTCACACGTGCAACATGCCACCCGCTGTCTCTTCGATCGACGGACTGTTGTTGGCTCATTACAGGTTCGTGAGTTTTACCGTTCGATCTCGTTACAGTGGGATACCTTAAACTCAATTAACAAGACAACGCATCAGAACTTATTATCATTACACACGAGGTGTGCGTTTTTATTTAAAAAGTAAAAAGTACTAAGGGCAAGTAACTTACTCCTGTACAAAAAAAAGGATCTGGGCAGAAAACTCTGACCCAACTATTATTACAGTTGTTAGATTTAACAAGCACTGACAAAAGTGAATTTCAACACTACAGTCTGCTCGCTGATGAGACTAATCTCATGCAGTCCGCTACTCGAAAAAATAGCCCACGCCTGGATCTATGCAATCCGTGATACTCTATATAGGGTTTTTGAAACAAATATACAAGTCATTAACATTTATTGCTTGTAAGGGAGATAAATGCATATACATGAGAGAAAAGTAATAAATTTCGGCGTGTAAATAAGTAAAAATCTGTGGTAGCCCCACAGGAAAATTATACTGCATATTCTTAGTCTTGGTCATAAGATGAGAGAACTTTTTTCAATACGTTTGGTGATCCGTAAAAAAAAATAAAAAAGCAATTGTTAGTAATGATTTTTTAAATATATAAAAATCTCAGAAAATATGTTGCGCAAAATTGTGTTTTTTAAAACTTACTTAGACAGATTTAATAAAGCTTTATTTATGGTGAAAATATTGACTTCAACAAGCCACTTTCTAAATGTTAAAAATTCACTATTGAATTTTCAAGGGAATATGAATTGGCCAATTGAATTGGAGAAAATACTTTTTTTGGATATTTTTCTTTTTCTTTTAGTTTTATAAAAATAACTTTTAATCTTTTAAAAAACTTTTTTCAGATATTGAATTTTTATCTTTAATTAAAAAAAAAAAATATTCTTAATTATTTTATGTTTTTCAGAATTTGATCTTTCTCGAATTGTAAAAATTAGGGACTGGAATTTTTATTTATTTAAATGACCAAATGTTGAAAACCTGTACATTTTGAATTGATAAATTAAACAAAAAAAGAAAACAAAACATTTTTCAATTTTTTTCTTTTAAATATAATTTTTTTCTATAAATAGAATAAGATATTCATTATGAAATCAAGTAAATTGGTGAAGATTTCTTTAAAATTAGACAATTCCCTGATTTTTCCACTTATAAATAAATAAATAAATTAAATCAAGAATTTACCTTGCAAGGGAGGTAACTATCGTTTAAATTTTTTTTTAGGTTTGTTTATAAAATAATCATTTTTTAGATAAGAAAAAAAATATTTTGCGAGAATATTAAATTCTTTACGATCGTATAATAATAATAATAATAATAATAATAATAATAATAACTGGCAGGACTAGTTGGTATACCACTGTATGATAATTTTATAATTATGTTGGTTATAAGGGGAACCACTCTTGACTGATAGATTATTTATTTATTTTCCCATTAAACTAATCCTAAACCCTAACCCTAAACCCTAAACCCGTCTTCTTTTTGCCGAGTAGATCAATAAATAAATAAATAATTTATCAGCCAAGAGTGGTTCCCCTTTGTTTATGTTGGAAATATAGGAAATAACCAACATAATTATTAAATTATCATACAGTGGTATACCAACTAGTCCTGCCAGTTATTATTTTTGTTTATGTTAGATTCATACGAAATAACCATTACATTTGATATGTTTACTTAAGAGCTATCGCTAAATAGTTCAATATGTAGAGGGTATAACAATCTTGACTTGACTCTCTCTCTGTCTCTGTCTCTTTCTTATACACACACACACACACTTATTTTTTCTTTCTTTCTTTTCATCTTTTCATAATATTCGATTGAAACAGATTAGCATTATAGTTTCTGCACCCTCGCCTCTCGCTCTATCTTTCGGGAGAGTCCTGTGGGGATTAAAATAAAATAAAAATAAAAAAAAAAAAAAAAAATAAAAAGATAGCAATCTCCCATGAGCCGTCAGACAGTAAGAACCTACTGGGCATGTGCATGAAAAAGGACCCACTTCCTACCACCAAGATAATCTCTTGGCCATTCAGACTAAGGGCTAAACTGGGATCAGACACTATTAATGGACAGGAAGAAATTACCTCTCATTGAGGTAGCTATGACCCATGAATAAAACCTGAATCCAAAAACTGCCTTTTGTCTTTGATTCTTCTTGTTTCCTTCTTTCATTTATTTTCTGCATGACCACCAAATATAATGGGGTTAAAAGGTAAAACTTGTAAACACTCAGCACAAATAACCAGCAAACTTTTAAACCAACAGCCCAGTCCAGTTTTGCTTGTATTGTTTGGTTCTGTCTTGTTATCTTTTTTGTCTTTCTTCTTTTGGTTTATTTCTTCGAGACATTACATCTGCTGTTGTTGGCTGCCATAAGTAATCTTTCTTTGCTCTTTTTTTGTGCATTCTTTGAGTCCTTGGATTGTGGCCTTTACACAGTCCTCTATGTTGGCAAGACCTCTTCCTCCTTCTTTTCTTGATACATATAGCATATCTTTATCATCTCTAGGGTGTAGAGCCTTGTGAATCGTCATTAATTTCCCAGTTTTTCAGTTTGTCAGTTTTATTTGCTGTTATTTTTACAAGTCTTTTCCATGAGGAAAAGGGTGTTGGAATGAAACCGACAGAATGAGGTAAAATATAAGGCATGAAAGAACAAAACTCAGACAAAAATGTGTAGTATATTTCCTCATTGACGTCAGCTTCTTCTGCTTTATTGAATTATTAGGGTCATACAAGTGTTTTATAGAAGGGGGAAGTGGGTAGGTGGGTAAGTGTTTTGTGGTGAAGGAAATATTTGATTGGTTATAGGGGACATCTTTGGGGAAGATGAGAAGGAAATCAGATGGGAAGAGAACTGAGGGAGGTAGGTAGAAAAAAAAAAGAATGGTAAGAAATACCGGATAGGGGAGGGGAGTAGCCATTTCTTGGAGAGAGATTTGAGTAAAGGAAGTAGAAAATGGGAGTAATAAAAGGGGGGGGGTTAGATGACCATAAAATCGAAATCAAACCTGTTAGTATGTGGGTATTGGCCAAAACCAATCAAATCTTTCCCTCATCACAAAACTTACCCACCTACCTACTCCCCTTTTATAAAACACTTGTATAACCCTAATAATTCAATAAAGCAGAAGAAGCAGCAAAATATACTACACATTTTTGTCTGAGTTTTGTTCTTTCATTCCTTATTTTACCTCAGTCTTTTCTATCTATTTTGTGTGTTTTTTTCTTTCTTTAACATTTTTGCTTGTTGTCGTAGTTTCTTTATTTGTCCTTCTAGTCTCAACTCTCCACCAGGTTTTGTGTTTCTGTTTGGATTCCATAAGAATACTCCAATTTTATCACAAATTAATTTTGCTCATGTATAGATTAGGTTATTTAATTCAATGATGCTGTTTGTTGGAATTGTCCAGAGCATTTTATGATAGGGTCGGCCCAGGTATTTATTCTCTTGGTGAGATTTCTATTGCAGAGCTTGGTTTCTTTTTCTTCTGAACTATTTAAAAAAACTTTTTCTTTCTTTTTGTTTGTTTGATGGTGTTCACTTCCAAAGTTACCAATTCTTCTTCTTCTTCTTCTTCTTCTTCTTCTTCTTCTTCTTCTTCTTCTATGAGAGCATGTATCCCTGGAATATTGTTTGCCACTCAAACCCTCTTTCGTCGGGATTTGAGAGGCAAATATTATTCCAGTGACGAGGAAGTGAAATCTGTAGTGAAGAACTGGCTCAAAGAACAGTCAACAGAATTTTACGGGGCAAGGATACATGCTCTCATTCGAAGATGGAATATTGCTATTGAGAGAAACAGTGACTAAGTGGAGAAGTTGAGATGTGATCCACAGCGGACCTGCTTCATTTTGATGTTTGATAGACGTTCCTGTGTTGCTAATTATACCTGTCCTAAACAAAATGGCATTATTTTTTTTTACTAACCCTCGTATTTTTATATATTTTATTATATTATAATTATAATGCAACAATCTATCTGACTATTATAAGTGGTAATTACTTTGCTTATCAACAAGACAATTAAAAATGTACAATAATAATAATAATAATAATAATAATAATAATGATAAAAGATAAACCACCTTATGTACATGGATGACATAAAAATTTTTGCCAAAAATGAAAAAGAATTGGAGAGCCTAGTACAAACTATTAGAATATATAACCAGGATATAGGGATGGAATTTGGAATTGAAAAATGTGCTATGCTTGTAATAAAATGGGGTGAAAGAAAACTAATGCATGGAATACAACTACCAAATCAGGAAACTATAAAATCACTTGATGAAAATGGAAGCTACAAATACTTAGGAATTTTAGAAGCGGACAATATCATGCAAGCAGAAATGAAAGGAAAAGTTAAAAAAGAATATCTCAGTAGAACTAGAAAACTTCAAGAAACCAAACTTAACAGCAGAAATCTGATCAAGGGAATCAATATATTGATTTTTCCATTATAAGATACTCAGGACCATTCTTAAATGGACAAAAGAAGAACTGATTGACCAAAGGACGAGAAAATTAATGACCATGCACAAGGCTCTCCACCCTAGAGATGATAGAGATAGATTATATGTGTCAAGAAAGGAAGGGGGAAGAGGTCTTGCCAACATAGAGGAATGCGTAGAAACCACAATCCAACAACTTGAAGATTACACAAGAAAGAGCAAAGACAAACTACTTATGGCGGCCAACAATAGTAGAAGCGACAGATGGACAAACAGAAAAACAACAAAGACTAGAAAACAAAAATGGGAAGAAAAACAATTATATGGATGCTTCAAACAACAAATAGAAGAGGTTGCACATGAAAAGACTTGGACATGGTTAAGAAAGGGAAACCTAAAAGAGAAACTGAATCACTTATAATTGCTGCACAAAATGATGCCATAAGGACAAACTATATCAAAGCGAAAATTGATAAGACCCAACAAAATAGTAAATTTAGACTTTGTGGTAATAGAGATGAGACTGTAAACTATATACTCTGCGAATGTAGCAAACTAGCACTACAAGAATACAAAACTAGACACAACTGGGTTGGGAAGGTGATCCACTGGGAATTATGCAAAAAATTAAATTTTGACCATACAACAAAATGGTATATGCATAAACCAGATTCTGTTCTTGAGAACGAAAAGCATAAAATTCTCTGGGACTTTTAAATAAAAACGGATCACCTTATCCCAGCAAGAAGACCAGACCAAGTGTTGATAAACAAAAAAGAAAGAACTTGTCAACTGGTAGATTTTGCAGTTCCAGCAGATCACAGGGTGAAGCTAAAGGAAAATAAAAAAATGGACAAATACCTGGACCTTGCCAGAGAACTGAAAAAGTTATGGAATATGAAAGTGAAAGTGATACCAATTGTAGTTGGTGCACTTAGAACGGTCCCAAAAGGATTGGAAAAGGGTTTGGAAAGTTTGGAAATCAGAGGAAGGATTGATACCATCCAGAACACTGCACTGTTGCAATCTGCCAGAATACCCAGAAGTGTCCTGGAGACCTGAGGAGACTTGCTGTCACTCAGACTCCAGTGAAAGACCATCAGCTAATGCTGGTGTGAAAACTCAAAAGGAGTAAATAATATATATATATATATATATATATAAAGTTAAACCTTATGAGTCAGATATACCTACAAACAGTTTCGCTTAGTAATAATAATAATAATTCCGCTCAGATCAACACTTAATAAAATAGCAAACTGGAAAACACCAGGCCATGATGACATACATGGATTCTGGTTTAAGAAATTCACTTCAATCCACCAGAGAATGGCCCAACAACTCAACAGATGTTTACAGGAAACCGATGTACCTGAATGGATGACAAAAGGAATAACGACTTTAATCCAGAAAGACCCACAAAAAGGAAATATCCCTAGCAATTATAGACCCATAACTTGTCTGCCCATAATGTGGAAAATACTGATAGCGGTAATAAAAGAAAAAATATATTTTTCACTTAATTGGTGTAAGCTTTTTCCAGAAGAACAGAAAGGATGCTGCAAGGGAAAAAGAAGACATGACTTACTTAATATAGATCAACACATGCATAAAAAAGTTAAAAATAGGCAGAAAAATATTGCAACGGCATGGATCGACTACAGAAAGGCCTATGACATGGTCCCACATACTTGGATTTTAGAATGTCTAAAAATGTACCAAATATCCAACAACATCATAAATTTTATCAAAAAAGCCATGGAAAATTGGAGAGTCTAAAAGCAAGAGGGCAATCCCTGGCAGAAGTAAAAATCCAAAGAGGTATTTTCCAAGGAGACTCACTATCACTACTACTTTGATGGTGCCACTCAATCATATACTCAGAAAATGCACAGGTGGATACAAGTTCACTAACTCTGAGGAAAAAATAAACCACCTTATGTACATGGATGACATAAATTTTTTTGCAAAAAATGAAAAAGAACTAGAAACCATAGTACAAACCCTCAGGATATATAACCAAGATATAGGGATGGAATTCGGAATTGAAAAATGTGCTATGCTAGTAATAAAAAAAGGGGAAAATAAAATTAATGGACGGAATACAACTACCAAATCAGGACACTATATGAAGAAAAAGAAACTTACAAATACTTAGGAATTTTAGAAGCAGACAATATCAAGCAAACAGAGATGAAAGAAAGAGTTAAAAAAGAATACCTCAGAAGAACAAGAAAGCACTTAGAAATCAAGCTCAACAGTAGAAATCTTATCAAAGGAATAAATAGCTGGGCTGTCCCCATTATAAGATACTCTGGGCCATTCTTAAAATGGACAAAAGAAGAACTCAGACAGATAGACCAAAGAACTGGGAAATTAATGACGATTCACAAGGCTCTACACCCTAGAGATGATAAAGATATGCTATATGTATCAAGAAAAGAAGGAGGAAGAGGTCTTGCCAACATAGAGGACTGTGTAAAGGCCACAATCCAAGAATGCACAAAAAAAGAGCAAAGAAAGATTACTTATGGCAGCCAACAACAGCAGATGTAATGTATGGACAAAGAGAAAAACAACATAAACTAGAAAAAAAAGATGGGAAGAAAAACAATTATATGGGCAATTCAACAAATCGGAGAGGTAGCACATAAAAAGACTTGGATGTGGTTAAGAAGAGGAAGACTCAAAAGAGAAACTGAATTGCTATTAATTGCTGCACAAAATGATGCCATAAGAACAAATTATGACTGAACTTGCACAAAGGTGTCAAAATTAGGGTGACCCAGAAAAAACAGAACCCAAATTATTTATTTTCCCATTAAACTAACCTTAAACCCCAACCCCAACCCTAACCCTAATCCCTAACCCTAACCCCTAACCCTAACCCTAAAAACCCTAGTTAAAATTAACAGCTTTATTACAAAATTTGTGGGTTCTGTTTTTTCTGGGTCACCGGTATATAGGGTTACCCAGAAAAAACAGAACCCAAATTATTTATTCATTTTCCCATTAAACTAACCCTAAACCCCGACCCCAACCCTAACCCTAACCCTAACCCTAACTCTAAACCCTAAACCCTAACCTTAGACCCTCATAGTTAAAATTAACAGTTTTATTACAAAATTAGTGTGTTCTGTTTTTTCTGGGTCACCTTAATTTTGACACCTTTGTGCAAGTTCAGCCCAAATTATATCAAAGCAAAAATTGATAAGACCCAAAAAAACAGTAAATGTAGACTATGCGGTGACAGAGATGAGACTGTAAAGCATGTATTAAGTGAATGTAGCAAACTAGCACAACGGGAATACAAAGCTAGGCACGACTGGGTTGGGAAGGTGATCCACTGGGAATTATGCAAAAAATTAAAATTTGACCATACAATAAAATGATATATGCATAAACCAGAATCAATTCTTGAGAATTAAATACACAAAAAAAAGAAAAAGAGAATGTGTCATCTGGTTGATTTTGTGGTTCCAGCAGATCACAGGGTGAAGACGAAGGAAAATGAAAAGATGGATGAATACCTAGACCTTGCCAGAGAATTGAAAAAGCCGTGGAATATAAGGGTGAAAGTGATACCAATTGTAGTTGGTGCACTTGGAACAGTCCCAAAAAGACTGGAGGATCTAGAAATCAGACGAAGAATTGAAACCATCCAGACTACTGCACTGCTGCAATCAGCTAGAATACTCAGAAGAGTCCTGGAGACCGGAGAAGACTTGTTGACACTCAGAATTCAGTGAAATACCATCAGCTAATGCTGATGTGAAAAACTCAAAAGGAGTGAAAATAATAATAATAATAATAATAATAATAATATGCAAAAAATTTGATTTTGACCATACAACAATATGCAAAAAATTTAATTTTGACCATACAACAATATGCAAAAAATTTAATTTTGACCATACAACAAAATGGTATATGCATAAACCAGAATCTGTTCTTGATAACGAAATGCATAAAATTCTCTGGGACTTTGAAATTAAAACGGATCACCTTATCCCAGCAAGAAGACCAGACCTAGTGTTGATTAACAAAAAAGAAAGAACTTGTCAACTGGTAGATTTTGCAGTGCCAACAGATCACAGGGTGAAGCTGAAGGCAAATGAAAAAATGGACAAATATCTGGACTTTGCCAGAGAACTGAAAAAGTTATGGAATATGAAAGTGAAAGTGATACCAATTGTAGTTGGTGCACTTGTAACAGTCCCAAAAGGATTGGAAAAGGGTTTGGAAAGTTTGGGAATCAGAGGAAGAATTGAAACCATTCAGAACACCGCACTGCTGCAATCTGCCAGAATACTTAGAAGAGTCCTGGAGATCTGAGGAGACTTGCTGTCACTCAGACTCCAGTGAAAGACCATCAGCTAATGCTGATGTGAAAACTCAAAAGGAGCAAATAATAATAACTAGCAGAACCAGTATGATAATTTAATCATTACAAACGTTTGATATGTTTACTTAAGAGCTATTGAAAATAGTTCTATATGTAAAAGGTATAATAATATTGATGATTTTTTTCTTTCTTTCCTTCTTTTCATTAAGTTTGATTGAAATAGATTAGCGTTATTGCTTCCACGCGCTCACTCATCTTTCTATTTCCCCCTCTCTGTCTTTCCCCTACTTTCTTTCTTTCTTTCTTTCTTATTATACTTTTCCCGTCTAGCAAGTCCTCTTTCTCCCCTTCCTTTCTTTATAATAAAAACGGAATGGTACATTATTAGCTGAGGGGAGGACACTATAAAGAAATAATAATTTGGTGGATAAACCACACGAGATATTCAGGATTTACACTATAGCATTTCCTCTTGGACGATTTGGGCGGTCACATTTTCAACCAGAGGTTGTTGCAAGATGATAACGGTCGTACAATTAAGGAATAATAATAATAATAATAATAATAATAATAATAATAATAATAAACAAAAATTAAATAGTATGTTTTGTTTACCTAAGAATAAATACTAAAGTAAATTAAAAACTTTCCATTTCGAATTTAAGACTGTACGGTGTAAGGGAGATAACTCTTTTAAACAAAACATAGAGTTATCTCCCATGTCAGCAATTTACGAAAAATTCAATTTATCTTTTGTTTATATAAATATAAATACTGAAGTAAATTAAAAACCTTCCATTTAGAAATTAAGAATGAACGTTCTAAGGGAGATAACTCTTTTAAACAAATTATAAAGTTATCTCCCATATATCATAAGTAGATAATTAACGAAAAATTAAATGTATGTTTTGTTTACGTAAACATAAACACAAAAGTAAATTAAAAATTGTTTATAATTTAAGACAATAAAGTGTGTGACTCGAAACCTCGACTGTCAAGCCGACAGGCGAAGTCTCTAACAGTTACACTAGCTTGCCAATTCCACATTCTTCGTTCGTTTTGAAGCTTATTTATATTCCACTTTTTATTGACTTCTTACACGACAGTATGATGTTTAGTAAACAAACAAATGTGGAATTGGCAAGCTAGTGTAACGGTTAGAGACTTCGCCTGTCAGCTTGACAGTCGAGGTTTCGTCACACACGGAGCAGTCTCCCATGTCTATAACCTTACTGACGAGACCTAATAGGTCGAAATGTACATTCAGGGATTGACATGTTCTCGATTCGTTTAGCCTTACATTTGAACATATATGCCCGCCTAAAATTCAATAATTATTAACTAATTAATTTTCAAAATTAGGTACGACTTCAATTAACCTCCAAAAATTGTCAGCTTAAAGCCATATAAAAATAAACACATTTGTTTGTTTACTTAACCTCATTATATATATATATATATATTATATATATATATTATATATGATCTTAATTCATTTCTCTGCTGCTCGAGGTGATTCGTCTAACTTGTTGCTGCTAACTGTTTTTTTCATTTCTGCTTCGGTCCGCCGTGTTACTTCTTAGTGTTCATCAGTCCTGCATGTCCTTCATCAATGATTGCAAATGGACGTCTGTCAGTATCAGCGATTAAATAGTTAACCAACCACGTGTTCGGGCTGTTGATTGGCTGAGGTTTAAACCACGTGATATCGCTTAGTCTATAAATTTAAGTGGTGGTTTGCAACTCGGCTTATATTACGTGGACTTCACGTGGTGTAATGGTTAGCAAGCTAGATTTGCAGACTATTGTTAGTGAGTTCGATTCTCACTGGGTGTCCCTACAATTCTGGCCTTGTGCCATATCTAAGCTAAGCTTAGTAAATAACTATATTACGTGGACTTCACGTGGTGTAATGGTTAGCAAGCTAGATTAGCAGACTATTGTTAGTGAGTTCGATTCTCACTGGGTGCCCCCACAATTCTGGCCTTGTGTCACATCTAAGCAAAGCTTAGATAATAACTATATTACGTGGAATAACGGTTTCCAATCTAGATTCGCTGGCCATTGTTAGTGAGTTTATTTCTCACTGGGTGCTCCTTACTTCTGGCCCATCTAAGCTAAGCTTAGTAAATAATTATATACAAAAATATTCCGACAGTTATCTAGTTGATTTCTATCTAAGGGTTGATTTCTTTCTTGCTAATTCTTCTTCTGTTCTGGGCTGGGCATTGCTTGTTTTTAATAATTAACTAACAAGACTTTTATTGCTTGATCAAGCTTTATTTTCTTCTAGCCCATATTGATTGGTTCCACCGCGGGGATTGAGATGGATCCCATCAGAGCCGAAAATTACATCTACACTCTCTGAGGGCTGGCTCACATCTAACTAACTCTGACTAAAAACTATCACGTGTCTGTCATGGGGCTCAAATCGCGCCTCTAAGGGCCAAGCGTTATTAACATTAACCGGTAATTTTCCATGGAGACTCTCTGATCCCAAAGTTAACGGTTCTTAACTGAAATTCTTAGCTACAGGTCTGTTCACAATCCATGACCTCTCGTGAATTGTAACATCTTCTTTAGTTATAAAATAACTTGTACCTTTTTAGATAGAAGATAGATATGTTGAGTCAGTAAAACGGTAAGTCTGGGTGGACATAAGTCCAACATGAGTTATCTTCTCTTGCTACGGTTCGTTCGCCGGTAGGTCGCGTTGGTATCTGGTAACAAGCCGGGAAATCCGAATTCTATCTTTTTCCTCTCAGGTCGGCAACGAGTAAACATCATCTAGGCGCCTCTAACCCTTAGGTGGGGGCTTTTGCTCCCCAACCAGCTACCAGTAAGTGACATTCCCTACGACGTAAGTCGTACGCCTATTTCCTTATAATACGTTTATGTATCTATTTTGTATATCTTTATCTTAAATGTATCTCCGTCACTTACGGAATATATATTGTTATCGTTTTACACATTTGTCGGAATGTTTTTATGTACATTCATGTACCTACGTTGGGAGGTTATTCTAAGCCTTCCAAAATTAATGTAACTCCTTCACACGTTATAGATAGATTACAAAAAATCAGGAAATTTTCCAAGTTGAATGAGATTTTCAACACCTTATTCACCAATGAATTATTTTACAATGAATAGTATGTTTTATTTAAATAAAAGCTTGAAACCCCCCCCCCCAACATTTTTCACTTAAAAGTGGGGGAGGGGGGTCAACGAATGCTCATTGAATAAAAATCCATAATTGTTTAAATTTCTAGAAAGACTCGGTAACTATCATTGTCTAACATGAAATACATTTAATTAAATAAAGATGTAATGGGAATAACACTGCTGTGACCGAACAACAGTGTAAAAGAATCCTGGCCTACTCGAATTGAACCAAGGCCCTCTAAGATATATCTTAGAAGGCGCTGATTGAACTCGCGTCCATTGAAACACGAAGAACACGACGCAGGACTGACCTTGACACGTGTGGCGGCGTCAATGTTTGCTCATTTGAACAAAATTCCACAATTTTTAAATTCCTAGAAAGACTCAACAACTATCAATGCTTAACATGAAATATTTCTAATTAAATATTTATTTAATCTATTAAAAAAAAAAAAAAAGGAAATTTGAATACTCAAATCAGACATATTTTCTGAATTTTTATATATTCAAAAACTTTTACTAACGATTGTTCTCGTTTATTTACAGCAGACTATAAAAAAATTATTGGAAGAAAATAAAGAAAAGTCGGCTTTAGCAATGGTGTTTCAAGGTTTTAGGAATTTGGGGTTAGGGAAAGTGTAAGATATGATTTTTCTTTAAAAAGTGTTCCAGGGTTGTAGGGTTGGGGGTTAGAAATAGAAAAATCATAGCTGACCCAGCTATAATTTTTCTCAAAAAATAAGGGATCGGGGTCAAAGTTCAATGATATAATAAAAATCAAAAAATTTTGAAATAAAAGAACTAATGCACTATAAAATTAATTCATTGATCAATCAACACTGAAAATTTCATTAAAATCGGATATTTCCCTGATTTTTGGTAATTTTTTTTTGTTGAATCTATTTTAATAAATACATGCGTGACGTCACGATTCTCAGACCCTATAAAATGGTTTAAAATATTTAAATAGATTTTTTCATGAAAAAAAAAAAAAACCCAAAAAACCCACAGCTTCAGGCAATGGATAAAAGCATAAAATTAATCACATTTTTTTTTTAAATGCATATTTTTCCACTCAAAATATAAGTTAAAATTTTTTTTTTCAATTAAAAAATATCGGCATATTTTGAAAAAGAATCGGCCATTTTTAATCACCAATTAAAAAAAAATCGATTTTCGACTTTAAAGATCTCCCAAAAATCAATTAATTTAAATAGAAACCATTTATAAACAAAATTGTTTAATTTAATTTTCAGTTATATGAATTAACAAGAAATCCATTAACAAGAAGAAATAACTGTAATTTTATTCTTTACTTCCTAATTTAACTAAATAGTTAGATTAGGAAAATTTAGCAATGAGAGACGGGAGTGATGGAAGAGTAAGTTTCAGTTGTTCTATTTTCGATTATACCCCCTCTGTTTCACATCATTTTATTTGTATTCTTATTTAGTTCCATTAGCCTTTCTAATTCAATATAATATTTTATTTCATTAAAACTTAAATACTTGCACTCGAAGGGTGCATATACTAATAGTTTAAATAATTGAGTAAATGTATTTTTTAAGAAATTTAAAAGATATCAATATTAATTTGATTATAAAAAATAATGTAAGAATAAAAAAAATCATTTGAAAAATTTTTAAAAATGTAAATAAGCGACATAATTATTTCTTTTAAGGAACACCATACTTTTTGATTTACCGTATTTTTTGTTTATTAAAGAATATTCAAAATTATATTTAAATAATAGGCTCTTTTATTTTTATTTTTAATATAACACATACTTCACGTTTCACGAACAAACATATAAACAAATAAAGGGCCTGCCGATGGGATCCAGCCTCTCGGGCTTACTGGCCATCTCCTACATGGACAGACTTGAACGTCAAGCACTTAATATTTTCCGCTCTTGCGCCTTCTTCACCAGATATATAGATGATATTCTCATCCTCACATCTTCCCATGGAGAAGCCAACAAAATCGCATCAACATTCAACAACATAGACAAAAACATACATTTCACTATAGAACATCCTGACTGCACAGGATCATTATCGCTGTTGGATTTCCTGCTTAAAGTATTAAACAAGGGTGAAATCCACACCGAGTTCTATAGAAAATCGGCCAGCAGAGACTTGTTCCCCCACCACAAATAAGCACTCCCCCTTGGGGCAAAGACTGGATATATAAAGAACGTGCTTGCCCGTATCCGGGACAAATGCAGCAGGAAGCAGGATCAGATCACACACACCAGACAATTTATATCCATACTAAAAGCCAACGGTTACCCCACATCAGTCACAAAACGACTCAAGCAAACAGAATTCACAAAACTCACGTCCAACACCTGTTTTTTAAAGTTACCACACTTCAACGAAAGTATAACCGCAGCAATACGCAGGGCGATACGGAAGAAGGGCCTGAATATACAACTTGCCCATTACGGACCATCACTTCGGAGACAACTCTACAAAAACCGCCATAAGGAAACCACTAATTGTACACTAGCGAACTGCCCCATCCGCGACACAGGTATGTGCCATGAAGTGAATGTGTATACAGCACACAAGGTAGCACCACTAGACTACTACACATTAGAGTCAAAGAACACTTACACACACGCGCATCCACTTTCCGCAAACACTTAATTAAATGCAACAACACAGAGAGAAATATAACAGTCAATATAGAGACCTGGGAGAGAAATCTGGGTTATCTCCGAATTAAGGAGGCCTTGCTAATAGCTAGATTATAACCAGAGATCAATAACAGAACAGAACTCAGCGCAGAGTTCATAATACAATAAACTCACAACCAACGCGTACACGTAACTGTATATGCACACACGCACGAAACACATACCCACATGCACAATGGAGAATTATTAATGAAACAAATCTACAACGAGAAGACTAATGCGAAACACGCACCCAAATCTATAGCTCAGCAAAGATTTAATATATATATATATATATATATATATATATATATATATATATATATATAAATATTATAAAATAAATTGAATTAGATATAAATAAGCAAATAAACAAATAAATATAATAATAATAATAATAATAATAATAATAATAAGAAGAAGAAGAAGAAGAAGAAGAAGAAGAAGAAATGATTAAACGCAACTCATGTATTATGTGACGCGACATGTATTATTTATTATATCTCCGTTTCTAGTTAAATAGTGTTAAATAATTACTAAATACCAGGCTTCATTTAATTATTTATTTAGTTATCATTCCCACTTTGTTTCCCTATGTTCTCTTAAAAATAATCAGTCCATTAATACTTTTTCTCGTCTTTTGCATTTCTTCGAGTTGCGTCACGCGTCATGACACCTTCGCGTGAGTAGATCGCGACTTGCCTTTCAAAAATAAAACGCTGATCAAATACAGTTACATAACTAAAAAGATTTTCATCTCCTGTCACATATAAAAACATCCATCATTTTCTTCACCCCAAGAGACATCCTGATGAAGGTTCAATGTAACCGAAATGTTTTAAACATCGATAATTAAATTCATCCCATTTTCGGAACACTTGTTTTTTCAAATTTTCTTTATATATATATATATATATATATATATATATATATATATATATATATATATATTATACTAAAGCTGAGATTTTCAGCTTTCAATGTCTTAAGGCTTTTTTGTTGGTGACCTTGATCACACGAAATTTGTCTTTAATTATTCCTTAGTTTTAGGACTACTTAATGTTTGAAAAAAAATCCACTTTAATTGGTTTAATTAGTCGTCATTTGAGATTAAGTCAAATCTTGACCCTTCTCTGTCTTTACATCCTACGTACCTCCCCTTTTTACTCTCTATATACCAGTGAAGGGGAGTGAAAGTGATCACATGTAATAGTTTTATTACTAAACAGGCAGCAGTCAAGTTGCCCCTCCCCTTCGCTTCTCTTACATTATACTCTCTTTTCCTCTCTAGACTAAAGGGGAGATGAAAAACACCCGCCCGCAATAAAAATTCTAATGTCTATTTCAATTGTCTAGGTCAATTCATTGAAAAATCCTTGTTTTTTTTTTAATACAATTCTAACCCCCACGTTTGAAAAAAATGTACCAAAACTCAGGGAAGTATTCGGTTTTAATTAAATTTTCAGTGTTGATTTAGCAATGAATTAATTTTTATTCTATTTTAAAACTTTCTGATTTTTTTCAAGTCACTTAACTTTGACTTCCCTGTTTTTCGGGTACAAATAAGGGTGTGTATATATGTTATTGATACTATTTTCTGCATACATAAAAAGACGAGAGACAGAAGAAAAAATTTTTTTGTGTACTCTTCGCGGAGAACCGTCCCGGCCCCCTGCCTCAAAAAATGCTTGCCGGTGGCTGCTGTAATATAAAAAAAAAAAAAAAAAACTCCAGCTACGATTGAAGTCCGTAGCCCAAGCGGTGTTACTTGAATAAAAAAAAAAAAAACTCGGGTTAGGGTTTGGGTTTGAGGTTGGTGTTTAGGATTAGTTTAATGGGAAAATAAATAATTTGGGCTCTGTTTTTTCTAAACCAGAAAAAACAGAACCCGGACATTTTGTAAAAAAACTGTTAATTTTAAGTAGGGTTGGGGTTGGGTTTTCGGGAAAAACGCCCTAAGTTGGTTGGGTTTTTTTGTTTTGTTTTTTTGTTTTTTGCAAGTGACACAGCTTCGTCTACAGACTTCAATCATAGCTGGTGTTTTTTTCAGCAGACACGGGCTAGCGTTTTTTGAGGCAGGAGGTGAGACGGTTCTCCGCAAAGAATACCATTTTTTAAAAAAAAAGAATCTGCTCGAGTAGTAAATAAGTACCGAAAATCGAAAAATAAAATGAAAATGAAAACTAAAAAATAATTTGGTAATTTATGAGGAAGTGCTCCCTGCCTCCGAAATTGCTGCCCGGTGAATTTTAAAATAACGACCCCAAGCTTCGGCGCCACATCGGTGTTACTTTGAAAGAAAACAACCAACTTAGGGCGTTAAATGTATTTTAGGGGGGGGGTCTCTTTTTTTGTCTTAAATCTTGTTTATTTATAGAAATTTGTCGTAATTCGTGTTTATTTATCGTAATCTGTCGTAATTCTGGTTTATTTATCGTAATTTATCGTAATAAAAGAATATCTTAGTATTTAATAGGTAGATAGATAAATATGAAGATGGATAGTTTTGAATAGACTGAGATAAATAGATAGATAGATAGATAAACAATAGGTAACACCTACTTTACCCCGTGAAATTTAACCCCCCCCCCTATATTTAACAGAATGAAACTTACAGAAATAATAATTTTTTCCATTCGAAAGAAAAAAAATTAAACAAACTCATAAATTACCTCTTATTTTTCTTTTTTTGTCCTAATTCTTGTTTATTTATAGAAATATTGTCATATTTCTTGTTTAGATAGTTTTGAACAGACTGAGATAGATAGATATTTTCGACAAGTAAATGTATTTGGAGGAGGTCGCTTCTTTTTTTGTCGTAATTCTTATAGATATAGCTATAGGCAAATTTGTCATCTGCTCGGAATTTTAAAAGAGAATTAGAAATAATTAAATCTATTATTTAAGGTCAAACTTTGTCTAAATCGGTAAGTAGTAACATAATAACCATAATTAAAAAAAGAAAAATATCATTACATATGCAGTTTATTTTAAAAAGATTTAAAACTATTTGTTTTGGTCAATTTCGACGATATCCGCCAGTCAGCCTCGTTTTCGATGTTTTTAAGTGCTTGTTTACAATTTTACTGTAACATTCGCGTTTGCAAAAAAAAAAAAAAATTACCAAAAATCAGGTAATTATCCGATTTTAATGAAATTTTCAGTATTGATTTAACAATTAATGAATTTTATAATGCATCAGTTATTTTATTTCAAAACTTTAATTTAGTATTTTTGCTATGAAAAATTAATATATAAAATTCATTTAAAATATGAAAATCCTGATGTTAAGTTTAAAATGTTATATTTTTAGATTCTAAAAATAAATATCTACTTAATGCAAAACTTATTTAAGGCGTCAAAAGTAATAAGTTTTGAAGAAAAACTCGATTTAAAATGTACCCCCTCCCCCTTTTAAGCAGAAAAAACATCGATGTATATTTTTTCTTTTATAAAATAATAGCCAATTGAATAATTATCGAAATGAGTAAAAAAGAAATCTCCAAAAAATTAATTATTTATTATATTTTACATTTTATTTTTCGATTTTCGGTACTTATTTTCTCATAAAAAAGCCACCGTGAAATTTTTTTTTTGTTTCGGTTCATAACTTCGGTCTTTTATCTCATTATTTATACTGTAATTAGTATCGAAAATGATCAACTTGCAAAACATTTTACGCCCCCATCATAAGGGGGGTCAAAATTAAGCGACCTGAAAAAAATTAGAAAGTTTTGAAATAAAATAAATAATGCATTATAAAGATCATTCTTTGATACATAAACACTGAAAATTTCATTAAAATCCAATAATTTCCTGATTTTTGGTAAATAATTTTCTGTAGGGGGGCCAAAGTCATTTTGTCAAAAACGCATTTTAGGCTCCGTTTGCCAGTCCCTATATAGATAGATAAACAAACAAAATGCTATAGATAGATATGAACATATGGAGATAGATAGATAAACAAACAAAATCTATATCATATTGTTTGTTTATCTATCTATCTATCTATCTATCTATCTCCATTTGTTCATATCTATCTATATCATTTTTTTGTTTATCTATCTATTTATCTATCTCCATTTGTTCATATCAATCTATATCATATTGTTTGTTTATCTATCTTCGCGGAGAACCGTCCTGCCTCCTGCCTCAAAAAACGCTAGCCGGTGGCTGTTGACCCCCCCCCCTCAGCTACGATTAAAATCCGTAGCCGAAGTGGTGTAAAAAATAGAGTTAGGGTTTAG
>CM042163.1:63434843-63456879 GCA_023376005.1 Doryteuthis pealeii
CCCCTCTGCAGAGGTGCAGTCGGTGCATTCTAACGCCCCAGCCGACAGGGCGGCCGAACCAAGAAATGAATCAACTAAAATAAAGATAAGTGCCACATTCCGCCATGGAATTTTTATATAGACTGTCACTTTTATACTTCATTCAATTTACTAGCAAATATATGCACCCTCCGGGTGCAAGTATTTAAGTTTTAATGTAATAAAATATTGTATTAAATTAGAAAGGCTAATGAAACTAAATAAGAATACAGATAAAAAGATTTGAAACAGAGGGAGTATAATAAAAAATGGAACAACTGAAACTTACTCTTCCATCACTCTCGTCTTTCATTGTTATTTTTTCTAATTTAAGTATTTAGTTAAAAGAGGAAGTAAAGAATAAAATGACAGTTATTTTTTCTTGTTAATGGATTGCATTTAAGATTCATTGAAGAGATTTTTGCTTATATTCATTAGAATAAAACCAAACCGTTAGAAATCAATAATACTAATCACATATTTATTAAAATCACATTTTTAATATCAATATGCAAATTAGCCTTCCCGTTCACACTGTAAACTGCTATTTTGTTGTATATATAAATATAATTGCATGTTGTTAGTATGTTGATATGGTTAACAGTATTAATAATGTAAAGCAATTTTATTAATAATTGAGGTTTAAATAAAAATAAAATCATTGAGAATGTGATGTCAATAACTAAGGGAATTGTGACTTGAGTAATGATATAGTTTCGGTTACAGACAGAAAAACACACAATCTCCATTATAATAAGATATGTGTATACGTGTGTTCGAATCGACTATGACCCCTGAAAAAAAGGTATAATGCATTCTATCTCGCCGTCCCACTGAAAACCCAAATAGACAGCGTCACGATGAATATCCCTATTGCGGATATATATTATATATATATATATTATATATATATGCCTGTGGACTTCCACTGTATCCTCCTCCCAAGACTGAAATTATTGAATAAAACTATGTTATAAAATAATATATATATATATGTCTTGTTGTTCTATTGTCAAATTGCATGTGCACCTCATTTCTTCTTTGGTCTCTCTGATGGGAATAGCGGGTAAACGGTGAAGATGATAGGCGAACGTAACAATAATACATGTTCCTGTGTTGGTAATCATACCCGTCCTAAACAAAATGGCATTACTTTTTGACTCACTTATGAGGTACAAGTAGGGATGTGATGCACGGAGGACCAGCTTCATTTTGATATATGATACATGTTCCTGTGTTGGTAATCATACCCGTCCTATACAAAATGGCATTACTTTTTGACTCACTTATGAGGTAGAAGTAGGGATGTGATCCACGGATGACCAGCTTCATTTTGATATATGATACATGTTTCTGTGTTGGTAATCATACCCGTCCTATACAAAATGGCATTACTTTTTGACTCACTTGTGAGGTAGAAGTAGGGATGTGATCCACGGAGGACCAGCTTCATTTTGATATATGATACATGTTCCTGTGTTGGTAATTATACCTGTCCTAAACAAAATGGCATTACTTTTTTTTACTTATCCTCGTATTATTGTTGAATCTGAAGTGTGTAAAGTTAATTATGTGTTTGGATATGTCTATTTGAGTGTTGATGGGGAGAGGTGACTCGAAATTAATTTTTCTTAAGTGTGTAGAGGGAAGATTTAAACATTTTTGATGGGTATATTTGTGTGTGTATATATATATAATATATATATATATATATATATATATATATATCAAATATATACAAAAACAGTTGGTGTTCGATTTTTTGCTTTGAATCAAGTTGCCACAGACCGGAGGAAAAAAAAAGAGTAAAAGAAATGTTGGATTATTTTGAGGTATAAGAAGTGATCAAAACCACAACTCATATTTATAGACTGTTCTAAAACAGTGGTGGCTGAATTGGCCAATCAAAAACGCCAAACATATATTTAATTTACTATTTAAAGGCGTTGATGAATTGTCCTAAAAATAACTCGCTTAAATAAATGACAGACAGGATCAACTCTGATACAACTTTTTACTTTGAAAACAGGATCACCAGATAAGGATTATATCTAATACAACTTTCTACATCAAGACAGGATCAACTCTGATACAACTCGTACTTTGAGGACAGACAAGGATCAAGACTGATATTACATCTTTCTACTTCAAGAAAGGATAAAACTTTATGCCACAAAGAATCTCCACTGTAAAACTGCCTTCAATTACCGCCCTAAAATATTTGATATATTTCATTACATGAAAACTTAAATACTTAAGCCCGGAGGACGCATATTCTTGCTAATATATATATATATATATATATATATATATATATATATATATATATGATTGTATATGAAAAAGGTGACTTATCGGTGAAATTGGTCACAATGGTTAGTTGATGTAAGTTTCACAATGATAAGACAGGGATATAACAAATATAAAGTGCTCAATACGTGAGTAGAGCAAATTTATTATTATAATGGTATACACAAGAATGACCTACTCGAGTTTCACCATAAGGATCTTCAGGGTTAAATCAACTGAATTGTGGATTGCCACAAAATACACGCGTGCAATCAGCTGTAATTAATCAATATCTTGATCAATTCAGTGGATTTAACGCTGAAGATCCTGAAGAGGTGAAACTCGAGTAGGTTATTCCTGTGTATACCATTATATATATATATATATATATATATATATATATATATCATAATGGTATTATATTATATAATGGTGATTCCGTGCATATATATATATATATATATATATATATATATATACGCACGGAATCACCGCTGTTTATACAGATTAAGATTTGTTCGCAAAATGTACAGATGATTAAACGAAAGTTAATTTGTAAAGGTTCAAGAAAAAAAAAGGGAAAAGAAAAATATTCTCTGTAATCAACGTATTGGTATCACCCCCCCCCCCACACACACATTCCATAATATTTTTATGGCCAGTGTCCTCACGATCGCCAAACAATAATCCCATTCAAGTATAACGTTGACAATATCATTTATAGAAATTATTGTTTCATTATTTTAGGTTTACGTCGTCCTACGATTTTCCAGATTCTGCCAATTGGTCTGCCGATATATTTTTTATATTTTTTTCTTAGTCACTTGCTAATTAATTAGAGCCATATATATATATATATATATATATATATATATATATATATATATATATATATATAAAGAAACCCAAACATAGAACCATCTGATCTAGGATCTAATATTCATTGTATTCTATGGGATAAAAATTTATGCATTGATTAAACCACTTCCCATGTACACACACACACACACACACACACATACACATATATATATATATTTTTTTAATTTCTTTTTTTTATTTATTTATTACGGGGGGAAAGGCGTATTTATCCGATCCGCTAATCAGGAGAGACATCATTTGGGACTTTTTTCTGTAGTATCAACACTCAATTTCCTCAGAGTCTCGAGCCCGTTCTTGTGCCTAAAGTAATATAACCGGATAACTGGTGAATTCGAGAGACGAGCTGAAATTCTGAATATTTTGCAACAACACGAAATTATTCCATCTTTTCATTTTATTTACCAAATTACTGAATCTTCCCGCGTGACATTTAAAACTTTTACCCCATTTTATGAATCATTTGGCTCTGGAGATTTGAAAAAAAATAAAAACGACAAAAATCCGGATATCTAACACCACACACCAAAGAAAATAAAAACAAAAAACATTAAAAATGTTTGGAAAGCTAGATGGTCGTCCGGATATTACTGTTCCGACTCTTTTGATCTTGTTGATTGGCACGGTCGGAAATATTCTGTCTCTAGTTGTCCTTTGTCGCAAAAGACTACGAAAAAAGAATATTGGTATCTACCTGATCGCTCTCTGTGTCAGCGATCTCTTTGTTCTGTATATAAGCCTTTTCAATACTTTCCTAGCAATTGCTGGCGTCTATGGCGACAGCTACGAAAAATTAAATTGTCACGTGATCAGATTTTTCCGTTCCTTTTTCTTGGACAGTTCATCTTGGATCACCGTTGTTATAACCATTCAGCGGACAAATGCCGTCTACCGACCACTGTCCACGTACCTCAGGTCAAGCAGCGGATGTACCTCTCAGATTAAGGTGTTGTCCATTCTGTTTGTGGTATTGGTCGTCATATCGGCCGTTTACAGCAATTCATATACCTTTGAGAATCAGATATGCACACGTCCCAACAAAATACTTCACTTTTTTCTATTCTCTTTCGTATACAGTTTTTTCCCCGCCAGTATCTTAATTATTTGTAACGTGGCGATTGTTTTGAAGATATACCGTCGTCCAACCGTCGGCCAAACTCCGCGACCGGCACACAACAACGCGCAAACAGTTCGACTCGTTTTGGCTATCAACATGATGTTTCTGATCTTTACCTTACCTCCGTCATTGCTGTTCAATTCTGCTGATTTCCTAAAAAATAACACGGAAGAAATCATCGTAGTGTTGTCTATTATAATGACAACCAACAACGCTTTTAATTTTATTCTTTACATGTTGGCCAGTCGATCTTTTCAGGAAGAACTTTTGTCAATGCGTAAACCAAAAAGGAAACAAGAAATCTGGGCGATAAGCAAACGTATTGATTCGACAATTACTTTGAATTCTAGCTCCAATATGTCACCCTGAAGGACCCAGGCAAGTAATCAAAATGGACGACAAAAATCCTATGTAACAAAATACCCTACGATCAAAAAATTCAGTTATTTCCTATAACCTCAACCTAAAAAAGGGGGAACCACTCTGAATGGATTTTATCTATTAATTAATCTACCCATTATTTTCCCATTAAACTAACCCTAAATCCTAAACCCTAACCCTGTCTTTTTTTCCCCTAGTAGATCAATAAATAAATAAATAAATAATTTATCAGTCAATCAGAGTGGTTCCCCTTTTTTAGGTTGAAGTTATAGGAAATAACCAAATATTCTATGTAACAAAAGACCTTGTGATGAAAACGACAATATCATGTGAATCTTTTAAATCGTATTTTTAATTTTTTCTCTTTTATGACTATTATTTGTAGTTTATCTGTTAATTTTCAATGACGTAAAATATTACATTTATATGTATATATGTATATGTATATATTGGTTTGCTGGTTGGTTTTTAAGGTTATGACAATGCAAGTGTAAATAAAAATGAGGTAACTATCATGTTGTTTATTTACCTTTGATTTATTCTTAATATTTTGGGATAAAGATCCCTTCGTCAGAAGAATTCTGAAAACCTAGAGCTGTTAGCTTGTTGCTAGGATTCTAGCAACAAGCTAACAGCTACAGACTTTCTAAAGTACAGGTCCTTTTAATTTTGCTCTACTAAAAGAAATAATATGACCTTACACAGTTACCCCCTTAACCATCGCCTGATAAGATACCTTGCCCCTTAACCATCGCCTGATAAGAGACCTTGTGCGATTGACTAAGGGCCATTGTCGGCGACCAATTAAAACACATATTACTAGGCTTAGTTTAGCCGCCAAACTTCGAAGATTGATACCATCAATCTATCTCTTTCGCTGCAATCAGCTGTCGCTAAATGACGTGCTTGCTGAAGCCAGCTTACCCAAGAGCCGATGACCTCGTAAAGTCGAACTTAACTGAAGCTAGCAAGAGGCACTCACCTCTTCTTACCAGAGACCAGATAGGTTTCGCAAACGCATTATTTTGCAACCCCCCACATATACTCTACAATTGTACAATTTATAACACATTTGTAAACCTCACATTTTGTATATCACACGTTACATATTGTATATTGCATGTTCATGTTTGTTGTTGAATACACCGTTTGTTTAAAGCCTTGAGTTGTGTTTCCTTATCAATTGCCTATATCATTATAGTGTCTACGTATTTACCATAACTACTTAGTGTATTTTCTACATATATAACTTAGACAAATCCTTCGGTGTTTTTCTTTTTCTTTTGGGCACTTCATTATTATATCGATGATTCGGGTGTTTTCGTCTTTCCTTTCACCAGATATCAGCTTGTACATTTCTCTATTTACAAACCGTATAACTGTTTTTCTTTTCTTTTTCACACAGTTAGAGTTATAAAAATAACAACAAATATATATATATATATATATATATATATATGTGTGTGTGTGTGTGTGTGTGTGTGTGTATGTGTGTGTGTGTGTGTGTGTGTGTATTTATGCAGCATTCTTTCATTTATACATGTAGAATTAAACAAAAGTCACGTCTCCTAACAATTTTGTTAAGTACTTAGGATAAAAACATCGGGGGACTAATCCACGGATTCCATCCAAATAAAAGTTGGCCAGAAACCTCGAAAGGATCGTTAATAAAATTGTTAAACAGGAGTCATGTCTTTTGTTTAATTCTACACATACATATACACACACACACACACACACACACACACACACACATACATATATATATATATATATATATATATATATATATATATTAGGGTCAGCCAAAATGTTGACTCGTTTATATTTGAAAAACGAATTAAAATTGATTAAATCGATTATTTAAGGTTTAATTTTTGTCTAAGTCGAAAAGTAGTAACATAATGAGCATCAGTAAAAAAGCAAAATAATATTACATATGTAATTTATTTTTGATAGATTTGAAACCAATAATTTCGCTCAATTTCGCTAAAAATATTTTGCAAACGTGGACGCTTTTTTATGTATTTAGAGACTAAAAAACACATTATTTACTATTTTAAGGCTTATAACAGTTTATTCTTAGAAATCAATAACAAAAACATTAAATAAACTATGTACAGATAGATTAATAACTTTTAAATGAAATATCTTTTTCTTTTTCGTCTAAACACATGTTTCTTTTTTTTTAAACATATCTTTTTATTCAAATTGCTGAATCGTTTCACTCAAACTGATTCAATTGAAATAAATTGATTTAAAAAAAATAATACTATTAACGACATTCGTACTGGCGTCTAAAACAACAATTTATATACCTAATTAATAGATAAAATTCATTTAAAATATGAAACGTTTAACTTCAAGTTTCAAATTTCATATCTTTATATTCTAAAAACACATATGTAATTATGTAGTTAACTAAATTTTTGTTATCTAATAATTTTAGGAAAAAAATCAATTGAAAAGTTAGGTTACTACACTTTTAAACTGAACAAATATCGATGTATAATTTTTTCACTGATCATATAATAGGTAATTATATACTTAGATCACATAGTAAAAAAAAAAATCCCCAAAAATCTTTTTAAAGTCTTTTGTTACATTTGATTTTTCGATTTTTGGTATTTATTTTCTACCAGACTAGCTCTCTTAAAAATGTTTTTTCCCCTTCTATTCACACCTTTGGTCTTTTGTCTTTTTAGAATATTTTCTTAATAACTATTTTACTTTAGTATCAATCATCCATATTTTTGGTCGAAAACTGTATTGAAAATTAATCGCCCCCCCCCTTTTAAACGGAGCAAATATGATATTCACCACGTACCCCATGTGTATTAATATGGGACCAACCATATGCGAGACTCATTTAAACGGAGCAAATATTGATGTATTCTTTTTTTATAGAATAATAACCAATTAAATAATTATCGAAATGAGCAAAAAAAATCTCTAAAAATGTAGTTTTTATTTTCATTTTATTTTCCGATTTTCGGTACTTATTTACTACCCGAACAGATTCTTTATAAAAATGTTTTTCTTCTATTCACACCTTCGGTCTTTTGTCTTTTTATTTATACTGAAATTAGTTTTGAAGGTATATAACCCATTGCCTTCTATCTCTGTGGTCTCGTATAACCCCACCGATATTTTCCCCGCTAAAATAAGAAGGGTTGAAGTTAAATGACTTGAAAAAAAAATCAAAATGTTTTGAAATAAAATAACTAATGCATTATAAAATTCATTTATTGATAAAATAACACTAAAAATTTCATTAAAATTGGATAATTTCCTTAATTTTGCTAATATTTTTTAGTCGGGGAGGGAGTAAATCTATTTTGTAAAATACGCATATGACATGACTTTTGTCAGACCCGAATAATAATAATAATAATAATAATAATAATAATAATAATATAATATATATATATATATATATATATATATATATATATATATATATATATATATATAGGGTTTGCAAAAAGGATTATGTTTTTTTTTTTAAATTTTATTAACTTATATATGCGACACGTGTTTCAGATCTATTATCTTCTTCAGGCATTAAATTATTATTTTGGCAGAATATGTCTGATATTTGAATTTTTCCCCTTACCTTATATTTTTACATGCTTCTAAAACAACCAAAAAAGTTTCCCACTTCCATCATATACATCTGCAAAGAAGCATACGTAGACTTCCTCAAAATATCACACACACACACACACACACACACACACACACACACACACACACACACACACACACACACATATATATATATACATATACATATAAAAGTTTGGTATGTACGTGTCGACTTATAACTCAAAAAATGGATGTCAATCAGATTCGAAATCTTGCATACAGATTAATATGCTTATAACTAAGAAACACAAAATTTGGTTTTGGTTTTTACTAATTAAGTGATATATTTCAATTATTTAAAAAAATTAAAAATATGGTATACAGACTTTCACCCCACTCCACTACCGTCGACACGAGTCGAGTTTTTAACTTTCAAGACAGAAAAATCAAAAACTACTGTTAAAAGACCCTTCAACCCTAGCTCCCGTCGGCATCTATGAACTGGCGCCAAGAGAGACACTTCAGACAAACGTCATCTGTAGGCCAAGACTCTTACTGTCAAAAAAAAAAAAAAAAGAATTCTAAAATAAACTAAACTACCGTTAAAAGATACTTCCACCCCAACCTTCGTCGGCACAAGTTTTGAACTTGCCCTTAAAACAGATACCTTATTGTATAAAAAAGAAAGACGATTTTTTTCTAAAATAATGTTATTCTAAGCATATAATTTTAGCACTTGATTTTAGGAAAATGATTTGATTTTACTAATATGTATTTTTAGTAGGTACCAACAATTCAAGCGGCAATTTTCACTTAAAAATGAATTGAAATTAATTTAAATGGTTATTTAAGGTAAAATTTTTGTTTTAGTCGAAAAGTAGTAGCATAATGAGCATCAGTAAAAAAAAAATTAAAATTACATATATAATTAATTTTTGATACATTTTAAACATTAAATTCTGCCAAATATTTGACGAAAACGGGCGCTTTGTGTGAAGTAAATTACGTACTAAATAAAACACTTATAACAGTTTCTTCTTAGAAAACAATAACAAAAAGATTAAATACACTAATGTACAGAAAATTACTAAACAGCAGAGGTGTTGACGGTGTATTCTACAACCTCAGCCGATAGAGTTAAATAAATAAGGAGACAAGTTTATTACTTAGCACTTTTCAATTGTTACTTTTTAGGGGTAAAAACAAATCATAAAATCTAAGAAGTCCGTTTAGTGTAGGGGTTATGGGATCGGCCTGTCAGCTTGGCAGTCCGGTTTCAAATCACGCACAGGGCGGTCTTCCGATCTATAGCTCTGCTGATGAGGCCTAACAGGCCGAAATGTACATACAGAGATTGATTTTTCTCGATTTGTTTAGCCATACATTTAATAGGTATTCCCGCCTAATTCATTATTAATTAATTAATTTTCAAAATTAGGTACGACTCCAATTAAGCACTTATTCTCCCAAAAATTATCGGCAAAAAGCCATTCAAAACAAACCGTGTTTAAATTAAATTAATATTTTTATCATTTTAACGTCATAAGCAATTAAGAAATAAATTTGACTTTTTGTCATATGTACAAAATAGTTTTTATAAAAAAGTTAAGGATTACATTTTTAAAATAATATTCTAAATTTAAAAAAAAAATCCAAAAATAAATATTGTAATATACAAATTCTCGGTGATGTTTTTAATTCTATAAATTATTTTCCTCTTATTCTCTCTCTTACCTACTCACTCCCTGGTGTTCTTAATTTTTTTTAGTCCGGTCATGGACTGGGTACTTTTGCTAGTATATATATATATATATATATATATATATATATATATATATAATCCAAAAGTTCAGAGAAGAAATCTTCCTTACGACACAAGAGTTTTTTTTTTAAAAACCTGTCGCAGTTTGAGAGTTCAATGTGTGCTCTTAATTTTAGAGTCACAGGGTAAATTTATAAGTAAAGAAATAACATAAGACTTAGAGATTTAGCATTATAGTCTATTTCAGGGAGCTGAGTCGGGAGAGTTAGACACTTTGTCTAAGCTCCCTGAAATAGACTATAAAGCTAAATCTCTAAGTGTTTTGTTATTTCTTATATATATATATATATATATATATATATATATATATATATATATATATATATATAGAGAGAGAGAGAGAGAGAGAGAGAGAGTAAAAAAAAGATGTGATCCGTCAACCATTGAGCTCTGGGTAAGTAATAGTGATAAGTTGGAGATTTTTAAAAGCAAATTCAAATCATTTTGCTAAAATTAGTAATTAAGTAAAAAAACTGACCCGTCTCTTACTCTACATTCTGCCTGTCACTTCCCCCTATCTAGATATATCTTGCTTAATTTGATGATCAAATCTTGTGACTCACCCCTCCCCTGCCGAATCATGTCTTTTTGTATATATGATTTATAAGCGAATAGCTTCTTGGTAAATATTTTTGTTTGATTTGGTTTTATGAACTTGTAGATATAATTTTCATTAACTCAATATTTATCAATATATTGGTAGACATTATTTTAGTTGGATTGCGTTCATTGTACAATTATATTTACATTTTTTGGCAGTTTCGTCAGAGTTCTTCGCACAGTTATTTAATATTAAGTATCCCTATCTAATCTTACTATAATGGAGATTGTGTGTTTTTCTGTCTGTAACCGAAACTATATTGCTACTCAAGTCACAATTCCCTTAATTATTTACGTCAAATTCTCCATGATTTCATTCTTTTAAACCTTCAGTTATTAATAAAAATTGTTTTACATTATTAATACTGTTGACCATATCTACGTACTAATAACATGCAATTGTATTTATATATACAACAAAATAGCGGTTTACAGTTTGAACGAGAAGGCTAATTTGCATATTGATATTTAAAATTTTATTTTAATAAATATGTGCTTGGTATTATTGATTTCTAATTGTTTGGTTTTATCTTAAGAAATATAAACAAAAATCTCGTGGATAAATCTTAAAAGAAATTTATTTACAGGAAGAAATAACTGTAATATTATCCTTTACTTCCTATTTTAACTAAATAGTTAAATTAGGAAAATTTACCAATGAAAGAGGGGAGTAGTGGAAAATGATGGAATAGTTAGTTTCAAAGTTGTTCTATTTTTCGATTATACCCCCTCTGTTGCAGATCTTTTTATCTGCATTCTTAGTCAGTTTCATTAGCCTTTCTAATTTAATATATTTTATTATATCAAAACTTAAAACTTAAATACTTGCACCCGGAGGGTGCATATATTTGCTAGTACAAATAATTTGCAAACTGTGTCCAGTATTCCTGTCTAATCTTATTATAATGCAGATTCGGTGTCTGTCTCTAACCGAAACTACGTAACTACTTACGTCACAATATCGACTAGAATTGCGCAAGTTTATCAATTAGTATTTACTTCATAATTAAAAATCATTAATACATAGAATAAATCTTATTTATTAACGATGTCTCTATGAAAATTCGAGTTAGATTTCCCTCAAAACAGCCCATTTTATTAGTGCGTTTAAAATCCTGCAATATGTGTCATATATCCCTAATAAATAAAGGTTTACATAATATATGGTATGGTTAATTTGCATACTGATTTTAACAAAACCGGGTTTAATAAATAATTACTTGGCGTTATTGATCTCTAATATTATTGTTTTATTCTCCAACGTATTAAAATCAATCCTATGAATTATTTCAAATAGAAACCAATTAAAATATAACTAGAATAAATGTAATCTTTTTATATGCGTTCTTATTTAATTTCTTAAGTCTTTCTAATTTGATATATTTCGTTACATTAAAACTTAAATACTTACGCCGGGCGGAGTGTGCATATTTTGACTTATACACATAATTAGCAAACTGTTTCATAGTTACAAGTATTCTTGTCTAATATTAATAATTACCAAATAGATCTATCTGACCCATAAAAAAGTAAGTAAAGTCGTCGGCCAATCATCAAGGAAGTCTATCCCCTTTTCACTAGCACTAGATCAAGGAGATTGTTTTTGTGTCTGAGTTGGAGCGCCACACCTACCATCAGCTCCTTACTTTTCTGCACATATTTCTGTACTACTCATACGCTGAGTTGGCGAGGGCCGGTATCGAACTAGGAACCTTGTGGCTTCTAGCCGAACGCTCTACCGACTGAGCTAACCTGGCCCCTTTATCTGACCCATAGATGGGTCCAAATAGGTACTGTCACACTGAGATACATCGAACCTGATTGTAATGACAACGAATAAGTACTCTACGCTCCCCATGCCTCTAGAATTACCGAGTCTCACCATAGGATCTATGTTTGAACTAGAAGCGGCTATCAAGCATCACCTGAGTAGAGGGGTGATTTTTTTTGTCTTATAGATCCATTATTACTGAATCGTGAGTTGGTTTCCCACAGGATGACCTATTAAAAATGTTCCAGTAAAAAAGACCTTGTGCTGATCCAGCCATTCTAAAAAGAAAAATTAATGTCTACTATTTACAACATTAAATAAAAAAAAAATCCATGCTGTTTTCATTTAAATTTTATTTTTGAATTATCTTCACGAATATAAATCAAATCTTCATTATTTTTGCCCAAAAACCAAGATATGATGATAGTGAATGTTTATATATATTTACTTTGTCGTTAATTATTTTATTTTCATAGTTTTTTCCGGACATACATACATACCAACTGTCCTTTATATATAGATAAATGGCATATCAACACATTATGGATTATTTAATACCGAAATTTGATTCATTCATAAAACTTTAATTACAATCATGACCATATTTTCAATGTTCTATTGTATTTTTTCTGTCATTTGTTTGAACATAGTTTTGATAACAAGTATTCCTATCTAATACAAGTAATGTCGACATTAGTATTGTTTTCAAATAACTAATTTCTGTAAAATAATAAGTGTGGAAGTCAATATATGAGGTCAGCGGTGGGTTGACGTGGAACGAATGTGGAAAAATTGAAAAGTGTAATAATAGAAAATAACGAGAATAAAGAGACGTGTTAGTTAGACGTATAAATCACTGACATTGGTTTCTGATTGGTCAAGCCGAAGCAACAGTGCGAAGAGTGAAAGAGATAGCGATAAAGCTTGGAGTCTTGTTGGTATTTTTGGAGGAGACGGACGGGGAGAGTTGACTGATTGTTTGAAGGGGACAGACGCAAGATGTGGTCTGTCCTCTGAGGCCATTTCTCGAATTGTTAACTTGAGACTGGAAAAACAACAACATCGTCTTCTGTTCGTTAATTAAAAACTAAGCAACGACACAAGACAAGGCATCCCAAGAAATATGTGGTTCCAAACCCATAGGAGAACAGACTGAATGCCAGCCAGCCTAACAGACCCAGCTACCCAGATCCAGAATAACAGAGACCACCGATCCAGATCAGAAGATAAGTAAAACAACAAGGATAAGTAGGTAAGTATATATATTTTTTTAGATATTTAAATAGATCACTAAGTAGACCTGAGCCTATTCTAGTAGTGACCAGGTTGGAACTCAGAGTTTTCCTTCTTCTAGATTGGTTGCCTAACCATAGTTAAAGAGCCCAGTCGGCTCTACTATTTACTCATAGCTGGAGAATAGTTGCATTCATACCTTTCCCAAGGGTATTTAGCTATGTGAACTGTGGCGTCGTCTGGGAATTGAACACGGGTCGACGAGTCAATTTCCTACGACTCTAACTAGTACACTACCGCGCTTCCCCGCGCTCATACAAATCTTATTAAAATGGAGATTGTGTGTTTTTCTGTCTGTAACCGAAACTATATTACTATTCAAGTCACAATTCCCTTAGTTATTTACGTCACATTCTACAGGATTTTATTTTTATTTAAACCTCAATTATTAATAAAATTGTTTTACATTATTAATACTGTTGACAATATCTACATAAGAATAACATGCAATTGTATTTATATATGCAACAAAATAGCGGTTTACAGTGTGAATGGGAAGGCTAATTTGCATATTGATATAAAAAATCTGATTTTAATAAATATATGCTTAGTATTACTGATTTCTAATAGTTTGATTTTATCTTAATGAATATTAGCAAAAATCTCGTGGATAAATCTTAAAAGAAAACCGTTAACAAGAAGAAATAACTGTAATTTTATTCTTTACTTCCTATTTTAACTAAATAGTTAAATTAGGATTATTTAGCAATGAAAGACGGGAGTGGGGGAAGAGTAAGTTTCAATTGTTCAATTTTTTTATTATACACCCTCAGTTTAAAATCTTTTTATCTGCATTCTTATTTAGTTTCATTAGCCTTTCTAAATTAATCTAATATTTTATTACATTAAAACTTAAATACTTGCACCCGACGGAGGGTGCATACATTTGCTAGTCAATATATATAATCCTTAAATTGAATAGTTTTGACAAACGAGAAGAGAGACTCTTTGGTTTGAATTCAGAGTTTTCTTTCTCCTAAATAGCAAGCGAGTTCGAACTCCAGTAGCGCTATTATGTTCCCTTTTAGACTAATATCATTGTGAAAGGTATGAATCTTCTTATCCTCCAGCTATGGATTAAATAGTACCACTACTGTTCTTCTACAAGGTCAGCTTTGGCATTAAATAACCGATAAAGGTTTATATGCTATTAAACGAAGAAACTAAACATTTGATATTGATTTATATCATTTGGCATATCGTCACATATAAACAAAATTTCACCATCTGAATGATTTGCTTTTTCATATTTTGATATTTACACATACTCTAATTTAATTCCATCTCCCCCCTCTCTCCCCTCTCTCTCTCTCTCTCTCTCTCTCTCTCTCTATATATATATATATATATATATATATATATATATATAGTAAATGAAGAAAAAACTCTAAACTTGCTTCATTACAATAAATTATTTCAACCGTATTAATACGGCATCTTCAGGTAATCGCAAGAACATGTAAGAGTCATGTTCTTGTGATTACCTGAAGATGCCGTATTAATACGGTTGAAATGAATTATTGTAATGAAGCAAGTTTAGAGTTTTTTCTTCATTTACTATATATCTTGCTCTGTCCTTTTACTCACTGGTATTAGGCACATTGAGCTCTCCTTATGGTCTACCTGCATCAGCTTGGTTAAACCACACATGGAAAGACCCTAACTACGGAAAAAACTATATATATATATATATATATATATATATATATATATATAATCCTTAAATTGGGTCCAGTAGTATTACATTTCTAATACAAATAATTATATGGTTTTAAGTTATCGTTTCTTTTTAATAATAATTTATTGGCACACTGTTATACTTATAAGTAACTAGAAATGGCTACCCAGCATCGCCTGGGTAGCGGTGGGGGAGAAGAAAACCCTGATGTATTGATTTGTTTACTTTTGAGATTTATAAATGCTGGACATTTAAAAGTAGAATTTCAATGCTATTTCTATGTATATTTTAATTTTTAAATATCTTCGAATATAAATGCTTATAAGTTACTGGAAGTGGCTACCCAGCATCGTCTGGATAGAGGTGGGGAAAAAGAAAACCCTGATCTATTGATTTGTTTACTTTTGAGATTTATAAATGATGGACATTTTTAAGTAGAATTTTAATGCTATTTCTATGTTTATTTTAATTTTTAAATATCTTCGAATATAAATTAAATTTTAATAATTTTTGCACAAAAAGCAGAAACCGGTGATATTTAATGTATATATATATATTTACTTTGTCATTAATTGTTTTATTTTCATAGTTTCCCCCGGACATACATATACACTAACTGCCCTTTATATATGTATAGATAATCTTGAGTAAACAATGATAGCTTCAAGTAACTATTAATACAAACACAAAGGAGTTGTGGGTTTACCACAGTATGATAATTTAATCATTATAACGTTTGATATGTTTACTTAAGAGCTATTGCTAAATACTTCAATATGCGAATTATAAAAATGATTATAAAGTATAATAATATGTACAAAATAGTTCGATATGTAAAAAGTATAATAATCTTGATCTAACCCCCCCTCTCATTCTCTCTCTCCCTCTCTCTCTCTCTCTCTCTCTCTCACACACACACACACACACATACACTCACTCACTCACTTACTCGCTATTTTTTTTCTTCTTTTAATCTTTTCATTATGTTCAATTGAAACAGATTAGCGTTATCGCTTCCGCTCATGCTTACCCACTCTCTCTATCTTTCCCCTATCCTCTTTTTTTTCTTATCATATTTTTCTGTGTAGCATGTCATTTTTCTTCCATTTCTTTATGATAAAAACGGAATGGTCCATTATTTAGCTGAGGTGACGACGCTCATAAGAAATAATTAAAAAAAATCGGTAGATAGGCAACACCAAATAATCAGGATTTATATTTTTGCATTTCATCTTGGACGATTTGGACAGTCACATTTTTAACCAGAGGGTGTTGCAAGATGATAACGGTCGTACAATTAAGGAACACGATTATTGATATATAGATAATTTTCACAAGTTGGGCACCTCACATGGTGTAATGGTTAGTAAGCAAGATTAGCAGACTATTGATAGTGAGTTCAAATCTCACGGAGCGCCCTACATTTCTAGCCTTGTGCCACATCTAATTTGAGCTTAGTAAATAACTATATATCGTATCAGGTATTTCTACCCAATAGTTGTGATTTTCAACAGATCTATTTGATTCCTAGCTGGGTCCTTAATAGGTGCTACCATTCCATCTAAGATGGGGTATTCCACAAATCCTAGAGTTTCAAAACGGGTGGGGGGGGTGGCATACCCATCTGCAGAGAATACAGACAACGTATTCTCAGTCCCATGAACAGAGTAAACAAGTCACTGAATAGCCTGTTATGTAACGTAAAAGAATAGCCTGTTATGTAACGTTTAAATTACCTAAAGCCGTTTGCTCATTTTTCATATCTCTCTTTAAAAGTCGTCAATTATTATTTTTTTTAAATCAATTGAAAAAATGATTTATAAGAAAATAGTTTATTGGTAACAAATAAATGAATTCAAATTTAGTTTAATTCTAACAATTTATTAAAGACAAATAAAACAATAAGTAACAATATAAAGTCCTTCCCGTGTATAAAGTTAAGTTTGAGGGACTTACCGGCGTGCTGGAGAAGATATCTGGTATCTTGGGGAGGATTTAAAGTTGATGCCACGTCGGATCTGGTCCGGGGCCTCTTTTAGTAAATTTTGGTATTTTGCGCCAAAACTTCTGGGCTCATCACGTGATTGGTATATCCAATCACTGAACGCCTTTCCCTCACTCAACTCCACACACAGGAATTACCATTTTACTGAACCAACATTCTTATAAACTTGTAGATATAATTTTCATTGACTCAATATTTATCAATATATTGGTAGACATTATTTTAGTTGGATTGCGTTCATTGTACAATTATATTTAAATTTTTTGGTAGTTTCTTCGCACTGTTATTTGGTATTAAGTATCCCTATCTAATACAAATAATTTGCAAAGTGTGTCCAGTATTCCTGTCTAATCTTATTATAATGGAGATTCGGTGCCTGTCTGTAACCGAAACTACGTAACTGCTTATGTCAAAATATCTACAAGAATTGCGTAAGTTTATCAATGAGTATTTAATCTATAGTTAAAATCATTAACACATTGAATAAATCTTATTTACTAACGACGTCTCTATGAAAATCTGTGTTAGATTTTAAATTTTTCATATCTTTCTTTAAAAGTTGTCCATTATTTTTTTTTTTTAAATCCATTGAAAAAAAAAAAGATTTAAAATTACGACGTACAGAATACGCGGACTTTTTGGGGTAGGAATTTCAGCAACTGTATTTAAAACACATTTTTTTAAAAAGTTGCGTTATTCAGATTTTCGGACTGTTGTCCTCATCTTTATTGTTATATACACAACATTTCGGCCGATGTACCCCCGGCCTTCTTCCTGTGCTTCTTGTTGAATTCGGGAACCTTCTTGTCAAACTCGGGAGCTTTCACGTAACTTTGAACCTAACCCTTTATTTAATTCACCGGGCTAGACTTTTTTCCTTTCGTTAACTATGACCGGGAACAAGTGTTAAGCTATGTTAAATATTCTATGTTATTTTCGCCAGTTGTCAGGATTGAACCTGCAGCCTCTAGATGGTTGTCACTTGGAACTATATCAATTCAACCCTTATATCCGTTGCGCCATGTCCAGCGCGGTGGGAAGTCGGCATCTTAGGAGGGAAGGATCCCTACATCTGCTCCTTCTGACTAACGACCGAAATCTGATTAACTAACTCTAATTTCCGTTCTCATACCTTCCTTTAGCCAATCAGCATTCAGGCCAGAGAACGTAAAATGAGTTCTAGAGCTTCCCTACTCCTAAAAAATTGTTTATAAAAGCATTTTTGCCCAAGGAATTCAAAAATTGCCGTCAATAATTTTTTTCATCGGTTAATGGTAATTTTCCATTTTCCGTCATTTCAATTTTAACTACTCTTACATAATGGGCCGGGTTAGCTCAGTCGGTAGAGCGTTCAGCTAGAAACCGCAAGGTTCCTAGTTCGATTCCGGCCCTCGCCAACTCAGCGTTATGAGTAGCACAGGGATCTGTGCGGTAAAGTAAGGAGCTGATGGTAGGTGTGGCGCTCCACCTCAGATGCAAAGACAATCTCTTTGGTCTAGCGCTAGTGAAAAGGGGATAGACTCCTTCGCTGATTGGTTGATACTGACGTTAGGCCGCCCCGGCGACTTTACTTTTACATACATAATTCGTAGGCTACCTACGAATTATGTAACCTATCATTCACCAGTTTATCTCCGTATATTTTGGAGAAAGTGAGAATGTTCTCTCAGCATTTGATAAAGAGTGAATACAGAATCCAGAGACGATGTTGACAGAGACGATGTTCCATTTCAAATCATCCAGGCCATGTCACCTACCCACTTCAATTTTACTGAAATTTAGTACAGGTGTGGACTATGTTAAAGTTAGACAATCCCCAAAATTTAAGCTTCCAATTTCGAAAATTGGCGGAGTTGTGTCGATTTTTAGCTCTCCGAATTTGAGGGGGGTCGCGAAAAATGGCGACATTTTGTAATCTATTTTTGTCTGTAAAATGAGTTCTAGAGCTTCCCTACTCCTAAAAATTGGTTTATAAAAGCATTTTTGCCCAAGGAATCCAAAAATGCTACCAAAATAAGTCTTAAATATCACCCGTTTTAAGTTATTGATGATTTCTGATTTTTTCATAGCAAGATCAGTATCCCAATGTAGCACTGTATCTATGAGAAAATTGTTCTATTATTATTTCAAATATTGAACATTATTTGTACCAAAAAGATAGTTTGGTGTTTGCTCAGAACCGAAGCTACAACATCAGTTAAAATTTTGCCAATCAGAAATCATTAATAACTTAAAACTGGTTAATTTTAAGACTTTTTCAGGATAGGTGACAATTTGACTTTTTCTGGATGATGTGACAGAAGGAAGAGGTTTATTCAAGAGGTTTATTTATTACAAAATGTATGGGTTCTGTTTTTCTGGGTTATAAAAAACAGAGCCCAAATTATTTATTTTCCCATTAAACAAATCTTAAACCCCAACCCCAACCCAAACCCAAACCCGAGTTTTTTTTTTTATTCAAGTAACACCGCTTCGGCTACGACTTCAATCGTAGCTGTTTTTTTTTTTTTTTTTTTTACAGTAGCCACCGGCAAGCATTTTTTGAGGCAGGGGGCCTATGTTATACCAGATTTCAGTCGATCTTATTTGGTTATGCTTCAGTTAAAGCCAATCCAGCAAGTTTTTACAACCTCTGTTGGCAAGGAGGCGCATCATGTAATGGTTATCGTCGTGGGGAATGGACACGACGAGACGAGTTAAAACCTGGACGCGACTGTTTGCATTTTACAAAGCGATAACATCCTTAGAAAAGATATGAATTCAACTATTTGCCCTCCAGATATGAGCAAATAGTAGGACAGATTGTGCTCTTTATCTTTAACCTTGATTAGGCAACCCGTCTAGGAGAAGGAAAACTCTAAATTCAAACCAAACGGGCTTTCTTCTCGTTAGTCAAACTTCTTTGAGAGATCTTCTTCCTCCTCCTTTCCCCCTCCTTTCCCTCCCCCTTTCCATCCTCCCCTCCTCCTACTCCCGTTTCCTCCTACCCCTCCTACTCCGCTTCCTCCTACTCCATCTCCTCCTCCTACTTTGACTTTCTCAGTTTATTTCTTTATTGATACGTTCTCACTTTTTTGTTCGTTTTTACCACGGCTATTTCCCTATGTACCATTTCTTTTCAGTTCTTCCTAGTTTTGTTGAATTCACAAAAAGGCAACCAAAGTACAACAAATCGAAATGCCAAGTATGTACACACTCTAATTACAGACTCTCCAATACCACGCACAAGCACCGAGATCCAACCCCCACAAACGTCATCTACTACATCTAATGTACGAAATGTACGAAATGCAAAAACAGTGGATCTGTAGGTGAAACGGAAACACCCTTCAGATTCAGATTAAACAACCATAAATTAACAATCAGACAGCAATCTAAATATATACTATCGCAAAACATTTTAACAAACCACAACACAGCCTCAAAAACCGCAGATGCATTTTAATCGATCACGATTTCCCATCCACACAGACACGCAAACACACAGTCTTAATCATTTCCCCCATCATTTCTTTTTCTCTTTATCATTGCTTTCCCCCTGTCTAGTTATGGAATGCTAAAGTTTTTTTTAAAACGCTAAACAAGCCACAGTTAAAAAAAACAAAACTTTAGCGTTATAACATTCCATCGCGTGAACACGCTTCACGTTTATATAAACGCTAAAAAACTACTGGTTTTTAAAATCTCAACGATTTGACTCATCTGCAGATTGCGTAAGCATGAAACTTTTAGTTATTAGATAACATCCATAATATCATAATTATTGATTGTAAAACTGCTCTGCTTTATTAGCATTGAGCACCTTTTTATGCCAATACTTTTCTCATTTATTCTCTATTCATTCTATACTCCTAGACTGGTTGCCTAACCAAGGTTAAAGAGCCCAGACTGCCCTATTATTTATCCATATCTGGAGGGAGAATGGGCGGATACATACCTTTCTCAATGATTTTAGCAACAGTTGAAATGCAAACAGCCTCGTCCAGGATTTGATGTTGCCTCACCGGGTCAATTTCTTACGACGATAACCATTACACCACGTATGTATATATATATATATATATATATATATGTTCAGACCAAATGTTCAGACCAAATGAGAAACTGTCAGTAACCAGGCACCGTTGACTCCATGTTCACGCTACCTTAACTTAAATACACATGCTTTATCAATGATATGTAGTACTGTTTACTTATAAATATACCACCTATATTAACTCCTCTCTCTCTCTCTCTCTCTCTCTCTCTCTCTCTCTCTCTCTATATATATATATATATATATATATATATATATATATAGATACAGATAAAAAATTTCACTTTTTATTTTGGACACTACGCCATCGTCCTTAGTGGACGGAAAGGATCCAATAATATAGTCATCCACAGATACCGGGTTTCGACCTCTCGCGTCTCTTTAGTGTGGCTAGACATTAGTCGGCTATCTCCAACCGGGATGGAAACTCGATCGATTTATCATTAGTCAGCCATCAGCACCTTTGGAACGAGAATTTTAACTGATAAACAGCATACATATTTTGTTTATTATTATGTAAAAAGGGGGCGCCGGGGCCCAAGGGGAAAGGGAGTATCTC
>CM042163.1:63456979-63476979 GCA_023376005.1 Doryteuthis pealeii
TTCAAATGATCGGAAACATAGGTTATGAAATACTCGTTTAAAATTATTTAATATTGGTTCAATGGATTTGGATTTGAAAAAGTATTTTACACCTGTTGTAAGCCGGATATATTATTTTATTTTATTAATTGTATACGTTCAGAACCTTAATCTATATGTCATATATTTTTGTTGACGATTTCTCTGTATGGAATTAGATGTATTGTGAAGAAAAATAAAAGTGGACGTCTTGATGTTAAACTTGTTCCATTAACATCACAGCCGTGAATAAACTAATAGTGATTGTATGTTCGGTATATTAAAGAAAATGAGTAAGGAGAGTAAATAACATTAATGAAAATGAGTGTTATATCATTTAATTGAATATGGGTTAAATATAATATTCAAACTGATTGGTTTCGATTAATGGAATGCAGAATAAGACAGCAAAATATAAAAGCGGTGAATTTGAAATATTATCTTACGCTCATTTGTTCCTACATCTGTTCATGTTAAAATCTACAGAGTTGTTAGTTGGGAAAATTTAGGGTACTGAGTTGAGAGAATGAAATGACGAAAGGGAAGTGGTAACGAGATTGAAAGGTCTGTGCGGTCTGTTATGCGATTAGATCAAGCTATAATTCTTGGGTGTCAAAAGCTAACACAAAGAAAAGATGAAAATAAAGAAGAGAGAGAGGAGAGAGAGAGCAGAGAGAGAGAGAGTGAGTATAGATGACGGAGGATGAGATGAGACGGACCGCAACGAGAGGTAGGACGCGCGTCTGCATTTGGCTTAGTTCTCGGAGATCACGAGATTTTTAGGAGTGTATTTCATAAGCATTTTCTTTGAACGTTCGCTGTGCATTTTCTCTACACGCTGCACAACATCGCGCTGCATTAGCATTTGGCAGTAATCGTGCAAAGCAATTAGAGTTTTAGGATTAATGGAATATAAAGTACTGTGATCGATATGACTTGGGTTAGTGAGCTCATCAGGGATGATTAGCTATGGCCTACGGATATAGTTGACTTACCTATGATTGTTATATAAATAGCCGGGCAATTTTTTGATCCAAAATTTTGGAAAAACACAGTGGTCCTATAATGCCGTCAAATACGGTTATATACAAGAACTTAGTAAAAACAAGCAAATTGTAATAAATACGAAGTAGGCACATAACAGACAATTATAATCTATTTAGAAAACAATGTTGTTACTGGATAGTATGCGTCATCAGTTAGCATACGAAAGTGAAACACATCGTAATTAACTACATCCGTTTTATCTACTTTTGTGTATCGCTGAGGTTAAAATGTATTGGTTTAAACAAAATAGTTAAAAACAATTATCATCGTGGGGTGTGGGAAGATACAGATCATTGCTTTATTATAAGTTTTCTTTCGTACTCATATCATACTATACTATATATATATAATATATATATAATTGATTTGAAGCGAGAGTAACAAGCAACATGTGTTTTTTTGATAACTGGTTTGAGACATAAATTTTTGGAAATAGTGTGCTTAATTAAGTTTGATAGCCTAATTATTGAAATTTAATAGTTGATATTAATGAATATAGGCGGGCATATATGCTTCAAAGTAAGGCTAACAATCGAGAATCTCTGATGCGCATTTTCCGGTCTATTAGGCTCTCACAAGTATAGCAGGAAAGCCCTTTTCTGTCTATAACTCTGCTGAGTTTTTTTTTTAAAAAGACTATTTTTCGTTTCACATAATTTGATTACTTTATTTAATTCTTTTTTTTTTTAAAAATATCATACTCAAAAATTAGCAAATCGCGTCATTTATACTTGTTATTTTAAAATATAGGTAATCATTGGAATTAATTATTCTTACTATATCATTGTTGATAGGGCTAAACTTGCAATCGGTTCCGGAACAGTTAGGGGGCCCGCAGAAAAACGAACCAAATTTTGTAATAAATCTGTTAATTTAAACTAGGGAGGGTTAGTAGGGTTTAGGGTTTTTTAAAGGGTTATTAAGGGGGGGGTTTTTTTTTTTAGGGTTTTTTTTTAAAGGTTTAAATGGCAAATAAATAAATTTGAGTTCTGTTTTCTGGTCAACTGTATTTTCCGACCGATTTGCAAGTTAGCCATGTGATGTCATTCCTCAATCTGCGAAAAGAAATTTCCGCCTGAACCTCCACAAGACCGGATTATAAATTATGTTTTTTACGTGGTGATTTTTATGGGTCATCCTGTGAGGACCGAACTAATTCAGTAGTAATAGATCGTGCAAACGATTATTAAACCATGTTTTTATCTCCTCTACCCGGGCTTCGCGGGTAGCGGCTGCTAGTATAGTATATATATATAATATTATATATTATAATATATAATACAGCACACACACACAAAACACCATATATATATATATATATATATATTATATATATATATATTATATATATATAAGTATATTATGTTCCATAAAATGAATTTTGAACATAGATATTTTGTAAGAAGGAAAAAATAACATTAAATTAAGATATCAATTTTTTATTTTCAACATTTGTATAAAGTTATTGAAGAAAAAGATTTATAAGAATAAATAAAGTAATTAATAAAGAAATAAATGCAATTACTTTTACATAAAAACGTGGTTAATATTCTGAAGACGAAACCGCTTCGCATTTTTGTTGAAATGACACACATGTGTCATTGATCTCTGTGTTTAGCATCACATTTCACCTTTTGACATGCGTCAGTGTTTGTTGAATAAACTGCACTTGCTTTAATACGTGCGTACAGTTATGCATGGTTTAGCATCGGCTGTAGAGAATTGCAGGTTTTTCGGCGCTAGTTGACTGTTCATATCAACATTTTTCACGACGGAATCTGAAAAGCTGCAAAAGAAGGAAGAAACTCATATATTCTGAACGACATGAAACGTCATTTATATCATAGGTTTTTCATTATGCCAAAGATTTTAACAATTATTTTATATTAGAAATAATTTTTATTTTAAGTGAGAAAAGAAAATGAAAGAAGAATGTATGATGTATAATTCACAATAAATAAGGTGAATTATAATGTTGACGTGGTAACTCACGGTTAATTGGAGATAGAACTTTCAAGTTGTCCAGGTAAGTTGTACGTCGTATGAACGAGAGCAGTCAAGATAGCTTCATCTGGTGTCCGGAAGAGAGAACATTCGGAATGAATTCCACTTGGATTTTTCTTGCTGGCTCACATACAATTTCTATATTCCATAATCCAAATGTGTTTATCAATCAAATATTGCATACTGTTCGACTCATTGCCTTATCGCCCCTGAAATACATCATAAAGGATACGTGAAATAAATTTAAAATACATAAAAATCAAAATTTAATATAATTTCAATCAATGAGCGAATTATAAATGAAAAAGTAAACTACGCCCACACCAAAGAACCAAAAAACACCAACTAAACAGGTTTGTATTTTTCTAATGAAATGTATAGATAATTTGAATTTCAAACAAATCAATATTTTAAAATCATAAGTAACACTTATTATTAAGAAAATATTCTATATTCGACAAGAAATATTTCCGATTTACCTGACTGATTTCAGATGCTTGAAGAATTTAATAGATTCTCATATCCACCTGGGTTAAGCGTGATCTGCCTGGCCTCCCGCATGGTCAGGAATGATTGCATGCGGAGGTAAACAGTGGAACACGTCTACACTAGAAACATACAAAAAAGTAACATTTGAAATACATTTTTCAATTGATTTAAAGAATAAAAATCAGATTGCCTGAATAATTATATCTTCTAGAAATAATTTTTAACGCTAACTAATTTGATTTTTATTTGAAGTTTTAGGAAAATCAGTAAAACTAAAAGGAAGAAAGACCTATAATATAGTTTATTAATGAAGACGTTATTTATTATCATTAATGTTTATATTTATAAACTTTTTAGTAGCTTACATAATAATTAAAAAGTGTTTGTTTATTGCCGTCGCATGTGAATTCATGAGATATTTGAGGTTAATTGGTATGTCTTTTTTTAAATCTGTCTTTTTATTTATGTGTGTTGATGTTGGTGCCTTGATGACTGAAACCCAACAGCCAATAGAACGATGATGAATACCGACATACTTCTGATAAGATCCCTGTAGAAAGAATGAGTTGTTAGAATAAACCTTTAATATTCGAAGGTAATATTAACTTTGAAAATCATGGAATGTTTAATAAATTCAAGTGATAATGCGAACAAGAATCATGGGCCTTACTTGTTGTTTTTGTATAAAATATTTGAAATGATTCGAATTCTTTGACGATAGATCGCTGAGAGATGAAAGATTTTTGGAGATGTTTGGCTGTGGCATAATAAGATTCAAGCAATAGTTACGTTGAGTAGTATTTTTGGAAACTTTTCGAGCAGAGGTTTTTTACTGATCACTTGCGGACTGAAAATATTATGATTTGTATGACGGGTAGGATGAATGTGTGTTATTATATATTAGAGAGGAATATAGATTTAAAATTCCATATCCCGAATAGAATTTTGATGAGAGAGAGCGGGATACGAGCATCATTTTTCCGAATCGGAAGTTCTTACACCACCTCGTACATGAATAGTGAACCATCAATATAGTATGATTTGATGTACGACGAGGAAGCGTTTTGGGAAAACATCATATTTAATTTCATTTCGCGTTTGTAATCAAAAACGTTCTACTTTCGTTTGTGTAGGCGAATTTCAATGAGTTTAAACCACAATGTCAAAGTATTTCAAATTGTTGTTGCTAAATAGGCAAAATGCTTCAGCGTTGCGAAAGTAGTGTAGTTGACAAATTTTATTATAATGGAGATTGTGTGTTTTTCTCTCTGGAACCAAACTATATTATTACTCAAATAACTGATTCCCTTTATTATATACGTCCTTCACCATGATTTTATTTTTTATCTATTACCTCAATTATTAATAAGATAATTTTCGCTATTATGATACTGTTGACCATTCTACATACTTATAATATGCATGTATTTAAAATAGCAGTATACAAGTGTGAACGGGAGGCTGAATGGCTCATGGATATTAAAATTGATTTAATAAGTATGTGCTTAGTATTATTGAATTTTTTATTGTTTGGTTTTATCTTAACGAATTGAGCAAAAATCTCGGGGATAATCTTAAAAGAAATCCTTAACAAGAAGATAACTGTAATGTTATTCTTATTACTTCCTATTTTATAGTAAATAGTTAAATTAGAACATTTAAGGCATGAAAGAGGGATTGGATGGAGAGATTAGTTTCAGTTTGTTCTATTTTTAGATTATAACACTCTCTGTTTTTCAATCATTTTATCTGCGTTCTTATTGTAATTCAATTAGCCTTTCTATTATAATATAATATTTTTTACATTAGACATATGATACTTGCACCCAGAGGGTTGCATATATTTGCTTGTGAATACATGTTGACACAAACTCACCTGAATGAGCATAGATATTTTGCAGCATATATTATGTTTAAGATTTATTCATCAAATAGAGATAGGGAAGTATGTCCTTTTCTGCAGGTGTGAATGGTGGTATTAATGTTTGTAAGGGAAGATATTTAGCTGCTAAAATAGTTGGATCGTCAACGGATCACATAAAAATATATACGTGAATGATTATTGTAGTCAGTTTGTAGTAATCGAGTAGCTTTCCTACTGTTGAGAAACGCGCGTTGAAGAACTGCTTATTATATTAGATTCTGTACAAAAGTAAAAACATCTTTGGGCGGATATTAATGTTGTTAATTAATACGTCAGTCACAACATATAAAGCCAGAAACATTAAAACGCGTTTAAAAAGTGTTTGGATTTTAACGTCAGCCTAGGAACGCACAAGGTTTCGTCGTTTGATATGCCGGCACTCAGTGGAATGAGTGCTCAGGATCTGTGCGATAAAGTGAGGACTGATGTTGGCGTGACGCTCGCCGCAAGACACCTACATTCTTGTCTAGTGTAATGAAACGGGGTAGACTTTCGCTCTCTGGTGATACCGCACTTTAGGCCACCCCGACGTTTTTAACTGTTACAGCACACACACACAACACACACACACCAGCACATATAGTATTATATATAGTATGATGATATATATATTATTTAGTCACTATAAGAGAATAGGAACCTCTTCTAAAAACAGAAACGAAAAAATCTTAAGAAAGTTCGGTTGGTGTAGGAGGTTGTGATACTCGCTGTCAGCGTTGACAGTCGGGTTCGAGCCGCAGCAAGGGCGGTACTTTCTAATCTATAGCTGTGCTGAATTGAGACCTTAATGGGCCGATGTGATACAAAGAGAAAAATTTGGAAAATTTTTTTCTTTTTTTCTATCGATTTTTTTTGGTTTTATATTTTTTTAGCCTTTTTTAAACTTTAAATAGGTATGCCCGCCTAATTAATTAATTATTAATTATTAACTTTCAAAATTAGGTACGACTTCAATTAAGCACATATTCTCCCATAAATTGTCGGCTAAAAAAGCATATCATAAAACACCGCCTGTTTTGTATTTACTTTCTTATATAATATATATATATATATAATATATATTATATTATAATCCATGGTCTTGAAATCACATATAGAATCATCCTACTTACTTTATAAATCTACTTAATATATAGATATATATATATATATTATATATATATATATATATTATACACAACACACCAAAATATATATATATATTATATATATATTATATATATATATATATAATAGTAATTTATTTTCTGATTTTTTTCTCTTTTTTGTTTCCATATTAATGATTGTTAAAATTAAGTGGATTACTGTCGTGAAATTCCAAATATTATAAGGAAGATTAATGCTGGTGCCATTAATATAAACCAAAATGATTTTTATTCGTAACTTCAATTATATAGTAATTATATGCTATCATTGTTACTATATTCTTTGAATTTCTCTCGCACTTGTGTTGTTTTTTATTTATTTAAAAAAACTCATGTAATTCACAAACGCTAAGTAAACATCATTTAATATTATAGGTCGTCATTATGACGTGTCTATTGGGTCGAAATGAAACTATTTCAAATTCCTTGAGGAAAGAAAAGAAAATTCAAGGAGATGAAGAAGCGGAAATTATAGGGAGAATTGTTTTGTTCTGGTAGAAAAAGGAAATAAACAAACTGAGCGTAAAAATGATGTCAGTTTAATTGGCACTACAGATCGTTTTCCTGTTTTACATTATAAAATAGTAGTAGTAGTAGTAGTAGTGTGAAGGAGACGAACAGGTTGCAGGGAAACTGTAGTAAAGCTGTATAGTAAGCGACGTTCATTCATAAATAACAAAATGCAAAAATCATTAAGGGGAAGATAGAAAGGAGGAGTTAGTCTAAAACAATGGGATTAGCATTCAGATGCAGTAATTTTATTCTAAACAGACTATATATATATATATATATATTATTATATATATATATTATATAGAATGAGAGAGAGAGAGAGAGAGAGAGAAATACATGTATGCACTATTTTCGAATATATGTTTTTGTAAGAAAAAAAGAAATTGATTTGAAAATAACATTTTTATTTACATTTTGTATAAGATTGTTGACAAATTGGAAATAATTCAATAAAAAACATTCGGAATAATTAATCGAAATAATTAATTTTTTACATCGAGAATATGTTAATATTTGAAGACAAAAACGCTTCCACTTTGTTGTTGAAATGACACACTGTGTCATTGATCTCTGTGTTTACATCCACATTTTTTACAACCCTTTTGACATGGCGGTCAGTGTTTGTGAATAAAATGCACTTGCTTTAATGACGTGCGTACGTTAGCATGGTTAGCCATCGGCTGTAGAGATTGGCAGGTTTTCGGCACAACTAGTTGACTGTCCACATCAACATTTTTCCGACGGAATCTGAAAGCTGCAAAAGAAAGAAAAAACTCATATAATTCTGAACGGCAATGAAACGTCATTTAATATCATAGGTCGTCATTATGAAAGATACATCATCTAAACTGTTAGATATTTTTTAATTTTTAACTACTAAAATATTAAGCAATGCTGTACTATTAAAATGTTTCAGATGAATAATTTTTAAACTTATTAATAATCAAATAAGAAAGAAAATGAAAATTGATGCTGAATTCATATAAATGCAATAAAAAGGTTAATTATATATTGAAATTGTTTACTCACCGGTAATTGAAGAAGGACTTTCAAGTTGTCAGGTAAGTATAGGCCGCATGAAGAGAGCAGTACAAGATAGCGTCGTTGGTGTCGGAAGAGAAGAACACATTTTCGGAAAATGGCATTCCACTTGGAGTTTTCTGGCTGGCTCACACACAATCTTATATTCCATATCCAAATGTTGTTTTATCAAATTCAAATATTGAATGACTGTGCGACTCATGTTGCTTATCGCCTCTAAAATACAAAAGATACATAAAGTTTTTAGATTAAATACATTTTAAGGTTTTTTAGATTAAATGAAGACACTTTAACATTATAATTTGACATCTATAATATTATTCAGAATTATTTAAAGTCCATTTTTTATTTATTTAATTATAAATTTTTGTTATTATATACAAATGAAACCAAACAGTTATGTGTTTTTATCTGGACTATGTTTTATAATTCAATGTGATCCATTTGATGAATTTCAAAACAAAATCATGAATAATCCTTCAATATTAACGAGAAACATATTCTATATTCGAGAGAAAATTAAGAAATAATCTAAATTTTACCTTGATTGATTTGACGTTCTGAAATTCAATGTATTCTCATGACCATTTCCGGAAGTGGCGCATCTGCCTGGCTCCAGCTTGGTCGAAATTGATTGCAATCGGAGCTGAACAACAGGGGAACTCTTTTACACTACAAAAATAAAAATAAAACCATAGAAAAATGTCAAATATTTTGCAATGATTTTTAAAGCAAGAAAAAGATATTTGAAAATAAACCATGATAATTTCAACTTTAATAATGTTTAAATACATTAAACAAAAATTATTTAGAATGAGTTCGTTTGACATTGATTCAGTCCGGTAAATTCATCGTGATAAATTCATCGTTAGTAAGTTATCGCATTTAGTTAATCGTATGGTAACCTATCTAAGGAAAATTATTCGAGAAGAAATTTGCTGATATATTAAACAAAAATTCATTGAAGAAAATGGTTTTAAAATATTTATGAAGAAAAACTTGTAAATGATTATGGTACGTATTACTATGAAATATTTTTATATTTATAAGTTATATCAATACTTACATAATTATTGAAATTCTTTGTTTTTGCCGTCAATGTGGATGTGGTGATGCTTGAGGCTAATTCTATGTCTCTTTTTAAATCTGTGTTTTGCTTTTCTTGGTTGGCGATGTTGTTTTGTGTGTATTGATGGTTGGTGCCCCTTGGATGACTGATATGCACATCCCAATATAACGACGATGATAAAGACCGACATACTTCTGACAATAGACACTTGGGTCGTAGTAAATGAAATTCTTCCGTATAAAATATTGGATATAATTAGAATTCGATTGATGCGGACTTCTTTATGATGAAGACTTTTCCGAAGATTTTTGGTTGTCTTAGTAAATAAAAGACACAATCCAATAAGTTTGTCAAGTAAATATTTGTAGAAACAAGTGTTTCGAGCGGAGCTTTTTACTGATCAACGTGCAGGTTGAAAAGGATTATGTTGTTGCTGTAATGTATCTTAATATATATAGGATAGATGGGAAAATTCCACATCCTCATTTAGAATTTTGTAGATGAAAGTGAAAGCAACGATGTAGTAAAAGGCGGACTGATCATTTGATATAAACGATGAAGAAGCGCTGGGAAAACAGGCCTCCATTTAGTTGTACTTTCGTTTTGTTGAAGTTTTGAAATAGCGGATATGATCCATTTAACACGATTATGGGGACATAACACCTCCCCCCAAAAAAAAACGCGGTTGATAAGTAAATACAGACATATAACACACAAGTTCTGGTGCGTATATATGAAAATTTTTATTTTCGTACATTCAACACCTATTCATTGTTTATGTTCCTTATACTTATTCAGTTTGTCAGGTTCTCAGACGGCAGAATAGAATATACATATAGATACATATATATGTATATCTATATAAAATATATATATATATATATAATATTATATATATATATATATTATATATATATATATATTATATATGTGTGTGTGTGTGTATGTGTGCGGCGGAGTATTTGTGTTGTGTGTGCGTCTGCTATTGGCTACGTATATACACGCAATTTATACAATAGCTTTCCCCCCTCTCTCTCCCTCTCCCTCTTTTCTCTCTTCCTTTTCTCTGTCTCTGTCTCTGTCTCTGTCTCTCTCTCTTCTCTCTCACACACACACACCACACCAACACACACACACACACATATATATATATATATATATACATACATAATTTCCCTTTGGAATGTCCAACCGATGTTGAAGTTCAACATCTGGGTTCCCCGTTCCTTCTTTTGATAAATCACAATTTTCCAACACTGAAAGACAGCTCAAATAAATTGACACACAGACACACACACACACACACACAAAGCCAAGCAAAGCAAAAAAAAGAAAGGAAAAATAACCCGAAAAGCAAAAAAAACCCAAAAACAAATAAAACAAAATAAAATACCCCCCAAAAAAAAAAACGACTACACACAATGTTCTTTAAATTAATGGCATTTTCTAAGAATCAGTTTTTTGCAGAATCTAGGTACTACATATGATATAATAATATATGTGGCTAAATACTGGCCGTGTCTTAAATACTTTAATTGTGAATATTTCAATTGTATAGAATATACATGTTTTCAAGATTGAAAGATTCAATTATATATTAAAAAGATTGAAATACTCATAAAATATAGTTTCTAAAATTATTCATCAATCTTTCTGATATATAATTAAAGATAATTTTTTATTTATTACTGATCTATCCAATTAATTTAATATATTTTATTTTATTTTACAAGGAAAAAAGCTAAGTAAATAAATTCTTCCATTTGACCGTTTTTTTTAATTCAAGATAGTTACAATGTAGCAATATTCACTGGAAGTTAAGCAGAAGATTATATATATATATATATATTATATATATATATATATATATATATATATATATATATATAAATTCAAACCCATTCTCAAAAGATATTACAAAGGTAAGAGACGGATTTTATCTTCTCTAATAACTTATAGAATAATTATATTAACTTGATGCTTTAAAGGAGTCTAATAATAAATGAGAAAAACTTTCTATCAGGGACCCCACTCTCAAAAGTGTTTTAGTACTTTTGAGAGGGGTCCCTTGGAAAGGATTTTTCATTTATCCCCTTATTTCAGTCATTTTTATTTCATCCATTCATTCATTTTACCATTAATTTTTAACTAAATAATTTAGAAGCATACGCAAAAACTTAATATATATATATATATATATATATATATATATATATATATATATATATATATATATATATATATATATATATATTCGAAGGAGTATCCTTCGATCACAGAATAGTCATAGCCAAAATACGCCTAAGCTAACGCAAACAAAAGGCAAACCAGTAAATTGATAAGATACGACTGGTCCTCACTTGCCAACAGCGACATACGCGATCGCTACTCGGTAACAGTTAGGAATAAATTTGACATCCTCCAGGAGACCTCAGCAACATATACTCCAAATGAGGAATACGAAAACTTTGTCATCCCACATAGAAGCTGAAGCAGAATGCATACCGACCAAACAAAAGCAAACATGCTGTCCCCTGGGAGACAGAAGCAGTTAGATTAAAGAGGAGAGATATTTAAAAAGCATCTCAACACATTAAAAATAACCAATTAACACCAACAAAGAAAATCTTAAGAAGCACAGGTAGAACTAACAGAAATATACAAAAGGAACAGATAGAATGCATACAAGAACAAATAAATAAAATCAGTCAGGCAGTAGAAGATAGACAGTCGCGTTTAGCATGCAGTATACAGACAAAATTCGATAGAAAATGGACGAAGGGCTGCATTCTCCATTCCACAAAAAAGGCGACCTAGGAATCGCCAAGAATTACAGAGGCATTACTCTTACTGCCATAGCTGCCAAGATATATAATCTTCTCCTTAATCGCATCCAACCCGAATAAGAGAAATCCTTAGAAAAAATCAAAACGGATTCCGCAGAAATCGATCTACAGCCACACAGATCCTGACCATTCGACGAATCATAGAAGGGGCCCGAGCAAAGAATCTTGAGGCAACCCTACTATTTGTAGGCTTCTCCAAAGCATTTGACTCCATACACAGAGGGAAAATTGAGCAAATACCGCTAGTATATGGCTCCAAGGAAACAGTTAACGCCATAATGATGCTCTACCAAAATACAAAAGCAATGGCACAATCACCAGATGGCGACACGGACTTCTTTGACATTTTTGCCGGAGTCCTACAAGAGGATACACTAGCGCCATATATATTCATAATATGCGTAGACTACGTACACAGAACATCACTAGATCCATAAAAGAAAAGGCCTCACACTAAAAAAGCAAGAAGCAGGCGATATCCCGCACATACTATTACGGATGCAGACCTAGCACTACTCGCAAATACACCTGCACAAGCCGAATCCTTGCTACACAGCCTAGAAAAGGCAGCACGAAATGTCGGCCTATACGTAAACTCTGATAAAACTGAGTTCATGCTTTTAAAAACAAAAGTGATATCTCAACTATCGATGGCAAACTCCTAAACTCGGTAGAACAATTTAGATACTTAGGCAGTAATATCTCCTCCACAGAAAACGATGTTAATGCACGTATAGGAAAGGCATGGTCCGCTATAAATAAATTATCGGTCATATGGAAATCCAATCTCAGACAAGTTAAAGAGACAGTTCATCCAGGCCGTCGTCGTGTCAGTACTGCTGTATGGCTGCACCACCTGAACCCTAATGAAGCGACTAGAGAATAAACTAGATGGAGCTGTACAAGAATGCTGCGTGTGATCCTGAACAAGACGTGGAAACAACACCTCACGAGAAAACAGCTATACGGCCACTGCCACATATCACCAAACCATCCGAGTAAGACGGACAACACACGCGGACACTGCTGGAGAAGCAAGGACGAACTCATAAGCGACGTCCTTTTGTGGAAGCCAGCACATGGGCACGCCAGTGTGGGCCGCAACAAAGACGTACATTGACCAGCTCTGTGCGGATACAGGATGCTGCATAGAGGACCTCCGAGAATGATGAGCGATAGGGACGGATGGAGAGAGATTGTCATGGATATTCGTGCTAACAGCACGACATGATGATGATGAAGATATATATATACACACACACACACACACGCATATATATATATATATATATATATATATATATATAAATGTTTTTGTAAGAACGAAAAACCAAAAATAGATTTGAAAATGACATTTTTATTTACATTTTGTATAAAAATCGTTGATAAAATCGATATCAATTCAATAAAAAATGATTTAGAAAAAAGACAATTACTTTTACATCGATAAGGTGTTAATATTTCAAGACAAAAACGCATTTTATAAAAATTAATTACAAAATATTAAAAATATGTTAAAAATCTTTGATATAAGAATAAAAGAATGTTCCTTTACATAAAGAACGTGTTAATATTTGAAGACAAAACGCTTCCACTTTGTTGTTGAAATGACACACATGTGTCATTGATCTCTGTGTTTATATCCACATTTTTACAACCCTTTTGACATGGCGGTCAGTGCTTGTTGAATAAACTGCACTTGCTTTAATGACGTGCGTACAGTTAGCATGGTTAGCCATCGGCTGTAGAGAATTGGCAGGTTTTTCGGCACAACTAGTTGACTGTCCACATCAACATTTTTCACGACGGAATCTGAAAGCTGCAAAAGAAAGAAAAAAACTCATGTAATTCTGAAACAGCAATGAAACGTCATTTAATATCATAGGTCGTCATTATGACAAAGATCTACATCATGTAAAGCTGTGAAATCCTACAATTTTTAATTCAGATAAATCTTTTTTTAAATGTATTAATTCTTTAAGTAAGCTAAAAAGAATAAAATAAATGGATCATGTTAAGCTCACAATTATTTTCCATTTTGAAAATGTTAAATCATTATTCAAAGTAACAAAAACCAATAAAGGATAAATGTATTATTTATATAAATACAATAAGTAAGGTGAATTATATATGTTGACAATAATAACTCACCGGTAATTGGAGAAGAACTTTCAAGTTGTCCAGGTATGTGTAGGCCGCATGAAGAGAGCAGTACAAGATGGCGTCATTTGTATCAGGAAGGGAAGAACACATTTTCGGAAAATGGCATTCCACTTGGATTTTTCTTGCTGGCTCACACACAATCTTATATTCCATATCCAAATGTTGTTTTATCAAATTCAAATATTGAATCACTGTTCGACTCATGTTGCTTATCGCATCCTAAAATAAAAAATAACAAGATACATTATTAATTTTAATAGAATGACGAATAACAAATGAAAATAAAATAAAAGTTTCTTTTGTGTTTCAGTTCCAAACGAAAAGAAACTTAAACCCGGTTGTACTTTTCTATTAGAAATGTGTAATCATTTGAATTTCAAAACAATTTCTAAAAACAGAGTTCTGTCTTTTAAATAATCATAAGTAACCCTTAAATATTAAAGAAAAATATTTTATATTAGAAAAAGAAATATTCCAAATTTACCTTGACTGATTTGAGATCTTGAAAATTCAATGGATTCTGTATGATCACCTGGGGTAGTGGTGAATCTGCCCTGGCCTCCAGCATGGTCAGGAATTGATTGCAATCGGAGGTAAACACCAGTGGAACACGTCTACACTAAAAATAACACAAAAAGTAACATTTGAAATACACTTTTTCAATTAAACTATAAAGCAATAAAAATATGATTGGTGAAATAATATATCTCCTAGAAATGATTTTAAAACGAAAACTAATTTAAATATGCGGATTAAATGAATATTTATTTAAAATTGGGAAGAAATTTTCATAGATAAAATGAAAAAAAAGACGTAAAATATTAGTTTCGTTGATGAAGACGTTATGTATTATCATTTATATGTTTATCTCCCCCCATCTCTCTCTCTCTCTCTCTCTCTCTCTCTCTCTCTCTCTCTATATATATATATATATATATATATATATATATATATAATGAACTGTTTATATACTTACGTAATAATCAAAAGTATTGTTTACTGCCGTCAATGTGAATTCAATGATGTTTGAGGTTAATTGTATGTCTCTTTTTAAATCTGTCTTTTTTATTTCATGTGTTGTTGATGTTGGTGCCCCTTGGATGACTGACACACACACAGCCAATAGGAAGATGATGAAGGCCGACATACTTCTGATAAGTTCCACTGTAAGAAAAGAATGAGTTGTCAGAAATAAACATTTATAAATCTGAAGGTAAATAATAAACTTTGGAAAATAATGGAAATTTTAATGATATTCATGTTATATTCTAAGAAAAAACTTGCTTGACACTTACTTGTTCTTCTCGTATAAAATATTGAAAATGTTGGAATTCGTTTGAAGTAGATCTCTTTAAGATGAAGACGTTTTCGAAGATGGTTGGTCGTGGCAGTAGATAAAAGATTCAAGCCAATAAGTTTATGTTGAGTAAATATATGTAGAAACAAGTCTTTCGAGATGAGTTGTTTATTGAGCAACGTGCGGGTTGAAATGATTTTATTTTTACTGAAATGTGTGTTATTATATAGAGGATAAATTTGAATAGATTTGAAAATTCCACATCCCGAATTAGAATTTTGTACAGAAAGTAGGAGGAGCTGAGCATCGTTTTTTTTTCCGAACCGAAAGTTTTACCCAGCCTCGTGTCTGAAAGTGAAAACATTAATATCGAAATGATATTTAATATAAACGATGAAGAATCTGTGGGAAAAAAGGTCTCCATTTAGTTGTACTTTCATTTGTAGTAAAAACACACTTTGTATTTTCGTTTGTGGAGGAAGCTAAATGTTCGATAAGTTCATATCACAATATCAAAGTTTAACATTTTGAGTGGAAAGTGATTGTGTACACGCACACACATATATATACACACTCAGTCAGTGACACACACATACATATAAGCATACATGTTTGTGTACATGTATGTATACACACACACACAACCTGTCACATAAACATATATATATTTGTGTATACATGGATCTATGTCTCTTCATTGCTCTCACCTAATCGACGTTAAGTGAAGCATATCCGACATTTCAACAACCACAATTGCCTTCCACTCAAAATGTTAAACTTTGATATTGTGATATGAACTTATCTATAATTTAGCTTCCTCCACAAACAAAACTAAAAACTGTATTTTTACTACAATTGAAAGTACAACTGAATTAAGACCTGTTTTCCAACAGATTCTTCATCGTTGATATCAAATATCATTTCTGTATTAATGTTTTCACTTTCATAAACGAGGCTGGGTAAAACTTCCGATTCGGAAAAAAAACGATGCACAGCTTCTCCTGCTTCCTGAAAAAAAAAACCTAATTTGGGATGTGGAATTTTCAAATTTATCCTCTATATAATAACACACATTTCAGTAAAGATAAAATTATTTCAACCCGCACGTTGATCAATAAACACCTCATCTCGAAAGACCTGTTTCTAGATATATTTACTGAGCATCAACTTATGGGATATAATCGTTTTTTACTGCCAAGACCAAAGATCTTCGAAAACGTCTTCATCTCAAAGAGATCTACTTCAAAAGAATTCTAACCATATCCAATATTTTATAAGAGAAGAACAAGTAAGTGTCAAACAATTTTCCTATTAGATCTTCACCTGAATATTATGACAATTTCCATGATTTTCAATTTATTTTATATTTACATTTGGCTTCATCAAAGTTTATTTCTGACAACTCATTCTTTCTTACAGTGGATCTTATCAGAAGTATGTCGGTCTTCATCATCGTCCTATTGGCTGTGTGGGTGTCAGTCATCCAAGGGGCACCAACATCAACGACACATGAAATAAAAAAGACAGATTTAAAAAGAGACATACAATTAACCTCAAACATCATTGAATTCACATTGACGGCAATAAACAACACTTTTAACTATTATGTAAGTATATAAAAAGTTATAAATATACAAACATTTAATTAATGATATATAATGTCTACATCAATGCAATTAATATTTAGTTTTTTCGCTCTTTTTAGTTTTATCGATTTCTCCATAATTTTAAATAAATATTCATTTAATCTGCATATTTAAATTAGATAACGTTTTTAAAATTATTTCTTGGTCATATGATAATTTGACCATTTCGCTTTTTATTGCTTTAAAATTCAATCGACAAATATTTATTTTTGTGTTGTTTGTAGTGTAGACGTGTTCCACTGGTATTTACATCTGATTGCAATCAATTTTTGACCATGCTGGAGGCCAGGGCAGATTCACCGCTACCCAGGTGGATATTGAGAATCCATTGAATTTTCAAGATCTCAAATCAGTGAAGGTAAATTTGGAATATTTCTTTTTCTAACATAGAATATTTTTCTGGATATTTATGGGTTACTTATGATTTTTCAAAGATATTTCTGTGATTCGTTTGAAATTCAAATAATTACACATTTCTAATAGAAAAGTATAAAGCGGTTTAAGTTTCTTTTCGTTCGAAACTGAAACACGAAACAAAATTTGACTTTATTTGTAATTCGTCATTTGTTACATAATTCGTGGGTTGCCTATGAATTATGACTGTAGTGTACTAAAATTTAAATAACGGTAAATGGAAAATTACCATTATAACCGCTGTAGAAGTAATTGACAACACGTTCACGTTTCACTAATCGGGGCACCAATGTTTTATGTATCTTCTTATTTTGTATTTCAGGAGGCGATAAGCAACATGAGTCGAACAGTCATTCAATATTTGAATTTGATAAAACAACATTTGGATATGGAATATAAGATTGTGTGCGAGCCAGCAAGAAAAATCCAAGTGGAATGCCATTTTCCGAAAATGTGTTCTTCTCTTCCGGACACCAATGACGCCATCTTGTACTGCTCTCTTCATGCGGCCTATACATACCTGGACAACTTGAAAATCCTTCTTCAATTACCGGTGAGTAAACACTTTTTACATATAATTTACCTTATTTATTGTCTTGAGATGAATTATGCATTTATCTTTTATTTCATTTTATTTTCATAATTCACGTAATAAAACATTTCTAAAAAAGATTTATCAGTGGGAATATTCATCTCTGGAACTCGTGCGCCTTCGTTGCACAATGATATTGACCCCACGTTGTAGTAATCTGTGCTGGCCGTTTCGAAAGGCACGAACTAGAGACGAATCGACACGAATAAGAAAACACGACAATAAAAATTTGAAGATAAGATGCCAACGGAAGAGGAAGGTGTGACACTTCACACAATTTGAGTGGAGTAGAGGGCACTTGACTTGATGTGGTCAGATGACAAAGAAAGTTCTCTTAACTACAACGTTCGGCTGCTAGAATTAACTACAAGTCCGACTGACTTCACATGATGAGGAACTTTGCTTATTTCCTATCTTTACGGCCCGGAATCAACTGCTCACTGGAACAGCTCTCTCTCTCTCTCTCTCTCTCTCTCTCTCTCTCTCTCTCTCTCTCTCTCTCTGTGTCTGTCTGTCTGTCTGTCTGTTTGTCTCTCTCTCAATCTTGGGGTTCAGGACCGGCTCGTATATATGCAAAATCCACCATCACATCAATCTCCTGGTCGGACCTCCCAGAAATGGACCATAATTTTTGCATGTTAAATTCATCGCCCAAATTTCTCTTTAAAATGCTAACATTAAATTTTTCACAGTCAAATTGTCACCAATTTTCTAGTTATTAATATTTGGGACCCGGTTTCTCTTAAAATTTGGATAATCACTGTCATATTTTTAATTCAAGCTGGTCTTACATTTAATGGTTTTGTGAACTTTTGTTTTTACAAATCTGTTTATTATTCAATCATATCAGTCAATGAGTTTTATAGGATTTTTTTATATAACTACCCACGGCCGACATAAGTAGCCCTTTATCTAAACACACACAGACACATACACAAAGATATAACCTTCTGGCGTTAGTTGTTTAAGTTTACACACACACACACACACACACAAACACACACACACACACACACGTACAGACGCACACATACACAGACACACAGACACACTCACACACAGACACAGACACAGACAAACACATATATACATATATATATGCATTGACCTTATTTTGATTTTATATATAATTTTTATACATACATATATACAGACAGGTACACGAATATATTCAATTTTCTTCATTTTAGTTTCCATCTGCACAAGTTACCAAAAATGGAAAATACTTGACAGCTTATCATGATTTGGATTAAACATTTATTTTTTCTTTTCTTTTGTTACTTTGAATAATAATACAACATTAACAAATTGGAAATATTTCAGTTTAACATGATGTAGATCTTTGTCATAATGACGACCTATGATATTAAATGACGTTTCATTGCCGTTTCAGAACTACATGAGTTTTTTTCTTTCTTTTGCAGCTTTCAGATTCCGTCGTGAAAAATGTTGATGTGGACAGTCAACTAGTTGTGCCGAAAAACCTGCCAATTCTCTACAGCCGATGGCTAACCATGCTAACTGTACGCACGTCATTAAAGCAAGTGCAGTTTATTCAACAAACACTGACCGCCATGTCAAAAGGGTTGTAAAAATGTGGATGTAAACACAGAGATCAATGACACATGTGTGTCATTTCAATAACAAAGTGGAAGCGTTTTTGTCTTCAAATATTTTTCGTGTTAACACGTTGTGAATTTAAAAGAATTTGTATTTATTTTTCTAGTTATCACAATAATTATAAATATATTTTTTAATTAAATGTTATCTGTTTTACAAAACTTTTGTACAA
>CM042163.1:63479479-63521979 GCA_023376005.1 Doryteuthis pealeii
CGGTGAACGAGAAAGGAAATTATCATTATGACAAAGATCTATATTATGTTCAAATATGAAATATTTTCCATTTTTAAATTTTATTATTATTCTAAATGAGAAAAGAAAATGAAAAAAAAATTTAATTCATGTAAATGCCATGAGTAAGATGTTAACGCTGGTAACTCACCGGTAATTGGAGAAGAACTTTCAAGTTGTCTAGATAAGTGTAGGCCGCATGAAGAGAGCAGTACAAGATGGCGTCATTTGTATCAAGAAGAGAAGAACACATTTTCGGAAAATGGCATTCCACTTGGATTTTTCTTGCTGGCTCGCACACAATCTTATATTCCATATCCAAATGTTGTTTTATCAAATTCAAATATTGAATGACTGTTCGACTCATGTTGCTTATCGCCACCTGAAATCATAAAGATACATAAAATTTTCAAATCCTAATGAAAATGATAGAAAAATATTTTTGTGTAATTCATTTTAGTGTTTCGATTGTTCTATTCTCCAACCATTCTCGGGTAACATCATCAAATTCTCTGTTCTCTCTTTAAGATCCAAGAACATCTGAATCTTTTTAGAGAATGAAGTGAGAATTTTGAAGTAAAAAACGAAATGTTTAGTGTTTATTTATAAACGAAATTAAAATGAAAACCAAACTGTTTTGTGTTTTTATGTGAGAAAGGTTTAATAATCCCATGTGAAATTTATCATTCAATGAATTTCAAAACAAATCATAATTAATAAGTTAATTTGTTATGTTTTCTGTACATTTGTATTGTCAAATTCTTTAAATGTGTATTCTTTCTCTTGTATCAATTTTATTTACAAGTCAAAATACATAAATTGAATAATGATTCAAAGAGTGTATAGATTATTTTGGGGCACACTGTACTATTCAGAATCATTTCATTATCAATTTTTGTTTATTCAAAGTAGATAAAGTTTTATTTCATTCATGATTTATTATATGAACGAAAAATGTTTTGTGTTTTTATATGTGAGAAAAGTTTAATAATCCAATGTGAATTATTCATTTGATGAATTTCAAAACAAATCATAATTAATCCTTCAATATTAACGACAAACATATTTTATATTCGAGAGAAAAATGAGGAAATAATCTAAATTTACCTTGACTGATTTGACGGTCTGAAAATTCAATTCATTCTCAAAGATCATCTGGGGTAATGGCAAATCACTCATGGTCTCCAACATATCCAGGAATTGATTGCAATTGGAGGTAAATACCAGTGGAACTCTTCTACACTACAAACAAATGAATATTACCAATATTTTATTTTTTTTTAGATTTTCGAGCCATGAAAAAATATATTTGAAATTTCTATTCCTAGAAACTTTTGAATACATTTTTAAAAATATTGTTTAAAATAAGTATGATATTATGATAGCTAAAATCATCTCCGGTAAATTCATCGTTGGTAAATTCATGGTTATAAATTCTTTACATGTTGAATTAATCACCAGTTAATTAATCGTTTAGTAAATTTATCGAAGGAAAATTATTCGAGAAGAAATTTACTGATGCATTAAACTTAATTTAAATTGAGTAAGATATTACAATAACTAAAATCTTGTCTCGTAAATTCATCGTCGTTGAATTCATCGTGATCAAATCTTTGTATTGTAAATTTATTACCAGTTAATCAAATGTATGTTAAATTCATCGAAGGAAAATTATTCGAGAAGAAATTTACTGATACATTAAACTTAATTTAAAATGAGTAAGATATTACAATAACTAAAATCTTGTCTCGTAAATTCATCGTCGTTGAATTCATCGTGATCAAATCTTTGTATTGTAAATTTATTACCAGTTAATCAAATCTATGTTAAATTCATCGAAGGAAAATTATTCGAGAAGAAATTTACTGATACATTAAACTTAATTTAAAATGAGTAAGATATTACAATAACTAAAATCTTGTCTCGTAAATTCATCGTCGTTGAATTCATCGTGATCAAATCTTTGTATTGTAAATTTATTACCAGTTAATCAAATCTATGTTAAATTCATCGAAGGAAAATTTTTCGAGAAGAAATTTACTGATACATTTTGAAACCATGAAGAAAATTTCAAACATACTAAATAAACATTTAAAATGAGTAAGACATTCCAATAACTGAATTCATCGTCGGTAAATTCATCGCGACAAATTAATCGTATCGTAAATTTATCGTCAGTTAATGAGCCGTATATTAAATTTATCGAAGGAAAATTATTTACCGATACCTAAAACAAAATCTTCTTTAAATAAGTAAGACATTATTATAGCTAAATTGAAGAAAAGTGGAAATAGTTTATGAAGAAAAATTGAAATGACAATTTTACGTATTACTAAGAAATAATTTATATATTTATAAACTTATCAAATACTTACATAATAGGTAAAGTGAAGGAAAAAGTGTAAATACTTTAAATGACAATTTTAGATATTAATAAGAAATATTTTAAATATTTTTAAGTTGATCAAATACTTACATAATTGTTGAAATTCTTGTGTATTGCCGTCAATGTGGATGTGGTGATGCTTGAGGCCAATTCTATGTCTCTTTTTAAATCTGTGTTTTTCTTTTCTTGTATTGTCGATGTTGTTTTGTGTGTATTGATGGTTGGGGCCCCTTGGATGACTGACATGCACATCCCCAATATAACGATGATGATGAAGGCCGACATACTTCTGACAATAGACACTTGGTTGTCGTAGTAAATGAAATTATTCCCGTATAAAATATTGTAAATAATTAGAATTCGATTGATGCGGACTTCTTTATGATGAAGACTTTTCCGAAGATTTTTGGTTGTCGTAGTAAATAAAAGACACAATCCAATAAGTTTGTCAAGTAAATATTTGTAGAAACAAGTGTTTCGAGCGGAGCTTTTTACTGATCAACGTGCAGGTTGAAAAAGATTATGTTGTTGCTGTAATGTGTCTAATATACATAGGATAGATGTGAAAATTCCAAATCCTCATTTAGAATTTTGTAGATGAAAGTGAAAGCAACGATGTAGTAAAAGGCGGATTGATCATTTGATATAAACGATGAAGAATCGCTGGGAAAACAGGCCTCCATTTAGTTGTAATTTCGTTTGTAGTAAAAACACAGTTTACAGTTTCATTTGTGTAGGCGAAATATCACTTCATATGACAATGAAAGTTTTCAGAGAGAGAGAGAGAGAGAGAGAGAGAGAGAGAGAGAGAGAGAGAGAGAGAGAGAGAGAGAGAGAGAGAGAGAGAGAGAGAGAGAGAGAGAGAGAGAGAGAGAGAGAGAGAGAGAGAGAGAGAGAGAAACATGCACACACATGCACTGTAATAATTTCCCTTTCGAAAAGTCCAACCGGGTTTTACGTTTAGCATCCGGGTTTCCCGTTCGTTATTTTGATAAATCAAAAATTTTCCAATACAAATGAATTAAAACAAATGATTATGGCCTCAAAAGAGCAAAGCGTGAAAAAAGCACGATAAAACCAAGACCTTTAAAAGGACATAAAAACAACTCGAAATTAAATTAATATTAAACTAGTGGCAGGAGCAACCGGGTTAGTCAAGCAAAACTTTCGAAAATACCTTGACATAGTATCTGGTAAAGCAAGCTGCTACGAATACAAATAGCAGCTATCAAAGGTATATCCTCGATCTTAGAATTGAATCTCAATTATGTAGCATGTTTGATATTTTTAACTCTGTTGGCCATATCTACATACAAATAACATGTAATTGTATTCATATGTCCAACCAAATAGCAGTTGTGAACGTGAAGGCTAATTGATTTCAACAATTTGATTTTGATAAATGTTTATTGGGTATTATTGTTTCTAATTATTTGATTTTATCTTAATAAGTATAAGCAAAATTCCCGTCGATAAATCTTTAAAAAATCCATTAACAAAAAGAAGTAACTGCAATTTAATTCTTTAGTGTCGAATTATAAATATTTAGTAATGAAAGTAATTGGAAGAGCTAGCTTTTCAAACTGTTATATTCTTCGATTATTCCCCCTCTGATTCAAATAAGTTTAACGTAATAATCTAATTTTAAATGATATATGCAATTTTTTTAAATATAGAAATTAATTAAAAATAAAATGAAATAAAAATAAAAATAAAAATAAGTGTAATATTTTGTGTTTTTATTTAGAACGACTAACAAAAAGTCATTCTCATCTAGTATATTTCATGAAAGTCTTGCATAAGATTTCTAAGTTGCCTGAATGCCATGGTCGATATAAATAATGTATATAAATAAATCAAATGTTAGTCCTAGGAAGGACCCCTTGATCTGTGAAAAATTGTTAAAAGAAAATTAAAAAGATAAAACAGCTTGCATAAAATAAAATAAAACGATTGAATAACCACATACAAAGTTTTCATCATATAAATGTCAATTTCATTTTCGAATCATACACTGTAAAAGGTTTCATTAAATTCCGGCTCCGTGTACGATATAACTAGAAACAGCTATCCGGCGTCACCTGTGTAGAAGTCGGGATGGGGCTAAAAAGTCTTGCAGATCCATTATTAATGTATCGCGAGTTGGATCCTCGTTAGATGACAAAATAAAACCCCTACGTAAAAAAAGACTTTACGTTCATCTGGCCCGGGGGTGGGGGGTGGGGGTCAGAAAAAAAGGGCACAGACACTCCGATTTAAGCTATTAAATGTAAAAACAAAATCCATGCTGTTACTATCGAAATTCTATTTTATTCGCGAGTTTTTCTTCACAAAAATAAATAAAAAAGCAAGATCTGATGATAGTGAATGTTTATATATATTTACTTTGTCATTAATTGTTTTAATTTCGTAGTTTCCTCCGGTCATACACCCATACATACACACACCCAACTGCCATATATATATATATATATATTATATATATATATATATATATATGTGTGTGTGTGTGTGTGTGTGTGTGTGTGTGTGTGTATGTAATGAATTAGGTGCAAAATAATGAAATATCAGTAATTTTACGACAAACCAGAGAGAGAGAGAGAGAGAGAGAGAGAGAGAGAGAGAGAGAGAGAGAGAGAGAGAGAGAGAGAGAGAGAGAGAGAGAGAGAGAGAGAGAGAGAGATGATATAATTTGATAGAATTATTTATTTTATAGAATATACGACGGTGCCTCAAAAAGTAATGCCATTTTGTTTAGGACAGGTATAATTAGCAACACAGGAACATCTATCAAACATCAAAATGAAGCTGGTCCTCCGTGAATCACATCACCACTTCTCCACATAGACACCGTTTCTCTCAGAGTAATGTTCCACCTTCGAATGCGAGCATGTATTCCTACCCAGTGAAATTCTGTTGACTGTTCTTTGAGCCACTTCTTCACTACAGATTTTACTTCCACGTCACTGGAATAATGTTTGCATCTCAAACCCCCTTGAAAGTGGGTTTGAGAGGCAAACATTATTCCAGGGATAAATGCTCTCATATATGGTCTCACCCACGTCTGTCTGTGTGTGTGTATGTATGTGTGTATGTGTATTTGTATGTGTGTGTGTGGGGGGGGTTTGAGAGGCAAACATTATTCCAGGGATCAATGCTCTCATATATGGTCTCACCCACGTATATATATATATATATATATATATATATATATATATATATATATGTGTGTGCGCGTGTGTGTGTTTGTGTGTATCTGTGTGTGTGTGTGTGTGTGTTTGTATGTGTGTGAGTCTCTCTCTCTCTCTCTCTCTCTCTCTCTCTCTCTCTGTGTGTGTGTTTGTATGTGTGTGGGGGTGCTAATATTTTATGCAATTATTTTCCAAAATAGAAAGAAAAAAGAAAACAAAAACTTGATTTAAAAATAGAATTTTTATTTACAATTTTATAAATAATAATTAAAAAACTGCCGTCATTTCATTAAAATATGTTAAAAATCTTTGATATAAAAATAAATGAATGTTCTTTTACATAAGAACGTATTAATATTTGAAGACAAAAACGCTTCCACTTTGTTGTTGAAATGACACACATGTGTCATTGATCTCTGTGTTTACATCCACATTTTTACAACCCTTTTGACATGGCGGTCAGTGTTTGTTGAATAAACTGCACTTGCTTTAATGACGTGCGTACAGTTAGCATGGTTAGCCATCGGCTGTAGAGAATTGGCAGGTTTTTCGGCACAACTAGTTGACTGTCCACATCAACATTTTTCACGACGGAATCTGAAAGCTGCAAAAAGAAGAAAAAAAACTCATGTATTCTCAAACGGCAATGAAACGTCATTTAATATCATAGGTTTTCATTATGACAAAGATCTACATCATGTTAAACTGAAATATTTCAATTTGTTAATGTTATTATGTTAAATGTGAATATTTTCCATTTCTAAAATGTACTCTTAAATTGTTTAAATATAAAATGTATTAATACTTTAAATAAGAAAAATGAATTAAAAATAAATGTTTGATTTATATAAATACAAAGTGAAAAGTAATAAGCAATAAGTAAGGTGACACTGGTAACTTACCGGTAATTGAAGAAGGACTTTCAAGTTGTCCAGGTAAGTATAGGCCGCATGAAGAGAGCAGTACAAGATAGCGTCATTGGTGTCCGGAAGAGAAGAACACATTTTCGGAAAATGGCATTCCACTTGGATTTTTCTTGCTGGCTCACACACAATCTTATATTCCATATCCAAATGTTGTTTTATCAAATTCAAATATTGAATGACTGTTCGACTCATGTTGCTTATCGCCACCTGAAATCATAAAGATACATAAAGTTTTAAAATCCTAATTAACTGAAGGCATGTTTTAAAATTTCTTCAAAAATTATATTTTAAAATCAATTGAATCTTTTTAATGTTCATTCTAATTTATTTCTCTCTTCATACAAAAATGAAATTATAGATTGACATGATATTTGATAATTTGATTTTATCGTCTTCTAAATCTTGTAACTTTATTTCACGTTGTTCAAAAATTATTTTAATCTTTCACTTTCGAAAGAAAAAGAAAAAATTATACTTGTATTTTAATGAAAATAAATCCTAAGTAATCTCTTATTAATTATGAAAAATGTTCTTTTCAAGAGAATAAAATATGAATAATCCAAATTTACCTTGATTAATTGGAGATCTTGAAAATCCAGAGTATTCTTAATAACCACTTGGGGTAGCGGTGAATCTGCCCTGGCCTCCAGCATGGTCATGAATTGATTGCAATCGGAGGTAAACACCAGTGGAACTTTTTTACACTAAAAAAAAAAAAAACAACATATAACCGAATGTTAGTAATGTATTTTTCAATTAAATTTTCTAGCAAGAAAAAAAAAACATTTAAAAATCCTATGAAAATTTTCAAACCATGAAAAAATTTCCAAATATATTAAATAAACATTTAAAACGAGTAAGTCATTACAATAATTAAAATTGTGTCACGTAAATTCATCGTCGGCAAATTCATCGTTTAAATAAATCGTTTCATAAATTCATCGCCAGTTTGTCCATGGTAGGTTAAATTTATCGAAGGAAAATTATCCGAGAACAAATTTGCCGATACATGAAACAAAAATATTCTTAAATACCTAAGACATTATAACAGATAAAGTGAAGAAAAAAGTGTAAATACTTTATGAAGAAAACTTTTAAATGACAATTTTAGATATTAATAAGAAATATTTTAAATATTTATAAGTTAATCAAATACTTACATAATTGTTGAAATTCTTGTGTATTGCCGTCAATGTGGATGTGGTGATGCTTGAGGCCAATTCTATGTCTCTTTTTAAATCTGTGTTTTTCTTTTCTTGTGTTGTCAATGTTGTTTTGTGTGTATTGATGGTTGGTGCCCCTTGGATGACTGACATGCACATCCCCAATATAACGACGATGATGAAGGCCGACATACTTCTGACAATAGACACTTGGTTGTCGTAATGAAAATATTCTTGTGTAAAATATTGGAAATAATTAGAATTGGCTTGATGCGGACTTCTTTATGATGAAGACTTTTCCGAAGATTTTTGGTTGTCGTAGTAAATAAAAGACACAATCCAATAAGTTTGTCAAGTAAATATTTGTAGAAACAAGTGTTTCGAGCGGAGCTTTTTACTGATCAACGTGCAGGTTGAAAAAGATTATGTTGTTGCTGTAATGTGTCTAATATATATAGGATAGATGTGAAAATTCCACATCCTGATTTAGAATTTTGTAGATGAAAGTGAAAGCAACGGATTGATCATTTGATATAAACGATGAAGAAGCGCTGGGAAAACAGGCCTCCATTTAGTTGTACTTTTGTTTGTAGTAAAAACACAGTTTACAGTTTCGTTTGTGTAGGCGAAATATCACTTCATATGACACAATGAAAGTTTTACAATACGAGTGTAGCGTTTTGTTGAAATAGCGGATATGCTCGATTTAACAGTGATTAACTGAAGACATTGAAGATGTTGGTTGATAAGTAAATACAGACATACGATCACACTTCTCCTTGTGTTTATATTTGAAAGTATATTTTATTTTTCGTACATTCATCACCTTTGTATCTCAATTCATTTTCCATGTTCTCCATACTTGTACATGTTCTTTAACTTCTCAGTCATCAGTACCGAATATCCACACACACACACACACACACACACACACACACACACACACACACACACACACACACACACACACACAAACAAAAGTATTAATAATTTCTTTTTAAAAAACACCAAACCTGATTTTAAGTTCAACATTCGCATTTCCCGTTCGTCCTATTTATAGAACACATTTTTGTCAACACTGAAAAATCCTCGTATGAATAAAAATACACTGACCCCCCCCCCCGGGTAAATGTCAATTTCAGTTTCGTGTCACGTACAATAAATTTTTCATTAAATTCATATCTTTTTTTAATAAATCAACTGAAATATTTTATTTTTTAATAGATCATTTACAAAACCTCGATTCTGCATATGTTATAATAATGTATGTGGCTAAATACTGGTCTTGTCTTAAATACTTTAATTGTGAACATTTCTTAATGTTAGATTTCATTTATTTTAATTAAATATACCATGAGAATCTTATCTCCCTGATAAGATAAAGCAAGAATTCTTATAAACTGTAGCCGTATCAGTGCTACTGTATGGCTGCAACACTTGGTCATTAAAAAAACACTTAGAGAAAAAAGCTCGATAATAACTATACAAGGATACTGCGTGTTGTCCTCAAAGTAGCATCCCACATCTGTGGCAGTCTTGATTCTTTTCGGAGGTATTCATTTCTCACTTTTTTTTTCTTCTCAGTTTGATTGATAGAATCGATAATTTTATTTATTACTTTAAGGTTTGTTGAGGAAAGTAAAACAAAATCAAAATAAAATGAAGAGGAGGAATAAACAGGCAGAAATCATTTTGTAGCGAAGTAAAAAGAGGAAATAAACAGAGTGAAGAGAAACAATGTCAATTTGAATTGGCACTCCGGATAGTTTTTCTGTTTTACATAATAAAATCAATAGTAGTAATGAATGAAATGAATAAGTTGGAGGAAAACTGTAGTAAAACTGTGTAGTAAATGATGTTCATTCATAAAATCACAGAGCAAAGAAAGTCGGTCAATATTACTCAAATCAAAAGAGAAAAAGAGTTTGCCTAAGCCAATCGGAATACCGCAATCTGCATATATATATATATATATATATATATATATATATATATATATATATATATATATATATATAGTCATCCACAGACACGAGTTTCGACTTACCAAGTCTCTTCAGTGTGGCTAGACATTTGTAAGCTACCTACATCCGGGATTGAAATCCGATATGTTCAGTGTCAGTCAGACACCTTAACCTTATGTGTGTGTGTGTGTGTGTGTGTGTGTGTGTGTGTGTGTCTGTGTGTGTGTGTGTGTGTGTGTGTGTGTGTGTGTGTGTGTGTGTGTGTGTGTGTGTGTGTGTGTGTGTGTGAAGGTTATGAAAATAAATGTACTGAGGTTTTTGAAGCATGTGTATTTGGTGCAATTAATAATTCGATAGGATTAATACTAAAGAAATACAGTTGACTTAACGATTTCTTCTGGACTTATTGTGAGTTAATTTAAGATATATCGCCTATCTAGTCAGTCGTCTTATCATATTAAATCCATGAATTTTTATATTATGTAAAGTAATTGATATAACGAATTGGATAATTCTTAAATTGTAGAATCATCACTAATTGAATTATATATTTTTTATATGTTGAGTGATGGTAGAGGTAAGTATTGGTATTATATTATTTCTAGAGACTTTTGTAATATTTTTGTAGTTGATGTTTTTTTGGGGAGAGGATTTTATGTTTATCATTGTTTGTATATTCTTTAAATTTCTTTTTCCCATTTGTGATTATAGGAATGGGTTTATTCGGTCGAAATGAAACTATTTCAAATTCCTTTGTAGAAAGCAAAAGAAAACTAAAGGAGATGAAGAAGAGGAAATTATTAGAGGGAAATCATTTTGTTCTGAAGTAGAAAAAGGAAATAAACAAACTGAGTGGAAAATGATGTCAATTTGAATTGGCACTACACATTGTGTTCATGTTTTACATAATAAAATTAGCAGTAGCAGTAGCAGTAAAGTGTACGGACATGTTGAAGGAAAACTGTAGTAAAGTTGCGTAGTAAAGGACGTTCATTCATAAAATCAAACAAAATTCGTGCGAACGTTACCTAAGGGGAAAAGAGAAAAGGAGGCGTTCCTTTTAGAAACTAGCATTCCGCGTTCAGTTATTTTATACTAGAACAGACTATATATATATATATATATATATATATATATATATATATATATATATATATATATATATATATATATATATATATATATATATATATATATATATATATATCATGCAGGTACTTTCACAGATATGTTTTTGTAAGAAACGAAAAGAAAAGAGAGATTTGAAAATAACATTTTTATTTACATTTTGTATAAAATTGTTTAAAAAAAAAACATTAAAAAATAATTAATATGAAAATAAATTTGATTACTTTTAAATCGAGAATGTGTTAATATTTGAAGTCGAAACGCTTCCACTTTGTTATTAAAATGACACACATGTGTCATTGATCTCTGTGTTTACATCCACATTTTTACAACCCTTTTGACATGGCGGTCAGTGTTTGTTGAATAAACTGCACTTGCTTTAATGACGTGCGTACAGTTAGCATGGTTAGCCATCGGCTGTAGAGAATTGGCAGGTTTTTCGGCACAACTAGTTGACTGTCCACATCAACATTTTTCACGACGGAATCTGAAAGCTGCAAAAGAAAGAAAAAAACTCATGTAATTCTCAAACGGCAATGAAACGTCATTTAATATCATAGGTCGTCATTATGACAAAGATCTATATTATGTTAAACTGAAATATTTCCAATTTTTAATGTTGTATTATTATTCAAAGTAACAAAAGAAAAGAAAAAGATGAATGTTTAATCAACATCATGATAAGCTGTGAAACATTTTCCATTTTTTAAAATGTTTAATTAATATTTCAAGTTGGAATAGAAAGTTAAAAATAAATGTTTAATTCATATATATACAACAATTAAAAAGAAATGTACGTTGACACTGGTAACTTACCGGTAATTGAAGAAGGACTTTCAAGTTGTCCAGGTAAGTATAGGCCGCATGAAGAGAGCAGTACAAGATGGCGTCATTGGTGTCCGGAAGAGAAGAACACATTTTCGGAAAATGGCATTCCACTTGGAGTTTTCTTGCTGGCTCTCTGACTGATTTGAGATCTTGAAAATTATAAAATAATATAAAATATAAAATATTGAAAATGATTAGAAATCTTTGAGATAGATCGCTGTGAGAAGAAGAGATTTTTAGAGATGTTTGGTTGTGGCAGTAAATAAAAGATTCAAGGCAATAAGTTGGTATTAATCAAATATTTGTGGAAAGAAGTTTTTCGAGCAGAGGTTTTTACTGATCAGCTTGCGGACTGAAGATATTATGTTGATGGTGAAATGTTTGTTATTATATAGAGGATAGATTTGAAAATTCCATGTCCCGAATTAGATTATTACTGAAAGGAAGAAGAAACTTGAGCATCGGAAGTCTTACCCCATCCCACCCTTTTACATGAAAGTGAAAGCATCGATCTCGTAAAGTTGGACTTATCATTTGATATGAATGATGAAGAATAAGTTGGAAAACAGGTCTCCATTCCGTTGTACTTTCGTTTGTAGTAAAAACACAGTTTTTAGTTTTNCAAAGGCAACTGATGGGTGCCAACCCTCTCCGACTGGGAAGCCAGTGCCACGGGAATAGTTGGTAGCGTAGGGTCGATGGGTCAATATGAGACACCTCTATATCTTCGCACGGATGGACTTCTAGAGTTATGAAACCAATGGTTCAGACGTCACCTATAGGACCATAAGGGCCAACGGATTAGTACTGACCCTCTCCGACTGGGAAGCCAGGTGCCACGGAAAATAGCGGTTAGCGTAGCGGTCGCATGGGGGCAATTTATGAGACACCTCTATATCTTCGCAAGATGGATGACGTCTAGAGTTATGAAACCAATGTCAGACGGTCACCCATGGACCAAAGGCCAAAACTGATTAGGTACGACCCTCTCCGACTTGGGAAGCCAGTGCCACGAATTGCGGTAGCGTAGGGTCGAGGGGGCCAATATGAGGACACTCTATTATCTTCGCACTGGATGACTCGTAGAGTTCATGAAACCAATGTCAGACTCACCCATTGGACCAAAGGCAAAATTGATTAGGTACCGACCCTCTTCGACTGCGGAAAGCCAGGACCACGGAATAGCGGTTGAGCGTAGGGTCGATGGGGGCAAATTGAGACACCATCTATATCTTCGCACTGGATGACACGTAGAGTTATGAAAACCATATGTCAGACAGTCACCTATGGACAAAAGGCCCCAAAGTGATTGGTTAAGCACCCAAACACACCTCTCAGGCACTCCTAGGACGAAGACAGATCCACGGCACAATAAGTCGAAGTAAAAACGGTGGACAATTTTTGGTTCTAAAGTGTTACGCCAGCTCTTCAGTATCTTCTTTCCTTCTGCTGGCCTTTCGATCTATCGTTGGCGCATATGAGAATCCTCCTTTATCCTTCTCCCACTGGATGACTCTGAGTTATTGAAACCATTTCGATCGTCTACCATGGACCAAGGCAAACTGATCTAGGTACACCGACCCTCTCTCTGCCTGCGGAAGCATGTGCAGGCTGGAATAGAACAGGTAGCGAATTAAATGGGTCGAATGGAGGATGGCACAGGTGCTAAGCTGAAGCATGCGAGCTCGCTCCTGAGTCTCGGCACTGGAATAGCACAAGCCTATAAGAGTACCTCACTCGCCCAAACACAAACATCGCTCCGCACCCCCCTCGTCCCTACCCACCTCGGGACCAAAAGGCCCACTACGATTGCCCCTGGTGACACAAAAAACCCCATCTCCCAGTACACTAAGGGAAGCCCTATTAGTATAGGAACACGGAATCAGCTAATAATAGGTAGCACGTATAGAAGCGTCGAGACCATTTCTCCCGATTCACATCACGGCACTAATAGAGTACACCTACGATATATCCTTGGCGCACTGGATGATTCTCATATTGGAAGTATATAAATGAAAACTTCCAATTATGTTTGCGGCTAAAAATTTCTCGGATACTCAGTGGACCCACAATCTGTGCCAAACTATGTAATGATATAGGGTATTACCGGACCCTCTCGACTGGGAATGTAGCCATAATTATAAGATGCCCACGGAATATGCAGGTATAGAGTAGGGGCGATGTGGATAGGCAATAAATGAGACACCTCTATATCTTCGCACTGGATGACTCTAGAGTTATGAAACCAATGTCAAATGTCATAATAGACATAAACCCGACTGATTGGGTGCCAACCCTCTCCAACTGGGAAGTCAGTGTCACGGAATAGCAGTAGCCTAGGGTCCCATGGGGCAAAGTGAGACACCTCTATATCTTTGCACTGGATGACTCTAGAGTTATGAAACCAATGTCAAACGTCATCATTGACCAAAGGCCAACTGATTGGTGCCGACCCTCTCCGACTGGGAAGCCAGTGTCACAGAATAGCGGTAGCGTAGTATCCCATGGGGCAAAGTGAGACACCTCTATATCTTTGACTGGATGACTCTAGAGTTATGAAACCAATGTCAAACGTCATCATGGACCAAAGCCGACTGATTGGGTGCCGACCCCTCCGACTGGGAAGCCAGTGTCACGGAATAGCGATAGCGTAGGGTCGGGTGGGGGTAAAGTGAGACACCTCTATATCTTTGCACTGGATGACACTAGTGTTATGAAACCAATGTCAAACATCATCATGGACCAAAGGCCGACTGATTGGGGTGCCAACCCTCTCCGACGGGAAGCCAGTGTCACGGAATAGCGGTAGCGTAAGGTCCCATGGGGCAAAGTGAGACACCTCTATATCATTGCACTGGATGACTCTAGAGTTATGAAACCAATGTCAAATGTCATAATAGACAAAAGGCCGACTGATTGGGGTGCCAACCCTCTACGACTGGGAAGTCTGTGTCACGCAATAGCGGTAGCGTAGGGTCCCATGGGGCCAAAGTGAGACACCTCTATATCTTTGCACTGGATGACTCTAGAGTTATGAAACCAATGTCAAACGTTATCATGGACCAAAGTCCGACTGATTGGGTGCCGACCCTCTCCGACTGGGAAGCCAGTGTCACGGAATAGCGATAGCGTAGGGTTGGATGAGGGCAAAGTGAGACACCTCTATATCTTTGCACTATATGAGTCTAGAGATATGAAACCAATGTCAAACGTCATAATAGACAAAAGGCCGACTGATTGGGTGCCGACCCTCTCCGACTTGGAAGCCAGTGTCACGGAATAGCGTTAGCGAAGGGTCCCATGGGGCAAAGTGAGAGACTTCTATATCTTTGCACTTGATAACTCTAGAGTTATGAAACCAATGTCAAACGTCATCATGGACCAAAGGCCGACTGATTGGGTGCCGACCCTCTCCGACTGGGACCCAGTGTCACGGAATAGCGGTAGCGTAGGGTTCAATGGGGCAAAGTGAGACAGCTCTATATCTTGGCACTGGATGAGTATAGGGTTATTTAAACCAATGGCAAACGTCATCATGGATCAAAAGCCGAGTAATTGGGTGCCGACCCTCTGTGACTGGGATGCCATTCACGAAATAGCGTTAGCATAGAGTCCAATGGGGCAAAGTGAGACACCTCTATATTGAAGACGGATTGTCTGGAAAAATATTTGAGTACTTTAATTTTAAGGGGTTAATGGCGACTAGAAGTCGGCGATTTATTTAAGTCCTGGCCATTTGTGTGGTCCAGAGAAGATGGTTTGGGGAAGGGAATTTGACATAAATACAACTAAACGCGAGCCCTAAGTGAGTTAGCACCCGGGATTGAAGGGTTAAGTTCGCCAGTAGGGATAGCAGCATTAGTAGCCAGCTGGATAGACAGCGGAAGCATCACACACACTCTTCTTCCATCCGCGTCTTTTACACACATTTGTGGTTGTTGTTGTTTTGTTTTTAATCCTTGTGAGCCTGTGTTTTCTGACTCGTGCTTTAAATTCGGCCGGCACATAATTCACAACGTTGGGATCTAGACAAGTACATCGAAAGAGCAGAGTACAGAACAGGTCTTCTCACACCTTTGAAGCAAAGAAAAGCCACATTTCATAGTATAAAACTTTTGTAATGATATGCCTATGCGTTGCTTCAATTCCATAGACCGATTAGGATGCTGCAGTTGTTAATTTCACTACACTTTCGATACTTTGTAAGTGTGAAGGCAAATCAAGCAACTCTAATTTTTTCCCACCCTTTTGATGACTCTAGAAGTCATAATCTGAAAATTCTTCTGTGAATCCAGGCTCACAAACTCTATTTTTGAAACAAGTCGATCAATTGAGACCAATGTGTGGCATCGAAATTTATCTAACTTGTATTAATTTTTAATTTTTATTATTGAAATGAGGATATTACTTTAAAATGAAACTATAAGTCGATGAAATCATTTTAATCAATTTTATGTGAATTTGGCTAAATGTTTTTATTGCTTTGTCCCTCACTTCCAGTTTCTGATATAAGCTACCATTATAATTTGAACACTCCCCTAAAATATCTACTGGTCACTAATACTGTATCTTTAAGTTTCTATTTATATAATAATTGTAAAGCATACAGTTATAAAAGACATGATAAAAATCAATGAATGTTGTGAGAATAATAGCAACTTTTATCATGCCGTGTTCTTGCAAGTTAACATGATAGAAGATTTTAGGAACTTACCGTACGCGTCTTTTGTCGTGAATATTAATTTAGTGTTCACATTTACCAGGACTGCTTGCCGAGAACTGTGACCAATTCGCTACCGGTTTTTTGGCAACAATAGACCCGCCTCTTCCACAAGTCACATTGCAACACCAAATTAATATTCACGACAAAAAGACGCGTACGGTAAGTTCCTAAAATCTTCTATCATGTTAACTTGCAAGAACACGGCATGATAAAAGTTGCTATTATTCTCACAACATTCATTGATTTTTATCATGTCTTTTATAACTGTATGCCTTACAATTATTATATAAAATAGAAACTTAAAAGATACAGTATTAGTGACCAGTAGATATTTTAGGGGAGTGTTCAAATTATAATGGTAGCTTATATCAGAAACTGGAAGTGAGGGACAAAGCAATAAAAACATTTAGCCAATTCACATAAAATTGATTAAAATGATTTCATCGACTTATAGTTTCATTTTAAAGTAATATCCTCATTTCATAATAAAAATTAAAAATTAATACAAGTTAGATAAATTTCGATGCCACACATTGGTCTCAATTGATCGACTTGTTTCAAAATAGAGTTTGTGAGCCTGGATTCACAGAAGAATTTTCAGATTATGAACTTCTAGAGTCATCAAAGGGTGGGAAAAAATTAGAGTTGCTTGATTTGCCTTCACACTTACAAAGTATCGAAAGTGTAGTGAAATTAACAACTGCAGCATCCTAATCGGTCTATGGAATTGAAGCAACGCATAGGCATATCATTACAAAAGTTTTATACTATGAAATGTGGCTTTTCTTTGCTTCAAAGGTGTGAGAAGACCTGTTCTGTACTCTGCTCTTTCGATGTACTTGTCTAGATCCCAACGTTGTGAATTATGTGCCGGCCGAATTTAAAGCACGAGTCAGAAACACAGGCTCACAAGGATTAAAAACAAAACAACAACAACCACAAATGTGTGTAAACAAGACGCGGATGGAAGAAGAGTGTGTGTGATGCTTCCGCTGTCTATCCAGCTGGCTACTAATGCTGCTATCCCTACTGGCGAACTTAACCCTTCAATCCCCGGGTGCTAACTCACTTAGGGCTCGCGTTTAGTTGTATTTATGTCAAATTCCCCTTCCCCAAACCATCTTCTCTGGACCACACAAATGGCCAGGACTTAAATAAATCGCCGACTTCTAGTCGCCATTAACCCTTAAAATTAAAGTACTCAAATATTTTTCCAGACAATCCGTCTTCGATATAGAGGTGTCTCACTTTGCCCCATTGGACTCTATGCTAACGCTATTTCGTGAATGGCATCCCAGTCACAGAGGGTCGGCACCCAATTACTCGGCTTTTGATCCATGATGACGTTTGCCATTGGTTTAATAACCCTATACTCATCCAGTGCCAAGATATAGAGCTGTCTCACTTTGCCCCATTGAACCCTACGCTACCGCTATTCCGTGACACTGGGTCCCAGTCGGAGAGGGTCGGCACCCAATCAGTCGGCCTTTGGTCCATGATGACGTTTGACATTGGTTCATAACTCTAGAGTTATCAAGTGCAAAGATATAGAAGTCTCTCACTTTGCCCCATGGGACCCTTCGCTAACGCTATTCCGTGACACTGGCTTCCAAGTCGGAGAGGGTCGGCACCCAATCAGTCGGCCTTTTGTCTATTATGACGTTTGACATTGGTTTCATATCTCTAGACTCATATAGTGCAAAGATATAGAGGTGTCTCACTTTGCCCTCATCCAACCCTACGCTATCGCTATTCCGTGACACTGGCTTCCCAGTCGGAGAGGGTCGGCACCCAATCAGTCGGACTTTGGTCCATGATAACGTTTGACATTGGTTTCATAACTCTAGAGTCATCCAGTGCAAAGATATAGAGGTGTCTCACTTTGGCCCCATGGGACCCTACGCTACCGCTATTGCGTGACACAGACTTCCCAGTCGTAGAGGGTTGGCACCCAATCAGTCGGCCTTTTGTCTATTATGACATTTGACATTGGTTTCATAACTCTAGAGTCATCCAGTGCAATGATATAGAGGTGTCTCACTTTGCCCCATGGGACCTTACGCTACCGCTATTCCGTGACACTGGCTTCCCGGTCGGAGAGGGTTGGCACCCAATCAGTCGGCCTTTGGTCCATGATGATGTTTGACATTGGTTTCATAACACTAGTGTCATCCAGTGCAAAGATATAGAGGTGTCTCACTTTACCCCCACCCGACCCTACGCTATCGCTATTCCGTGACACTGGCTTCCCAGTCGGAGGGGGTCGGCACCCAATCAGTCGGCCTTTGGTCCATGATGACGTTTGACATTGGTTTCATAACTCTAGAGTCATCCAGTCAAAGATATAGAGGTGTCTCACTTTGCCCCATGGGATACTACGCTACCGCTATTCTGTGACACTGGCTTCCCAGTCGGAGAGGGTCGGCACCCAATCAGTTGGCCTTTGGTCAATGATGACGTTTGACATTGGTTTCATAACTCTAGAGTCATCCAGTGCAAAGATATAGAGGTGTCTCACTTTGCCCCATGGGACCCTAGGCTACTGCTATTCCGTGACACTGACTTCCCAGTTGGAGAGGGTTGGCACCCAATCAGTCGGGTTTATGTCTATTATGACATTTGACATTGGTTTCATAACTCTAGAGTCATCCAGTGCGAAGATATAGAGGTGTCTCATTTNAATTTGAAAATGGTTAGAATTCGTTTGAAGTAGATCTCTTTAAGATGAAGACGTTTTCGAAGATGTTTGGTCTTGGCAATAAAAAATGACTATAACCAATAAGTTTATGTTGAGAAAATATATGTAGAAACAAGTCTTTCGAGATGAGGTGTTTATTGAGCAACGTGCAGGGTTGAAATGATTTTATTGTTACTGAAATGTGTGTTATTATATAGAGGATAGATTTGAAAATTCCACATCCCGAATTAGAATTTTGTACAGAAAGTAGGAGGAGTTGAGCATCCTTTTTTCCGAATCGGAAGTTTTACACAGCCTCGTGTATGAAAGTGAAAACATCAATACTGAAATGATATTTAATTAAACGATGAAGAATCAGTGGGAAAACAGGTCTCCATTTGTTTTACTTTCATTTGTTGTAAAAACACAATTTGTATTTTCGTTTGTGGAAGAAGCTAAATGTTCGATAAGTCATATCACAATATCAAAGTTTAAAACATTGTAAGTGGAAGTCGATTGTGTATCATGAACAACACATATTATATTATACACACACTAAGAGTGACACACATGATATAAGTATATATGTGTGTGTAACATGTATGTACACCACAGCACAACCTGTCACAATAAACATATAATATATTTGTGTTTAAATGGATGCTAATATCTTTTTTGCTCAACCTATCTTGATAGACGGTTGACCATTAGCCACTTGTTAACATATTGTTTTGTTATATTGATATTCATTATTAATCACGTGCATATAATATTTTCAGTTCTATCTATCCGCCTCGGGTAGGAAGTGGAAAACATAAAAACAGAAATTCGATATAATTTGATTATCAACGATGAAAGAAAATCATCACACGCAAAACAGGTATATACTTCCAATTCACTGTTTGTAGCATATTGCGTGTTTTTACTACGAAATCGAAGTAAAACTAAATGGAGACCTGTTTCTCCACTGATTCTTCATCGTTTATATGAAATATCATTTAGTTGTAATGTTTTCACTTTTCCTACACGAGGCTGGTGAAAACTTCCGATTCTCGAAAACAATATGGCTCACTCTCTCCTCTTTCTGCAAATAAATCTAATTCGGGATGTTGGAATTTTCAAATTATCCTCTATATAATAACACACATTTCAGTAAAGATAAAATCATTTCAACGCGCACGTTGCGTCAATAAACACTTCATCTCGTAAAAGACTTGTTTCAATAAGTATATTTCTCAACTTATTAATACATTGTTTAGTTTTTATACTGCAAGACCAAACATCTTCGAAACCGTCTTCATCTAAAGAGATCTACTTCAACGAATTCTAACCATTTAATATTTTTCGAAGAGAACAAGTAAGTGATAGCAAGTTTTTTATTAGATTATGCCACTTGAATATTATTATTAACTTTCATGATTATCGCTTTAAAAATTTGATATTTACCTTCGGTATTTATTAAGGTTTATTTCTGACAAATCGTTCTTTTTCTTACATGGATCTTATCAGAGTATGATCGGCTTTCAACATCGTCCTTTGCTGTGTGGGTGTCAGTCATCCAGGGGCCCAACCAACATCAACGACACAGAATATAAAAGACAGATTTAAAAGAGACATACAATTCCCAACTATGAATTAACATTGAACGCATAAAAAACACTTTTAATTATTATGTAGTATATAAAAGTTTATAAATATAGAAACAATTCATTTGATAATACATACGTCTACATCATGAAACTAATATTTTCGGCATATTTTCTTTCATTTTAGCTATGATAATTTCTTCCCAATTTTAAATAATATTCATTTAATCGCGCATTATTAATTAGTTAACGTTTCAAAAGTTATTTCTAGGAAGATATTGATTATTTCAGGCAACTCTGATTTTTATTCGCTTTAAAATCGCAATTGGAAAAATGTATTTCAATGTATTTTTTGTATTGTTTTGTAGTGTAGACATGTTCGCAACTGTGTTTATTCCGATTGCAATCATTTGACCTGTTAGTTATACGAGGAAGAACAAGTAAGTGTAGAAGTTTTCTAGATTATCACTAACACTTCTATTAAACATTTATTTAAAAAAATTTGATTTTTTACCTTCGGATTATTAGGTTTATTTCTGACCAAATAGTTTTTGTTTTCTCTACAGTGATCTATTCAAAGTATGACGGCTTTCACCATCGTCCTCTTCGGCGTGTGTGTGTCAGTCCTCCAAGCGGCACCAACAATCAACGGACACATGATAATAAAAAAAAACAATTTAAAAAGAGATATACAATTCATTGAATTAACATTACGCAATAAACAACACTTTCAACTACTATGAAGCATATGAAAAGTTAGCGAGCGACACACACACACACACACACCACACAACGAACACACACACACACACCAACACACATCGAGCTATATATATATACTATATATATATATATTACTAATATAATATATATTAAAAATATATAAGGTACGCCAAGAATGTATCGTTCTAAGAAAAAAAATGTTTTTTATTCTTTTTTTTTTAAATTTTGCCTTTTTATTTTTTTTTTTTTTTTTTTAAAATTTGTTTTTATATATATTTGATATATATATATACTATATATAATATATTACTTATATATATATATATATATTTATATATATGATAATAGATGATATGTTTAATGTATTATATATATTTTCTTTTTATTCTTTTATTTCTTTTTTTTTAAATTCTTTTTATAATATATATGTAATAATACCTATATCATATATTTTCTTTTTATTTCTTTTAATTTCGTTTTTAATTTTTTATACTATATATATGTTAATATATTAATATATTTCTTTCTATTTCTTTATTCTTTTTTATTCTTTATATATACAAATGTTATATATATTAATATATAGATATATATATATAATATATATGTTAATTATATATATTATTTTTTTTTTATATATGTTTAATTAATACGTACACAAACGTCTTCTCAATGTAACTAATATTTTAGACTGTTTCTTACATTTCATTTTAGTTATGATATTCTCTTCCCAATTTTAAATAAATCTTCATTCTTTCCATATATTTAGATCTAAAAACAAATAGTTATTTAATAACTAGGCCTACTTTAGTATTATCTAAAATTTTCGGAGAAAACCATCAATCGCAAAAAGTTAGGCCCCAAATTTTTTCACTGATAATCTAAAAGTCAATGTATACATAACAAGTAAAGAGAAAATCTCCTAAAATGTTTTTTTTTTTAACAATCATTTTACATCATTGTATTTGATTTTCAGACTTATTTTCTACCAGTGGCGCTCCATTTGATTTTTTCTTATTCACACCTTTTTAGTTTCAAAATTATATAACCCTCCGATTAATTTTGCACCCAAAGGGGGGGGTCAAAATTAAGTGCCCTAAAAAATCAGAAAGTTTTTAAATAAAAAATACTAATGCATAATAAAATTCATTCATTGATAGCACTGACAATTTTATTAAAATCGCCTAATTCTGATTTTTTTCTTCTTTTTCAATCGGGGTTTAAATTTGTTTTGTAAAATATGTCTGTGCACTAAATTTAAAATTGGCAGTACCTAATATTCAATATCGTTTACTATTTTAATTAGTAAAGTTATGAAAATGATTTCTAGAATGTATAATTATGCACCAATCTGATTTTTATTGCTTTAAGATATAATGAAAAATATATTTCAAATGTTATTTTTGTGTTGTTTGTAGTGTAGACGTGTTCCACTGGTGTTACCTCCGATTGCAATCAATTCCTGACCATGCTAGAGCCAGAGGCAGATGAGCCGCTGCCCCTGGTTATCATACAGACTCCATTGAATTTCAAGATCTGAAGTCAGTGAAGTAATTGGGAATATTTCTGTTTCAAATATAAAATATTTTTTAATTTAATACTTAAGGGTTATTCATGAATTAAAAACAAAGATCTGTGATTGGTTTGAAATTCAAATTATTACACATTTCTAATAGAAATGTACAAACCGATGTAGGTTTCTTTTCGTCGAAATTTGAAACACAAAATAAATGTTTTGTTTATTTTACATTTTATTTATATTCGTCATTTTATTGATATTAAATTTAAAAGTAATTCTTAATGTATTTTTTTAAATTTTTAATTTTTGGAGGCGATAAGCAACATGAGTCGAACAGTCGTTCAATTGATTTTAAACAATATAATTGTTGACAAATTTGAGAGTTTTAAACATGCCTTCAGTTAATTAGGATTTTACAACTTTATGTATCTTTATGATTTCAGGGGGCGATAAGCAACATGAGTCGAACAGTCATTCAATATTTGAATTTGATAAAACAACATTTGGATATGGAATATAAGAATTTGTGTGAGCCAGCAAGAAAACTCCAAGTGGAATCCATTTTCCAAAATTTTCTTCTGTTCCGGACACCAATGACGCCATCTTGTACTGCTCTCTTCAAGTGGCCTATACTTACCTGGACATCTTGAATGACCATCTTCAATCACCGGTGAGTTATCATTGTCAATTTACTCATTGCATTTATATAAATTAAACATTTATCTTTTATTTCATTTTTTCTTACTTAAAGTTTTAATACATTTTTAAAAAGATTTATCTAAATTAAACAATCTATTAGTACATTTTTAAAATTTAAAATACTTCACAATTTAACATGATGTAGATCTTTGTCATAATGACAAAATGATAATGACTTTTTTTTCTTTCTTTTGCAGCTTTCAGATTCCGTCGTGAAAAATGTTGATGAGGACAGTCAACTAGTTGTGCCGAAAAACCTGCCAATTCTCTACAGCCGATGGCTAACCATGCTAACTGTACGCACGTCATTAAAGCAAGTGCAGTTCATTCAACAAACACTGACCGCCATGTCAAAAGGGTTGTAAAAATGTGGATGTCAACACAGAGATCAATGACACATGTGTGTCATTTCAATAACAAAGAGGAAGCGTTTTCGTCTTCAAATATTTTTCGTGTTAACACGTTCTGAATTTGAAAGAATTTGCATTATTTTTGTAGTAATCAAATAATCTAAATTATACCTTTTTAATAAATTTTGTTTTTCAAATACTTTTGTACAAAATAAGAATAAAAATCTGATATTTGATAAATGTTTATGTTTTTCTTTAAATCTAAATATTTTTTGGAAAATTTAAATTAACTGTATGAAAAGCATATATATATATATATATATATATATATATATATAATATATATATATATATATATATATATATTTATATTTATATTTATATTTAATATAAACAGGCTTTGGTAAAGACCACGGAATATCCCTTCATATAAACCTGAAGTGTATACGTTCAAGTCTACATATTGTTTTCCTTACATCACTTGCTAGAGTCAATGTCCCATATTTTTAGCCCAAGTGCTTTCAATCATTTCCCTGGTTGTGATTATTGTTTTCAGTGATTGTTTAATTGGTGACAGGTGTTATCTACCATATATGTCTCACCACATTGAACAAGAAGAAGGCTTAAACGTCTATACTTGAAAATTATAGAGAAGAAATATTCCACAGTCTTTAACAAAACCTGCTAAAACAACAACTTGCGGCCAAAATACATAATATATATATATATATATATATATATATATATATATATATATATATATATATATATATATATATATATATATATATATGAATCTATGCATATACAATTCTTCCTCATCGTGCATTCCAATAAAACAGATATATTGACGACTGAGAAAGTCTTGATTTTCTTTTTAGGACGTACTAATGATGTATCAATAAGATAAATAATATTGTCTATTGTAATAAGAAGTAACACAACGGTAAATGCTTCATTTTGATTGGTTGAGACGAACTGTTAGCTTATAAAACATGATTGACTGACTTTCCACGGATCACTTCCTCTGCTGCTTGATTTTATGAATGAACGTCGCTTACTACACAATTTTACAACTCAACGTTATTACAGCCTTCTCGCACCCACCTCGTATCACTGACTACTACATTGAATTTTTACCGAGTAAAATTCCACCTTTAAAATAAAGTCTTCACTTTAATAAAACAGTTGTTGTTTTTATTGATTCGCTTCCCATACATAACGATTATCAGGATATTTAGTGTGTCTCACGTATCAAAGATGAAATTTTGAAGTTTGCTGAAATATGGCAATTAGTTAAATAACTAATCCGTAAATGTCTTTTTCAATGAAGTTGATTTCGAAAATGAGAAAAGAAAGATATCCGCCATTGTAAACTAATTAACCCAATGAAATTTTCACTAATCGAAAATTTACGGAAAATATATAGAGAGAGATTCAGACTCGAATGAAAATGGCATCACTTGTGCTACGGTGATACTCAAACGAGTATTCTAGTTGAAATAATACACAAATAATCTAAACAAACAAATAAAAACAATAATGATAATGCTTAAATCGATAAATTGAAAGAAAGAAACACCTGAACGAATAGAACTAGCCGATCACGAAATCACCAAATGATTTGGAGAATAAATGAATATAAATATCTGGGAATATTAGAAACAGATACCATCAAGCAAAAAGAGATGAAAAAAAAAAAAAGGAACCTCAGAAAACAAAAACGTTTACAAAATAATTAATCGAATAAAATCCAAGTTACGTTTTAAATCTTCTTTCGAAAACTGTCTTAAATTCTATTAATACTGAAGATTCAGTCTCTATTTGTCTGTACCCGAAACTATGTCACCGTTTACGTCACATTACCCAAAATCGTCAATACATTTAATAAAGTACATTTCTGTAATCAGTTTTTAAGATTTTTTTTTACTCTTGTCCTTTTTCAATAACAAAATGTTAACCAAAAAGTTTACAACTAAATAAATACCTATGATTTCATATAAAATTTGTGCAGAATATTCAAAATAATTATTTCATTATAGATGTACGCAGCGTTTTATTTGAGGGGGCAGAACTTAGTTTCAATTTCAAATTGTTTTATCTTTTTACTCCTTTAATGAATTTGACGATTTTACTTACTTATGATACAAACCCTCTAACAGTGAATTTTCAACACCCATTCTGGAAATATATTTCAAAGGTTAATTTTTAAACCACTCGAAGGGCATATTGTTGCTAGTTATATATGAACATTTAAATTCATGAATAATATTCTTTTTTTGTTTTTTAGTGAGTGTAAATTAAAAGTCGAATTAATTGAACTATAGATTTCAGTATTAAATAAAAAAAATTGACATAACTAACTAACTAAAGAAGAAGAAGAAAAGAAGAAGAAGAAGAAGAAGAAGAAGAAGAAGAAGAAGAAGAAGAAGAAGAAAAGCAACAACAACCACAACAACCACAACAAGTGTTATAGAATTATACGTCATAGCCAAAAACAAGCAAGAAAAAATAACACAACAAGGATACGCGCACAGAATAGTTGAGTAAAAATCAGGGTAAAATCCGGCTATTTTGCAAAGAGGGTGGGTTAATAACTTATATTCCTATAGTCTTCCGTCACAAAAAAGAACAATCGTTTGTAATAAATTTTTTTACTATATAAAAAATCTCGGAAAATATGTCGCGCAAAATTAGACATTTTTAACCTTACATTTTTAGATAGAACAAATAAAGTTTTATTTATGGTAAAAATATTTTGTTCAACATACCACCTTCTAGATGTTTAAAAATAAATATTACATTTTTAAGTGAATAAGATTGGCCAATTGAAGAAGAGAAAATATGTTTTGCATCAATTCATAGAAAATATTGTTTTTAAAACAACGAAAAAAAAAATGCTACAATATATATATATTTTTTTTAGTTTTAAGAAGATAACTTTTTAATTTTCAAATCCCACTTTTCTGTTATCGAATTTGTATTTTTTTATTTTTTATTATTTATATATTCTTCAAAATTTGATCTTTCTAGAAATGTAAAAATTAGGGACCGGACTGTTCTTTGTTTTTTTCCTCAAATGACCAAATGTCCACTTTCCAGTACATTCTAAATTGATTAAAAAGGTTTTTTTTAATGTTTTCTTTTGATAAAATAAGCTATTCATTATAAAATGAAGTCATTAACGAATAAAGTGGTAATAACTGGAGAAATCCGTGATTTTTGGTAATAGTTTTGAAATTTAAAAAATGATTACCTCCCCTTACGGTGAGGGACCATCCCTAATGTATTTATATTCATTATAGTTAATTCGATTTCTTTGGTTTCAAACATGGCCCTTATCGCTGAAAATAATTTTGTCATAAGTAAAAATCACATGTATATTTCATTTAATTAAAATAAATGGGACGTAGGTCATTTGACACACTACCAGTATTTAGCCACTTATATCATTACATTGCATGTACAGTCTATATTTGTGTACTTTGATAAGTAATAATTCATTTTAAAAAGATTCATTAGACAAATTCATATGTTTAATAGAATTAAAAGTTTTTGACTCGAAACTGAAATTGACTTTTCCATCGAGTAAAGAAAAACGTGTGTCTATGTTTCATTTTTTTTTACTTTCATTTTATTCAAGCTGCTTTTCAGTGTTAAAAACATTTTGTGTTTTATAAAAGAACGAAGTGAAAACCCGGATGTTGAAGTTGAAAATGAGCTTTGATTTTACAAAGTTAAATTATTAATACAGTTGAGTGTGTGTGTGAGTGTGTGTGAGAGAGAGAGAGCGTGTGTGTGTGAGTTTTGTGTGTGTGTGTGTGTGTGTGTTTTGTGGGGGAATATTGGGAAAATTTATTACGTTAGCAGCATGCATATCCATTACAATCTCTCACCAAATATCCATATCATTCATTGCCTCCGGAAGGTCCTCTGCGCAGCATCCAGTATCCGCACAGAGCTGGTCAATGTATGTCTTTGCTGGACGTCCCGCACTGGCGTGCCCTTGTGCTGGTTTCCAGAGAAGATTGACACTTATCAGTTCATCCTTGCTTCTCCAGCAGTTTCCGGCGGGACTTGTTCGCATTACACTGATGGTTTATGTGATATGGGGCAAGTGGCTGTACAGCTGTTTTTTCGTGGGATGTTGTTTCCAATTCTGGCTTAAGATTGCACGCAGCATTCTTGTGCAGCTATCATCTGGGTTATTTTCCAGTCGAGGTGGTGCAGCCGCACAGTAGCACTTATACAACTGCGGCTTGGAAGAACTGTGGCTTGTACTTGTCTGTCAAATCGAATTTCCATTTATAGCAGACCATGCATTTCCTATACGTTCATCAATATAGCATTATATATATATATATATATATATATATATATATATATATATATATATATGGTGATGTAACGCTTGCAACTAAAGTGTCTATGTATCAAGCATGTGTGTTGTCATCCTTCCTCTATGCTTCTTAAATCTAGACGTTGTATCAATCTCATATGAGGCAGCTTGAAAGATTCCATCAGCACTGACATATTTTTGGTCTGAAATCGGAAAGCCATGTTCCAGATACAGCTGTCTTGACCAAAGCCAAAACAAATAGCATTGCTGAAATTGTGATGAGGAATCAGATTCGTTGGGGTGGGGGTAATCTTGTTCGGCTTGATGACTCTCGACTACCAAAAACAGCTTTTTTATACTGAGCTCCTTTTTGGCAAAAGACCACAACACAAGCCAAAAAACAAAAACATAAAAGGTTTCGTGATAATGTGAAGGAGTGTCTAGTGTGCTTTGGTATTCCCGTCGATAATTGGGTGTCCATGACATCTGATCGTGTGCAATGGAGGGCTGCGATATACAGGGGTGTAGAACTGTTTGAAGTTGCAATGGTGGACCGAGCAAAACACGGAGAGTGTGCCGAAAACGAGAAACTCTGCCAGCCAATTCTGGTGATGTGTGGATCTGTGAGGAAGGCGGGCTTGGTCAATCACATGAAATCACATGAGAACTACCCGACTGCAATTGTTGTCTCTACCATGCCACACTCTAAGACCTAGCATGATCCCCAACATGAGGACAGTGATGAGTATACAAAACCTGTCGACGCAGTCAACACCAATCGTTATGTGTGCCAGATATGTTCAAGGATATGCAGGACTTTAGCGGAATTAAAAAGTCATGAACGAGCCCACAAACGGACAATGGATGAAGGAGTGGCAGTCGTCTGACAAGACGTTGCGATCTCTACTACGTTTGTATATATACAGTTTCCATACAAGTTTTCAATTGCGTTTAGGTCTGTACTATTAGCCGACCTGTTCATCTTCCAAGTTCCACAAAAAACCTAATGTTTCCACCGCCCTGTCGGCTGGGGCGTTAGAATGCACCGACTGCACATCTGCAGAGGGGTAATACTCCCCCAATGGGGCCATCTGTTGGCCGTAAGTGTCGACTCGTGATGCTTAAGGATAGAGCCCAGGTGGATGAGCAGTTCATGACATGCAATACTCCACTTTGGCCCTATCTTGGGCTAGACGGGCGTTCGAAGAGGCCCCCTCCGATCAATCGGCTGGTCACGTCAAGCCCTAGCACCTATATAATTTCCCAACCCTATTGCCCTTATGGCAAGCCCAACCCCTTTTTATCATATGGGTGCTAGAAGGCGGTGGCTGCGGGTCTACATGTCCTGGGAATGACGTTAAACTCTATCTGATGGTGAGGTTCCAGTTTTGGAGGTTTGGGGAATGTGGAGCACCCCTTCATCACCATTGCTCCCTGGTCCACTCTGACTCGGAGTGGTAGTACCTGTTAGGGTCACATCTATAGGGTAAATAGAAAAATGTATTTTTTTAAAATTGTATTATCCATTAAGAATTGATTTATTTCAAAACTTTATCGGCATTAAATGACCCACTGAGGTTGATATACCGTAAAACAAAACAAACCAAACCAAACTAATGTTTCCAGGTATATCATTGTTTCATGCACTGAATGTGAAGGAGCATTATCTTACATGAATATAATGATTCTCTTGAAAGTAATTATTTGCCTTATTAGCCAAGATTCCAGATGCACTTTGAGGAAGGCTAAATAGGCATCAGAGGTTATTTTCTGTTATATACCTTACCTATGAACATTAATGGGTATGTCCCAATCCACATAAATAGGGGAGTTTTATGATGACTGGGTAGCCTTATAACACTAGCAGTGTTTACCATTCTTCTCGCTGCGGCCAAATATTGTATTTTGTTAATGTTATAAATATTCCATTTCATTTCCAACGTCTGTTTGGTTATTTTTCATTTAGTAACCTTGTTAATTTACAACATTTTCGTACCACCAGACACTCTCCACAGACCAACCATGATACCTCCTATAATGCCACCCCAAACTATAATACCCTCCTTCCTTGTTGGTGTCCCAAGTGTTGATGACGATTTTGTTGATTTATAATCTAATCGTTGCACCAACTATCAGGATCATCAATTGTTGTACGAGATTCACATGTGAACATAACTTTTGAGAAATCAACCTACATGTTTTTCTTTGCCCATTTCAAACTCATTTGTATGTGCAATTTTATCCATTGAAGCTGTGTTACCTTTTTCCCTGACATCCTGACCTTTTTCAGCCTCTACAATGGTCCTGAAAAGTTCTCCACTGTTCAGAAGTGGGTTATTTACAGCTCAAGTTTCATTCACGACAAAGAATATCGAGAAACAACACTTGAGTGAACCTTATTGGCCCTCTTACGTAACTTTGTAGGAGCTGCAACAAATAATTTCATGATTTGGTGATATTTTCCAATTATTCTGGATATTTCTAATGAAGATTTGCATTTTGAATGTTGGTCAAGGCCCGTTTTCGACCCATCATTTCACAATTATAATGACACTCATTTATAGTCTGGAACATTTCTATATCGTGTTAATATTGAAAATGGTCACCGTTTGTGTACGTTTACTCACCAGGACATGTGTGTTTCTATCTCTGTATTTAATTATCAACAAGTCTCTTAATTTCTCTACCGTAATCGACGTACACATACACAACTAGTTACACACACTTATATATCTATATGTGTCTGTGTGTACATGTATCTATGTCTCTTTATTGCTTTCACCTAATCGACGTTAAGTGAAGCATGTCCGTCATTTCAGCGACCACAATCGCCTTTCACTCAAAATGTTAAATTTCGGATATACGTGTCTATTCTTTCGTGTGTTTGTGTATGTGCATGTGTGACTGTGTGTGTGGTGTGTGTGTGTGTGTGCCTGAAAACTACGATGTGTGTTCGTATTTACTTATCAACATGTCTCTTCACTGCTTTCGCCTAATCAACGTTAAGTGAAGCATATCACAATGTCAAAATGTTAAACTTTGATACAATGATATGAACTTATCTAATACATGGCATCCACTAAAGGAAAATACAAATTGTGTTTTTACTACAAATGAAAGTACAACTAAATGGAGGCCTTTTCCCACCGATTCTTCATCGTTTATATCAAATATCATTTCGGTATTAATGCTTTCACTTTCATACACGATGCTGGGTAAAACTTCCGATTCGGAAAAAACGATGTTCAGTTTCTCCTGCTCCTGCAAAAATAAAATCTAATTCGGGATGTGGAATTTTCAAATTTATCCTCTATATAATAACACACATTTCAATAACAATAAAATCATTTTAACCCGCACGTTGCTCAATAAACAACTCATCTCGAAAGACTTGTTTCTACATATATTTACTCAACATAAACTTTGGATATAATCGTTTTTTTACTGCCAAGACAAGAAATCTACGAAAACGTCTAAAATAGATCTACTTCAAACGAACTCCAAACATTTGAAATATTTTATACGAGAAGAACAAGTAAGTGTCAAATATTATAAGATTATCACTTGAATATTATGACAATTTTGATCATTTTCGCTTTATTTCATATATACCTTCGGATTTAATGTGGTTTATTTTTAACAAATCGGTCTTTTCTTATAGTGGATCTTATCAGAAGCATGTCGGCGTTCATCATCGTCCTATTGGCTGTGTGTGTGTCAGTCATCCAAGGGGCACCAACATCAACGACACATGAAATAAAAAAGACAGATTTAAAAAGAGACATACAATTAACCTCAAACATCATTGAATTCACATTGACGGCAATAAACAACACTTTCAACTATTATGTAAGTATATGAAAAAGTTATCTATCTATCTATCTATCTATCTATCAATCTCTCTCTCTCTCTCTCTCTCTCTCTCTCTCTCTCTCTCTCTCTCTCTCTCTCTCTGTATATATATATACACACACACATACACACACACACACACACACACCACATATATATATATATATATATGTGAGTGTGTGTGTGTGTGTGTGTGTGTGTGTGTGTGTTTAATTGATACTATATAACGTCTTCTTCAATGAAAATAATATTTGAGATCGTTTCTTTCAATTTTATTTTAGCTATGATAATTTCTTCCCAATTTTAAATAAATATTCATTTAATCCTCATATTTAAATTAGATAACGTTTTGAAAATGATTTCTAGAACATGTAATTATTTGACCAATCTGATTTTTATTGCTTTAAAATCCAATTGAAAAATGTATTTCAAATGTTACTTTTTGTATTGTTTGTAGTGTAGACGTGTTCCACTGGTTTTTACCTCCGATTGCAATCAATTCCTGACCATGCTAGAGGCCAGAGCAGGTGAGCCGCTACCTCCAGTTATCGTACAGAATCCATTGAATTTTCAAGATCTGAAGTCAGTCAAGGTAAATTGGAATATTTCTCTTTCAAATATAAGATATTTTTAATTAATACTTAAGGGTTATTCATGAATTAAAACAAAGATCTGTGATTGGTTTTGAAATTCAAATTATTACACATTTCTAATAGAAATGTACAAACCGATGTAGGTTTCTTTTCGTTCAAAACTGAAACACAAAATAAATGTTTGTTTATTTTACATGTTATTTATATTCGTCATTTTATTGATATTAAATTTAAAAGTAATTCTTAATGTATTTTTTAAAATTTTTAATTTTAGGAGGCGATAAGCAACATGAGTCGCACAGTCGTTCAATATTTGAATTTGATAAAACAACATTTGGATATGGAAGATAAAATTGTGTGTGAGCCAGCCAGAAAACTCCAAGTGGAATGCCATTTTCCGAAAATGTGTTCTTCTCTTCCTGACACAAATGACGCCATCTTGTACTGCTCTCTTCATGCGGCCTATACTTACCTGGACAACTTGAAAGTCCTTCTCCAATTACCGGTGAGTTATCTTTGTCAACATACGATTCACCTTATTTATTGTATTTATATGAATTAAAAATTCATACTTTATTTTCTTTTGTAACTTTGAATAATAATACATTAATAAATTGAAAATATTTAAGTTTAATACGTAAATTAAACATTATTTTCACATGTCTTTTCTTACTTTGAATAACAATACATTTTAGAAAATATTTCACATTTTAACATGATGTAGATCTTTGTCATAATGACGACCTATGATATTAAATGACGTTTCATTGCCGTTTCAGAATTACATGCGTTTTTTTCTTTCTTTTGCAGCTTTCAGATTCTGTCGTGAAAAATGTTGATGTGGACAGTCAACTAGTTGTGCCGAAAAACCTGCCAATTCTCTACAGCCGATGGCTAACCATGCTAACTGTACGCACGTCATTAAAGCAAGTGCAGTTTATTCAACAAACACTGACCGCCATGTCAAAAAGGGTTGTAAAAATGTGGATATAAACACAGAGATCAATGACACATGTGTGTCATTTCAACAACAAAGTGGAAGCGTTTTTGTCTTCAAATATTAACACGTTCTTTATGTAAAGGAACATTCTTTTATTCTTATATCAAAGATTTTTAACATATTTTAATATTTTTGTAATTAATTTTTATAAAATGCGTTTTTGTCTTGAAATATTAACACCTTATCGATGTAAAAGTAATTGTGTTTTTTAAAATAATTTTTTATTGAATTGTTATCGATTTTATCAACGATTTTATACAAAATGTAAATAAAAATGTCATTTTCAAATCTATTTTTGTTTTTCGTTCTTACAAAAACATTATATATATATATATATATATATATATATATGTGTGTGTGTGTGTGTGTGTGTGTGTCTGTGTCTGTGTCTGTGTATGTATATATATATATATATATATATATATATATATATATATATATATATATATCGTCGGTTCTAGTATAATATTACAGGAATTGCTAGATTACGCTTAGGTAACGAAGGATTTTCTTTGATTTATGAATGAACGTCGCTTTACTACAGTTTTCCTGCTACTTGTTTGTCTCCTTCACTACTACTACTACTACTACTGATTTTATAATATAAAACAGGAAAAAGATCTGTAGTACCAATTCAAATGGAAAGTATTAAAATATCCGACAAATTCATAAATTTCATAACGAAAGCCATGGAAAACTGGAAAGTGGAATTAACAGTTGGTGGACCGACCCTAGCGGAAGTGAAAATCCTGAAAGGCATACCTTTCAATGGGACTACCTTTTTCCACTGCTTTTTTTTCCAACGATGCTAGTCAACTATATACTTATGAAATGTACAAAGGTTTACAAAAAAATTACCTTATGTATATGGAAGATATCAAGATTTTTGACCACAATGAAAAAGAAGTGAAAAACCTTGTACCAACATAAGAATATAAAGCCAGGATAGACTGTAGCAAAAATGAAAATTCTAAGAGACATCTTCCAATGAGATTCTGTATTTTTTTCAATGTTACCTGTCAACGATATACTTATGAAATGTATAGGGGTTTACAAATTTACAAAATCACAATAGAATAATCACCTTATGAGATTATCCACATTGAAGATTGTGTAGAGTCGACTATTCGGGTACTCGAAGAATACACAAAAAAGAGCAAAGAAAGATCAATTACAACAATTAATTCTTACAGCAGTAACAGCAGTTGTAGCATATTGAATAGGAGAAAAACAACAAAAACTAGAAAACAGAAATTGGCAGAAAAATACCTATATGGATACTTCAGGCGACAAACTGAAAACATCGCCTACAAGAAGACCTGAAAATGGCTAAGTAAGGGAAATCTCAAGAGAGAAACTGAATGTCTCATAATGGCTGTACAAGACAATGCCATAGAATAAACTATATCAAAACGAAAATAGATAAGTCGCAACTGAATATAGGATGTTTGGAAAAAGGGACGAAAAGGTTAATTGTATAATCAAATGCGTCGAACTCGTACAAGGGGAGTACAAGAATAGACACAACTGGGTGGGAATGGCGATTTACAGGGAATTGTGCAAAAAAATTTGCATCATGCTACTAAATAACATATGCATAAACCGGAATCGGTCAAAGAGAACGAGACACATAAAATTATCTGGGACTTTCAGATACAAACAGTTCACCTAATCCCGGTCAGGAGACCAGAGCTCGTTTTAATTAACAAGAAGAACTAGTCATCTCATAGATTTTGGCGTCCCGGTATATCACAATGTGAAAGTCAAATAAAATGAAAAGACAGAAAAAAAAGCTTCGATCTTGCCTGAGAACTGAAAATAATTGTGGGATATGAAGGTCAAGATCGTACCAATTGTATCCGGTGTCATTGGAAGGGTTTTTTGATGAAATTACAGAATTAGAATAGAAAGAAAAAATATAGTGTTTACACTTTATCAGAAAAATTTAAGTCTTGTGGAATATGAACCTAAAATTTGTACATACCCATCATTATTGGTGTGCTTGGAATAGTCCATAAGAATCTCTTGAACATTTTGAAAGGATAGACCATCCGAAAAAGAATTGGAATCATTCACATCCTTTCAAAGATGTTCTCCCCTCTATCTATTTACTTTATTTATTATAGGTAATCTAATTCGTTTTTCTCTGAAACATCAAACACGTATCTAGAAATAATTTTATTATAACAAAAAAACATATATATTCTATACAATTGAAATACATTATGTTTAACAATCAGAAATATTCACAATTAAAGTATTTAAGACACGGCCAGTATTTAGCCACATATATTATTATATCAGATGTAGTGCCTAGATTCTGCAAAAGAGCTTTTAAGAAATGATTAAAATTGTATTAAATAGATTCTTTAGAAAATGTCATTATCTTACAGAAATATTGTGTAGTAGTTTTTGTTTTTTTGTTTTATTTTGTTTGTTTTTTGTTGTTTTTTCGTGCTTTTTTGTTTGAGGGTGTGTGTGTGTGTGTGTGTGTGTGTGTGTGTGTGTGTGTGTGTGTGTGTGTGTGTGTCTTTATTTACATATCAACAAAACTCTTCATTACTTTCAGCGAATCGACGTTAAGTGGAATATATCCACCATTTAAAACCATTACAAACGCTCACAATCGGATTGTAAAACTTTTCATTTTGTCATTTGCATTTTTCTACCATTCAATCTCCACAAATGGTACTTTTGTGTTTTACAACAAACAAAGGTAGAATTAATTGATGGACTGTTCCCATCGCTTTTTATCGTTTCTTTTAAATATACAAGTTTGGATACGACTTTTGATTTTGTTTAAAGGGATGCTCTGGTCCTCCAAATTTCTACTCAAAATTCTAATTCGGGATGTAAATTTTTGCAAATCTATCCTCTATATAAGAACACACAATTAAGAAACAACGTTAAATGCAACTAGAAACGCGTCAATAGAATTGTACAACATTCATTTTGTGATATAAACTCATCTAATATTTCACCTCCACAAACGAAACTACAAACTGTGTTTTTACAACAAACGAAAGTACAACTGAATGGAGACTTAAACGACGAAGAAGCAATAGAAACACTCCCATCGCTTCTTAATCATTTATTTGGAAAATGATTCATTCATTTATGTATGTTCTATCATCTTCAGGGATTCCAATATGTCATAAATGAAATCTGGACTTTATTTGAAAAACATACAAATAATACAGGATTATTGTCTGTTATCGTAAAAAGTAACTTGACGGTAAATGTTAGATTCTGGTTGGTTGAGACGATCTCCTCCTTTTTCTCTCTTAAACTTCAACAACATTATTGACAGACTTTTCACGGCTTACTTCGTTTGATATATGATTTTATGAATGAACCTCGATTGACTATACAGCTTTACTACAGGTTTTCGAGCAACCTACTTGTATCACTGACAACAATGTGGTGATATTTTCGTAGAGAAAGTGAATCAACAATACCGAAGATCGTTTCATTAACCCCCCCATATATATACATATATATATATATATATATATATATATATATATATATATATATATATATATATATATATATATACGTATAAGTTGAACAAAAAGTGATAACACAAACAGGTCATCGTCAGGATAAAATTTCTCACGAAATAAATTCTTTTAAGAAACCTTTTAAAAAAGTATGTGTTTGACAAGCCACTATAATCTACTATATATATATATATATATATATATATATATATATATATATATATATATATATATATAGAAATCGCAAGGTTCCATGTTCAATACCAGAACCCGCCAAACCAGCGTATGGGTAACACAAGTCTGATCTGTACTGCCAAATGTGGAGCTGAGAGTAGGTGTGGCGCTCCACCCCAGCAAAATAATCTTCCTGTGAAAAGAGGATTAGCTCCCTCGCTGACCGGCTGATACCGACAATAGGCCACTACACCAACTTTACTTTACTTTATATATATATTTGTTGATGATATATATATATATATATATATATATATATATGTGTGTGTGTGTGTGTGTGTGTGTGTGTGTGTGTGTGTGTGTGTGTGTGCGTGTGTGTCTTTGTGTGTGTATGTGTGTGTGTGTTTTTATACACTTAATCGCAAATTTTCAAAAATGTGTAAATATAAAGAAAACATAGACATTTTTAAAAATCACATTTTTATTCAAGTTTTTTTAAAAACAGATGACATTTAATCAAAATATACATTTATGATTAATTAATATAAAAATATTTGAAGACGAAAACGCTTCCACTTTGTTGTTGAAATGACACACATGTGTCATTGATCTCTGTGTTTATATCCACATTTTTACAACCCTTTTGACATGGCGGTCAGTGTTTGTTGAATGAACTGCACTTGCTTTAATGACGTGCGTACAGTTAGCATGGTTAGCCATCGGCTGTAGAGAATTGGCAGGTTTTTCGGCACAACTAGTTGACTGTCCACATCAACATTTTTCACGACGGAATCTGAAAGCTGCAAAAGAAAGAAAAAAAAAACTCATGTAATTCTCAAACAGCAATGAAACGTCATTTAATATCATAGGTCGTCATTATGACAAAGATCTACATCATGTAAAGCTGTGAAATCCTACAATTTTTAATACAGATAAATCTTTTTTTAAATGTATTAATTCTCTAAGTAAGCTAAAAAGAATAAAATAAATGCATCATGTTAAACGCACAATTATTTTCCATTTTTAAAATGTCAAATTATTATTCAAAGTAACAAAAGACAATAAAGGATAAATGTTTAATTTATATGAATACAATTAGTAAGGTGAATTATTTATGTTGACGATAAAAACTCACCGGTAATTGAAGAAGGACTTTTAAGTTGTCTAGGTAAGTAGAGGCCACATGAAGAGAGCAGTACAATATGGGGTCATTAGTGTCAGGAAGAGAAGAACACATTTTCGGAAAATGGCATTCAACTTGGAGTTTTCTGGCTGGCTCACACACAATCTTATATTCCATATCCAAATGTTGTTTTATCAAATTCAAATATTGAACGACTGTTAGACTCATGTTGCTTATCGCCTCCTAAAATAAAAAGATAAAAATTATTAATTTCAATAGAATGACAAATAACAAATGAAAAATAAAATAAAAGTTTCTTTCGTGTTTTAGTTTTGAACGAAAAGAAACTCAAACCGCTTTGTACTTTTCTATTAGAAGTGTATAATAATTTGAATTTGAAAGCAATTTCCTAAAAACACAGTTCTATCTTTAAATAATCAGAAAAATATTTTATATTCGAAAAAGAAATATTCGAAATTTACCTTCACTGATTTGAGATCTTGAAAATTCAAGGGATTCTCAATAACCACCTGAGGTAGCGGGGAATCTGCCCTGGCCTCCAGCATGGTCAGGAATTGATTGCAATCGGAAGTAAACACCAGTGGAACATGTCTACACTACAAACAATACAAAAAATAACATTTGAAATACATTTTTCAATTGGATTTTAAAGCAATAAAAATCAGATTGCTGAAATAATCATATCTCCTAGAAATAATTTTGAAACGTTAACTAATTTAGATATGCGGATTAAATGAATATTTATTTAAAATTGGGAAGAAATTATCATAGCTAAAATGAAAGAAAATATGTAAAATATTAGTTTCATTGATGTAGACGTTATGTATTATCAAATGAATGTTTCTATATTTATAAACTTTTTATATACTTACATAATAATTAAAAGTGTTTTTTATTGCCGTCAATGTGAATTCAATGATGTTTGAGGTTAATTGTATGTCTCTTTTTAAATCTGTCTTTTTTATTTCTTGTGTCGTTGATGTTGGTGCCCCTTGGATGACTGACACCCACACAGCCAATAGGACGATGATGAAGACCGACATACTTCTGATAAGATCCACTATAAGAAATAAACGATTTGTCAGAAATAAAACTTAATAAATACAAAGGTAAATATAAAATAAAGCGAGAATCATGGAAATAATCATAATATTCAAGTGGTAATCTAATAAGAAAATGGCTTGATACTTACTTGTTCTCGTCAAAAATATTGGAAATGGTTAGAATTCGTTTGAAGTAGATCTCTTTGAGATGAAGACGTTTTCGAAGATGTTTGGTCTTGGCAGTAAAAAAACAATTGTATTCAATAAGTTGATGCTAAGTAAATATATCTAGAAACAGGTCTTTCGAGATGAGGTGTTTATTGATCAACGTGCGGCATGAAATGATTTTATCTTTACTGAAATGTGTGTTATTATATAGAGGATAAATTTGAAAATTCCACATCCCGAATTAGATTTGTTTTTGCAGAAAGCAGGAGAAGCTGAGCATAGTTTGTTTCCGAATCGGAAGTTTTACCCAGCCTCGTGTATGAAAGTGAAAACATTAAAACAGAAATGATATTTGATATCCATGATGAAGAATCAGTTGGAAAACAGGTCTTAATTCAGTTGTACTTTCAATTGTAGTAAAAATACGCTTTTTAGTTTCGTTTGTGGAGGAAGCGAATTCGTAGATAAAATCATATCAGGATATGAAAGTTTAAGATTTTGAGTGGAAGGCGATTGTGGTCGTTGAAATGGTGGATATGCTTCACTTAACGTCGATTAGGTGAGAGCAATGAAGAGACATAGATTCATGTAAACACATATATACATGTTTATGTGACAGGTTGTGTGTGTACATAAATGTAAACACACTTGTATGCTTATGTGTGTATCACTGCCTCTGTGTGTATATATATATGTGTGTGTGCGTGTACACAATCACTTTCCACTCAAAATGTTAAACTTTGATATTGTGATATGAACTTATCGAACATTTAGCTTCCTCCACAAACGAAAATACAAATTGTGTTTTTACTACAAATGAAAGTACAACTAAATGGGACCTGTTTTCCCACTGATTCTTCATCGTTTATATCAAATATAATTTCGGTATTAATGTTTTCACTTTCATACACGAGTCTGGGTAAAACTTCCGATTCGGAAAAAAGGATGCTCAACTCCTCCTACTTTCTGTACAAAATTCTAATTCGGGATGTGGAATTTTTAAATCTATTCTCTATATAAGAAAACACATTTCAGTAACAATAAAATCATTTCAACCTGCACGTTGCTCAATAAACACCTCATCTCGAAAGACTTGTTTCTACATATATTTTCTCAACATAAACTTATTGGTTATAGTCATTTTTTATTGCCAAGACCAAACATCTTCGAAAACGTCTTCATCTTAAAGAGATCTACTTCAAACGAATTCTAACCATTTTGAATATTTTATACGAGAAGAACAAGTAAGTGTTAGGCAAGTTTTTTCTTAGATTATCACTTATCACTTCTATTAACATTTCATTTATTTAAAAAAATTTGATTTTTACCTTCGGATTTATTAAGGTTTATTTCTGACAAATAGTTTTTTTTTTCTTACAGTGGATCTTATCAGAAGTATGACGGCTTTCACCATCGTCCTCTTGGCTGTGTGTGTGTCAGTCCTCCAAGGGGCACCAACATCAACGACACATGAAATAAAAAAGACAGATTTAAAAAGAGATATACAATTCATTGAATTAACATTGACGGCAATAAACAACACTTTCAACTACTATGTAAGCATATGAAAAAGTTACACACACACACACACACACACACACACACACACACACACACACACATATATATATATATATATATATATAATATATATATATATATATATATATATTATAAAAAAAGAAGGTCCGCAAAATGTATCGTTCTCAGAAAAATGTTTTATTCTTTTTATTTCTTTTTATTTCTTTTTTCATTCTTTTTTATTATTATATATATATATATATATATATATATATATATATATATATATATATATATATATATATATATATGTTTAATGTATTATATATATTTCTTTTTATTTCTTTTTATTTCTTTTTTTTAATTCTTTTTATTTATATATATATATGTTTAATATATTATATATATATTTCTTTTTATTTCTTTATATTTCTTTTTATTTCTTTTTTAAATTTTTATTTATATATATATGTTTAATATATTATATATATTTCTTTTTATTTCTTTTTATTTCTTTTTTTATTCTTTATATATATAATATATATATATATATATATATATATATATATATATGTTTAATATATATATATATATATATGTTTAATTAATACTACACAACGTCTTCATCAATGTAACTAATATTTGAGACTGTTTCTTACATTTTCATTTTAGTTATGATAATTTCTTCCCAATTTTAAATAAATCTTCATCTTTCATATATTTAGATTCTAAAAACAAATATTTATTCAATAACTAGCCTACTTTAGTATTGTTATCTAATAATTTTGGAGAAAACTCAATCGAAAAGTTAGGCCCCAAATTTTTCACTGATAATCTAAAAGTCAATTATACATAACAGAGTAAAGAGAAAATCTCCAAAAATGTTTTTTTTTTTTAACAATTCATTTTTTACATTTATTTTTATTTGATTTTCAGTACTTATTTTCTACCAGTGGCGCTCCATTTAAATATTTTTTTCTTTATTCACACCTTTGTTAGTTTCAAAATTATATAACCCTACCGATATTTTGCACCGCCAAAGGGGGGGGGTCAAATTTAAGTGCCCTAAAAAATCAGAAAGTTTTTAAATAAAATAACTAATGCATAATAAAATTCATTCATTGATAGCACTGAAAATTTTATTAAAATCGCATAATTCTGATTTTTTTCTTTTCTTTTTTTCAATCGGGGTTAAATTTGTTTTGTAAAATATGTCTGTGCATAAATTTAAAATTGGCAGTACCTAATATTCAATATCATTTACTATTTTAATTAGGTAAAG
>CM042163.1:63526979-63531979 GCA_023376005.1 Doryteuthis pealeii
TCTTGTAATACTTTATTTCGTACAAGGATTTTTCAACAATCTGGATACCGTTCTGCGAAAACTACATGATGGCTTAAACGTCTATACTTGAAAATTATAAAGAAGAAATGTTCTCTGATCTTTAGTAAATCTTGCTCAAATATTAGTTTTTTTCTGGTATTGGAGAACTGAATAGAAAGTGCTAAATTACCGATGTAAGAACTGTATTTATTTGTTAATCGCGTTGTCTTGACGATAAGTTGCTAACACGCTGCTTTGAAACCAATAGTAACAACTTCACCTCAAATGTATTGTACTCTATAACATATATTATATATATATATATATATATATATATATATATATATATATATGTGTGTGTGTTGTGGTGTGTGTGGTAAACAAATCGTTTTAAAACGTTTTAAAATGAAGGAAGTGCTCAAACACTGGCCAGCGGAGCCACAGCCGAGCAGAGCAAGAATAACAACCTAGAATATCTATTACACTTCCTAACGGTCGCTGTATTACTAAAAGTTATTGGGATACGAAAAAAATACACTTGACAGATGAACTACGTTATTTGGTTGTAGGAATATATATAGTATTATATATATATATATATATATATATATATATATATAAAACTGTTTATATACTTACGTAATAATTAAAGTGTTGTTTACTGCCGTCAATGTGAATTCAATGATGTTTGAGGTTAATTGTATGTCTCTTTTTAAATCTGTCTTTTTTATTTCATGTGTCGTTGATGTTGGTGCCCCTTGGAGGACTGACACACACACAGCCAAGAGGACGATGGTGAAAGCCGTCATACTTCTGATAAGATCCACTGTAAGAAAAAAAAACGATTTGTCAGAAATAAACCTTAATAAATCCGAAGGTAAAAATCAAATTTTTTTAAATAAATGAAATGTTAATAGAAGTGATAAGTGATAATCTAAGAAAAAACTTGCCTAACACTTACTTGTTCTTCTCGTATAAAATATTCAAAATGGTTAGAATTCGTTTGAAGTAGATCTCTTTAAGATGAAGACGTTTTCGAAGATGTTTGGTCTTGGCAATAAAAAATGACTATAACCAATAAGTTTATGTTGAGAAAATATATGTAGAAACAAGTCTTTCGAGATGAGGTGTTTATTGAGCAACGTGCGGGTTGAAATGATTTTATTGTTACTGAAATGTGTTATTATATAGAGGAGAGATTTGAAATTCCACATCCCGAATTAGAATTTTGTACAGAAAGTAGGAGGAGTTGAGCATCCTTTTTCCGAATCGGAAGTTTTACACAGCCTCGTGTATGAAAGTGAAAACATCAATACTGAAATGATATTTATATAAACGATGAAGAATCAGTGGGAAAACAGGTCTCCATTTAGTTTTACTTTCATTTGTAGTAAAAAACACAATTTGTATTTTCGTTTGTGGAAGAAGCTAAATGTTCGATAAGTCATATCACAATATCAAAGTTTAAAAACAATTGTAAGTGGAAGTCGATTGTGTACATGAACACACACACATATATATTATTAACACACACTAAGAGTGACACACAGATATAAGTATATATGTGTGTGTACATGTATGTACACACACACACAACCTGTCACATAAACATATATATATTTGTGTTTAAATGGATCTATATCTCTTCATTGCTCACACCTAATCTATGATAAGCGAAGCATGTCTGACCACAAACCACCTTCCACTTCAAAATGTTAAACTTTGATATTGTGATATGAACTTATCTAAAATTCAGCTTCATTCATAAACAAAACTAAAAACTGTGTTTTTACTACAAACGAAAGTACAACAGGATGGAAACCTGTTTTCCGACTGATTCTTCATCGTTGATATCAAATATCATTTCTGTTTTAATGTTTTCACTTTCATACACGAGGCTGGGTAAAACTTCCGATTCGGAAACAAACTATGCTCAGCTTCTCCTGCTTTCTGCAAAAAAAAAAAAAAAAATCTAATTCGGGATGTGGAATTTTCAAATTTATCCTCTATATAATAAAACACATTTCAGTAACAATAAAATCACTTAAACCCGCACGTTGCTCAATAAACACCTCATCACGAAAGACCTGTTTCCACATATATTTACCTAGCATCAACTTATTGGATGCAATTGTTTTTTTACTGCCAAGACCAAACATTTTCGAAAGCGTCTTCGTCTCAAAGAGATCTACTTCAAACGAATTCTAACCATTTCCAATATTTTATAAGAGAAGAACAAGTAAGTGTCAAACAATTTTCCTATTAGATCTTCACCTGAATATTATGACAATTTACATGATTTTCAATTTATTTCATATTTACATTTGGATTCATCAAAGTTTATTTCTGACAACTCATTCTTTTCTTACAGTGGATCTTATCAGAAGTATGTCGGTATTCATCATCGTCCTATTGGCTGTGTGGGTGTCAGTCATCAAGGGGCACCAACATCAACAACACATGAAATAAAAAAGACAGATTTAAAAAGAGACATACAATTAACCTCAAACATCATTGAATTCACATTGACGGCAATAAAAAACACTTTTAATTATTATGTAAGTATATATAAAAGTTTATAAATATAGAACATTCATTTGATAATACATAACGTCTACATCAATTAAACTAATATTTTCATATTTTCTTTCATTTTAGCTATGATAATTTCTTCCCAATTTTAAATAAATATTCATTTAATCCGCATATCTAAATTAGTTAACGTTTCAAAATTATTTCTAGGAGATATGATTATTTCAGCAATCTGATTTTTATTGCTTTAAAATCCAATTGAAAAATGTATTTCAAATGCTATTTTTTGTATTGTTTGTAGTGTAGACGTGTTCCACTGGTTTTTACCTCCGATTGCAATCAATTCCTGACCATGCTGGAGGCCAGGGCAGATTCCCCGCTACCCCAGGTGGTTATTGAGAATCCCTTGAATTTTCAAGATCTCAAATCAGTGAAGGTAAATTTCGAATATTTCTTTTTCGAATATAAAATATTTTTCTGATTATTTAAAGATAGAACTGTGTTTTTAGAAATTGCATTCAAATTCAAATTATTATACACTTCTAATAGAAAAGTACAAACCGGTTTGAGTTTCTTTTCGTTCAAAACTAAAACACGAAAGAAACTTTTATTTTATTTTTCATTTGTTATTCGTCATTCTATTGAAATTAATAATTTTTATCTTTTTATTTTAGGAGGCGATAAGCAACATGAGTCTAACAGTCGTTCAATATTTGAATTTGATAAAACAACATTTGGATATGGAATATAAGATTGTGTGTGAGCCAGCCAGAAAACTCCAAGTTGAATGCCATTTTCCGAAAATGTGTTCTTCTCTTCCTGACACAAATGACGCCATCTTGTACTGCTCTCTTCATGTGGCCTCTACTTACCTAGACAACTTAAAAGCCCTTATTCAATTACCGGTGAGTTATTATTGTCAACATATATAATTCACCTTACTTATTGTATTTATATAAATAATACATTTATCCTTTATTGGTTTTTGTTACTTTCAATAATGATTTAACATTTTAAAAATGGAAAATAATTGTGAGCTTAACATGATCCATTTATTTTATTCTTTTTAGCTTACTTAAAGAATTAATACATTTAAAAAAAAGATTTATCTGAATTAAAAATTGTAGGATTTCACAGCTTTACATGATGTAGATCTTTATCATAATGACGACCTATGATATTAAATGACGTTTCATTACCGTTTCAGAATTACATGAGTTTTTTCTTTCTTTTGCAGCTTTCAGATTCCGTCGTGAAAAATGTTGATGTGGACAGTCAACTAGTTGTGCCGAAAAACCTGCCAATTCTCTACAGCCGATGGCTAACCATGCTAACTGTACGCACGTCATTAAAGCAAGTGCAGTTTATTCAACAAACACTGATCGCCATGTCAAAAGGGTTGTAAAAATGTGGATGTAAACACAGAGATCAATGACACATGTGTGTCATTTCAACAACAAAGTGGAAGCGTCTTTCGTCTAAATATTTTTATATTAATTAATCATAAATGTATATTTTGATTAAATGTCATCTGTTTTTAAAAAAAACTTTTGTATAAACATGAATAAAAATGTGATTTTTTAAAGATTTCTATGTTTTCTTTATATTTACACATTTTTGAAAATTTGCGATTAAGTGTATAAAAACACACACACACACACACACACACAAACACACAACACACACACACACACACACACACACACATATATATATATATATATATGATAAACAAATAATATATAAAGTAAAGTAAAGTTGGTGTAGTGGCCTATTGTCGGTATCAGCCGGTCAGCGAGGGAGCTAATCCTCTTTTCACAGGAAGATTATTTTGCTGGGTGGAGCGCCACACCTACTCTCAGCTCCACATTTGGCAGTACAGATCAGACTTGTGTTACTCATACGCTGGTTTGGCGGGTTCTGGTATTGAACATGGAACCTTGCGATTTCTATATATATATATATATATATATATATATATTATATATATATATATATATATATAGTAGATTATAGTGGCTTGTCAAACACATACATTTTTAAAAGGTTTCTTAAAAGAATTTATTTCGTGAGAAATTTTATCCTGACGATGACCTGTTTGTGTTATCACTTTTTGTTCAACTTATACGTATATATATATATATATATATATATATATATATATATATATATATATATATATATATATATATATATATATGGGGGGGTGTTTAATGAAACGATCTTCGGTATTGTTGATTCACTTTCTCTACGAAAATATCACCACATTGTTGTCAGTGATACAAGTAGGTTGCTCGAAAACCTGTAGTAAAGCTGTATAGTAAATCGACATTCATTCATAAATTCATATATCAAACGAAGTAAGCCGTGAAAAGTCGGTCAATAATGTTGTTGAAGTTTAAGAGGGAAAAAGGAGGAGATCGTCTCAACCAATCAGAATCTAACATTTACCGTCAAGTTACTTTTTA
>CM042163.1:63541979-63579479 GCA_023376005.1 Doryteuthis pealeii
TATGTAATTATTTTCCAAAATAGGAAGAAAAAAGAAAACAAAAACTTGATTTAAAAATAGAATTTTTATTTACAACGTTTTATAAATAATAATTAAAAAACTGCCGTCATTTCATTAAAATATGTTCAAAATCTTTGATATAAGAATAAACTAATGTTCTTTTACATAAAGAACGTGTTAATATTTGAAGACGAAAACGCTTCCACTTTGTTATTAAAATGACACACATGTGTCATTGATCTCTGTGTTTATATCCACATTTTTACAACCCTTTTGACATGGCGGTCAGTGTTTGTTGAATAATCTGCACTTGCTTTAATGACGTGCGTACAGTTAGCATGGTTAGCCATCGGCTGTAGAGAATTGGCAGGTTTTTCGGCACAACTAGTTGACTGTCCACATCAACATTTTTCACGACGGAATCTGAAAGCTGCAAAAGAAAGAAAAAAACTCATGTAATTCTCAAACAGCAATGAAGCGTCATTTAATATCATAGTTCGTCATTATGACAAAGATCTACATCATGTTAAACTGAAATATTTCCAATTTGTTAATGTTATTACGTTCAAATGTGAAGTATTTTCCATTTCTAAAATGTACTCTTTGTATTGTTTAATTTAGATAAATCTTATCTGAAATGTATTAATACTTTAAATAAGAAAAAATGAATTAAAAGATAATGTTTGATTTATATAAATACAATTAGTGAAAAGTAATAAGCAATAAGTAAGGTGACACTGGTAACTTACCGGTAATTGAAGAAGGACTTTCAAGTTGTCCAGGTAAGTATAGGCCGCATGAAGAGAGCAGTACAAGATGGCGTCATTGGTGTCAGGAAGAGAAGAACACATTTTCGGAAAATGGCATTCCACTTGGAGTTTTCTTGCTGGCTCACACACAATCTTATATTCCATATCCAAATGTTGTTTTATCAAATTCAAATATTGAATGACTGTTCGACTCATGTTGCTTATCGCTCCCTGAAATCATAAAGATACATAAAGTTTTCAAATCCTAATTAACTGTGAGCATGTTTAAAATTCTCAAATTTGTGAACAATTATATTGTTTAAAATCAATTGAATTTCAATAATGTTCATTTTAATTTATTTATCTCTTTATACAAAATGAAATATTCGTATCATCATTTTTGAAATTATTGATTGAAATGATATTTGATAATTCCCCTGATTTTTATTGTCTTCTAAATCTTGTAACTTTATTTCACGTTGTTCAAAAATTATTTTAATCTTTCACTTTCGAAAGAAAAGAAAATTATACTTGTATTTTAATGAACATAAATCCTAAGTAATCTCTTATTAATTATAAAAAATGTTCTTTTCAAGAGAATAAAAAGGAATAATCCAAATTTACCTTGACTGATTTGAGATCTTGAAAATCCAATGTATTCTCTGTAACCACCTGGGGTAGAGGGTAATCTGCCCTGGCCTCCAGCATGGTCATGAATTGATTGCAATCGGAGGTAAATAACAGTGGAACTTTTTTACACTACAAAAAAACAACAACATATAACAGAATGTTAGCACTATATTTTTCAATTAAATTTTCTAGCAAGAAAAAAAAAATTAAAAATCCTATGACAATTTTCAAACTATGAAGAAATTTCCAAATATATTAAATAAACATTTAAAACGAATAAGACATTACAATAACTAAAATTGTGTCTCATAAATTCATCGTCGACTAATTTATCGTATGTTAAATAAATCGTTTCATAAATTCATCGCCAGTTTGTCCATGGTATGTTAAATTTATCGAAGGAAAATTATCAGAAAAAAAATTTGCCGATACATGAAACAAAATATTTTTAAAATACCTGTTATAATAACAGATAAAGTGAAGAAAAAAGTGTAAATATATTATGAAGAAAACTTTTAAATGACAATTTTAGATATTGATAAGAAATATTTTAAATATTTATAAGTTAATCAAATACTTACATAATTGTTGAAATTCTTGTGTATTGCCGTCAATGTGGATGTGGTGATGCTTGAGGCCAATTCTATGTCTCTTTTTAAATCTGTGTTTTTCTTTTCTTGTGTTGTCGATGTTGTTTTGTGTGTATTGATGGTTGGTGCCCCTTGGATGACTGACATGCACATCCCCAATATAACGACGATGATAAAGACCGACATACTTCTGACAATAGACACTTGGTTGTCGTAATGAAATTATTCTTGTGTAAAATATTGAAATAATTAGAATTGGCTTGATGCGGACTTCTTTATGATGAAGACGTTTTCGAAGATTTTTGGTTGTCGTAGTAAATAAAAGACACAATCCAATAAGTTTGTCAAGTAAATATTTGTAGAAACAAGTGTTTCGAGCGGAGCTTTTTACTGATCAACGTGCAGGTTGAAAAAGATTATGTTGTTGCTGTAATGTGTCTAATATATATAGGATAGATGGGAAAATTCCACATCCTCATTTAGAATTTTGTAGATGAAAGTGAAAGCAACGATGTAGTAAAAGGCGGATTGATCATTTGATATAAACGATGAAGAAGCGCTGGGAAAACAGGCCTCCATTTAGTTGTACTTTGTTTGTAGTAAAAACACAGTTTACAGTTTCGTTTGTGTAGGCGAAATATCACTTCATATGACACAATGAAAGTTGTTGAAAAAGCGGATATACTCGATTTAACAGTGATTAACTGAAGACATTGAAGATGTTGGTTGATAAGTAAATACAGACATACGATCACACTTCTCCTTGTGTTTACACTTGAAAGTATATTTTATTTTTCGTACATTCGTCACCTTTATATCTCAATTCATTTTCCATGTTCTCCATACTTGTACATGTTCTTTAACTTCTCATTAGTACCGAATATCCACACACACACATACACACACACACATACACACACACACACACACACATATATATAAATGTATATGTATATGTATAAATGTTCATGTGTGTGAGTGTGTGTGTCTACGTAAGTATATATATATATATATATATATATATATATATATATATATATATATATATATAAGTGTGTGTATATGTAGGTATAACCATTATTTAATTAAAATCAATATACACAGGCAATTTTATCTCTCTCTCTCTCTCTCTCTCTCTCTCTCTCTCTCTCTCTCTCTCTCTCTCTCTCTCTCTCTCTCTTTCTCGCACACACACACACAAACAAAAGTATTAATAATTTCTTTTTAAAAAACACCAAACCTGAGTTTAAGTTCAACATTCGCATTTCCCGTTCGTCCTATTTATAGAACACCTTTTTGTCAACACTGAAAAACTGCTCGTATTAATAAAAATACACTGACCTTACCTGTCAATTTCAGTTTCGTGCCACGTACAATAAATTTTTCATTAAATTCATATTTTTTTCTAATAAATCAACTGAAATATTTTTATTTCATAATAGATCATTTACAAAATCTCGGTTCTGCATATGTTATAATAATGTATGTGGCTAAATACTGGTCTTGTCTTAAATATTTTAATTGTGAGCATTTCTTAATGTTATATCTCATTTATCTTAATTAAATATACCATAAGAATCTTATCTCTCTGATAAGATAAAGCAAGAATTCTTCCAGCCTGTAGCCGTATCAGTGCTACTGTATGCCTGCAACACTTGGTCGTTAAAAAAACACTTAGAGAAAAAAGCTCGATAATAACTATACAAGGATACTGCGTGTTGTCCTCAAAGTAGCATCCCACATCTGTGGCAGTCTTGATTCTTTTCGGAGGTATTCATTTCTCACTTTTTTTCTTTCTTCTCAGTTTGATTTATAGAATCGATAATTTTATTTATTGCTTTAAGGTTTGTTGAGGAAACTAAAACAAAATCAAAATAAAATGAAGAGGAGGGAATAAAAAGACAGAAATCATTTTGTAGCGAAGTAAAAAGAGGAAATAAACAGAGTGAAGAGAAACAATGTCAATTTGAATTGGCACTCACAGATAGTTTTCTGTTTTACATAATAAAATCAATAGTAGTAATGAATGAAATGAGTAAGTTATAGGAAAACTGTAGTAAAACTGTGTAGTAAATGATGTTCATTCATTAAATCACAGAGCAAAGAAAGTCGGTCAATATTACTCAAACCAAAAGAGAAAAAGTGTTTGCCTAAGCCAATCGGAATCTGCATATATATATATATATATATATATATATATATATATATATATATATATAGTCATCCACAGACACGTGTTTCGACTTACCAAGTCTCTTCAGTGTGGCTAGACATTTGTAAGCTACCTATATCCGGTATTGAAATCCGATATGTTCAGCATCAGTCAGGCAACTTAATCTTGTGTGTGTGTATGTGTGTATGTGTATATGTGTGTATATGTGTGTGTACATATATATATATATATATATATATATATATATATATATATTATATATATTGTGTGTGTGTGTGTGTGTGTGTGTGTGTGTGTGTGTGAAGGTTATGAAAATAAATGTACTGAGGTTTTTGAAGCATGTGTAATTGGTGCAATTAATAATTCGATAGGATTAATACTAAAGAAATACAGTTGACTTAACGATTTCTTCTGGACCTATTGTGAGTTAATTTAAGATATATCTCCTATCTAGTCAGTCGTCTTATGATATTAAATCCATGAACTTTGATATTATGTAAAGTAATTGATATAACGGATTGGAGAATTCTTAAATTGTAGAATCATCACTAATTGAATTTATATATTTTTTGTATGTTGAATGGTGGTAGGGGTTAAGTATCGGTATTATATTATTTCTAGACATTTTTGTAATATTTTTTGTGCTTGGTGTTTCTTTTGGGAGAGGATAGGGTGATTCTTCTCGTTTTCAACGCCTTAAACAATTAGATATTCAGCGTGATTGCCTTCCCAATAGTGTCAACCTTGGACCTCGAAAATTAAAGAAAGGATAAGATGTGTGTTGATTTCATCTAACCCCATTAAATCTTAAAGCATAAGGAAATAAGTAAGGTGATTCATATTTTGACAAAGGTTAACTCAGTTATTGGAGAAGGACTTTCAAGTTGTCCAGGTAAGTGTAGGTTGTATGAAGAGAGCAGTAGAAAATGGTGTCAATGGTGTCAGGAAGGGAAGAACACACTTTTGGAATCCACTTGGATTTTTTCTGGTTGGCACACACGCAATTTTACAGAACACATTATTCTCCATCAATTGATGGAAACCAAAGATTTTATATAATAATTTTATGTTTATTTTATGTTTACCATTATTTGTATATTCTTTAAATTCTTTTTGCCTGTTTGTGTTGCTTTGTTTTGTTGTTTTGTTGTTTTTTTTATTTCTTATTTTTTTATTGGGTCGAAACGAAACTATTTGAAATTCCTTTGTAGAAAGCAAAAGAAAATTAAAGGAGATGAAGAAATGGAAATTATCAGAGAGTAATTGTTTTGTTCTGAAGTAGAAAAAGGAAATAAACAAACTGAGTGGAAAATGATGTCAATTTGAATTGGCACGACGGATCGTTTTCATGTTTTGCATAATACAATCAGTAGTAGTAATAACAGAGACAAACAGGTTGCAGGAAAACTGTAGTAAAGCGACGTTCATTCATAAAATCTGCTAAGAGCGTTATATAAGTGGAAGAAAGAAAAGGGGGAGTTCGTCTAAACCATTTAAAATCTGTTATTTCGCGTCCAGTAACTTTATACTTGAACAAACTATATATATTTGTATATTCTTGAACAAACAATATATACTTGAACAATATATACTTGAATATATACTTGAACAAACAATATATATTTGTATATTCTTTAAATTTCTTTTCCCCATTTGTGATTATAGAAATGGGTTTATTGGGTCGAAATGAAACTATTTCAAATTCCTTTGTAGAAAGCAAAAGAAAATTAAAGGAGATTAAGAAGTGGAAATTATCAGAGGGAAATCATTTTGTTCTGAAGTAGAAAAAGGAAATAAACAAACTGAGTGGAAAATGGTGTCAGTTTGAATCGGCACGACGGATCGTTTTCATGTTTTACATAATAAAATCGGTAGTAGCAGTAGCAGTAAAGTAGACGGACATGTTGAAGGAAAACTGTAGTAAAGTTGCGTAGTAAAGGACGTTCATTCATAAAATCAAACAAAATTCGTCGCGAGCGTTACCTAAGGGGAAAAGAGAAAAGGTGGCGTTCGTCTTAACCAATTAAAATCTCGCATTACTCGTCCGGTCATTTTATACTAGAACAGACAATATATATATATATATATATATATATATATATATATATATATTATATATATGTATATATATATATATATGTGTGTGTGTGTCTGTGTGTGTGTGTGTCTGTGTCTGTGTGTCTGTGTCTGTGTATGTGTTTATATATATATATATATATATATATATATATATATATATATATATATATATAAACACACACACACACACACACACACACACACGGAGTAAGAACTATATCCAAGTCCTGAAGATGGTCTAATAAGAGACCGAAACGTTGCACCGTCGACAATAAACATCAAGTTTCCATAACATCCCGTGTTTGTCTACTTTTCTCCACACACACATATATATATATATATATATATATATGATTTGTCTAAGAAATATTTTTTAACTTCATCCGTATTAATAAATATTGATGATTGGCACTCATTCACCGCCTACTAGCACCTATATGATAAAAAGCGCGTGGTGTAATGGTTAAAGTCATAGGAAATGGACTCGTCGCCTCGAGTTCAAATCCTGGACGTGGTAATTGCATTTCACTTAGCGCTAATACCCTTGGGAAAGGTATGAATCCTACCCTCCCTCCAGCTATGGGTAAATAGTAGGGCAGACTGGGCTCTTTAACCTTGGTTAGGCAACCGGTCTAGGAGAAGGAAAACTCTGTTAAACTCCGCTTAAGAAATTGACCTTGTGTCACATCCTGCTCGTGCGGAGGGGTTGGTAAATATATATATGATAAAATGGGGTGGGTGTTTGCCATAAGAGCAATTTCAAGAATACGGTCGGAATAAACATAGTTTCTATAGCTTGACAGCAAGGACCGAAGTTGAGTGTCGCATGTCACGGACCACTTAGTACCTTATTCACAGACCGCTCAGCTACCACAATCTTGTCCTCAGGCATTACGGATCTCCATCCACTACCAATAGGTGGCCCCATTGGAGAGAGGGGTTGTTTTACCCATCTGTAGAGGAGCAGTCAGTGTATTTTATAGCACCGGTCGACTTTAAAAAGTTAAGAATAAATCTCTAATCTATATTTATATATAGATAAATAAAAATTATTTTTCTGTATATTTCTTTTATTCTTTATATATTCTTGTTTTTAAGTTGTTTATTTTTATTATTATTCTTGTTTATATATTTTCTTTTTTTTTTCTTTTTTAATATATTTTATCCTTTACTAGAAGCAGCCACCTTATTAATGAATTGAATTCACACTATAATTATTATATTATCGAAATTGTAGAGGAGAATCTCTTATTTATTTATTTAAAACAAAGACATCAATATAATTATAACATAATCACAAAACAAAATTATAGAAATATTAGATTATTATTATTATTATTATTATTATTATTATTATTATTATTATTATTATTATTATTATTATTATTATTCACTCCTTTTGAGTTTTCACACCAGTGTTAGCTGATGGTATTTCACTGGAGTCTGAGTGACAGCATGTCTCCTCAGGTCTCCAGGATTCTTCTGAGTATTCTGGCAGATTGCAGCAGTGCAGTGTTCTGAATGGTTTTAATCCTTCCTTTGATATCCAAACTTTCCAAATCCTTTTCTAATCCTTTTGGGACTGTTCCAAGTGCACCAACCACAATTGGTATCACTTTCACTTTCATGTTCCATAACTTTTTCAGTTCTCTGGCAAGGTCCAGATATTTGTCCATTTTTTTATTTATTTTCCTTTAGCTTCACCCTGTGATCTGCTGGCACTGCAAAATCCACCAGTTGACAAGTTCTTTCTTCTTTGTTTATCAACACTAGGTCTGGTCTTCTTGCTGGGATAAGGTGATCCGTTTTTATTTCAAAGTCCCAGAGAATTTTATGCGTTTCGTTCTCAAGAACAGATTCTGGTTTATGCATATACCATTTTGTTGTGCGGTCAAAATTTATTTTTTTGCATAATTCCCAGTGGATCACCTTCCCAACCCAGTCGTGTCTAGTTTTGTATTCTCGTTGTGCTAGTTTGCTACATTCGCAGAGTATATGGTTTACAGTCTCATCTCTATTACCACAAAGTCTACATTTACTATTTTGTTGCGTTTTATCAATTTTCGCTTTTATATAGTTTGTCCTTATGGCATTATTTTGTGCAGCAATTATTAATGATTCTGTTTCTCTTTTGAGGTTTTCTTTTCTTAACCATGTCCAAGTCTTTCCATGTGCATATTATTATTATTATTATTATTATTATTATTATTACTATCAATACAATTATTACAATTACTATTATTAAAATTATCAATAATTATTATAATTATAGTTCTTCTTCTTATTATTATTATTATTAATCTTTATAGTAGTATTCTTATTAAATTTTTAATATTACTAGAATACTAAATCTTATTATAATGGAGATTGTGTGTTTGTCTGTCTGTAACCGAAACGATCACTACTCAAGTCACAATTCCCTTAGTTATTGACGTCACATTCACCATGAATTTATTTTTATTTAAACCTTAATTATTGATAAAATTGGTATACCTTATTAATACTGTTGGATTATTCTACAAACTAATAACATGCAAGTATATTTATATATTCAACAAAATAGCAGTTTACACTGTGAACGAGAAGGCTAATTTGCATATTAATATTTAAGAATTTGATTTTAATAAATATATGCTTAGTATTATTGATTTCTAATTGTTTGGTTTTCTCTTAACGAATCTGAGCAAAAATCTCGGGGATAAATCTTAAAAGAAATCCATAAACAAGACGAAAGAACTGTAATTTTATTAAATACTTCATAATCTAACTAAATAGGTAAATTAGGAAAAAATGAAAGATGGGAGTGATGGAAAATGATGGAAGAGTTAGATTTAAAGCTGTTCTATTTTTCGATTATACCCCCTCAGTTTATCATTTTCTAAATAGTTTCTAATTTGATACAATATTCTATTACATCAAAACCTAAATAATTGCACCCGAAGGGTGCATATATTTGCTAGTCATTATAATCATTTTTATCCATAGTCTTCATCCATTCATCAAATTATTCTCATTAATATTTTTGTACTAAATACAATCATATCTAAAGAAATTCGTTATTAATAACTGTTGTACATACTATAATATTAATCATTAATCATATCATCATATCAAACATTATGGCCAGTAATTATTATTATCAATAATTACCGAAATACCATAATTATTGCAATTATTATTATTATTTAAAAATATTTATCAAATCCATATAAGATATAATCAAATTACTTATTTTAAAGTTTGTAATGAGTTAATATTTATGAGTATCTTAATAATACATATAGAAAGCAGGAAAAAAGTAGCTAATATAGTTAGTTTCAATATTATTTATTTCATCACTAACCATAAATATAGTTGAATGCAATAAAGTTGAAATAAAATTCATGGGTATTCTCGAAATTAAAGTACTATTATCCTAGTTATTAACAAATTATCCTCTTCAAAATTCTTTTCTTCATTTTAATAATTTATCATTGATTATATCAATACTATTAATATCACTATAGTCATTAAATATTAATTAATCAAACTAAAATAATTAAACAATATAAAAACAGACATATCATAAATTCACTCCAATATTAAATTACTATATAAATCATATTTAGAATCTATTTTTCTAATTTACCCTAACGGCTTGACTGACTCTTCCTGACTCTTGACTAACTTCTTTCCCACCGTTTTCCAGCGGCAGAAAGTCTGGGGTCAACTTGATGTCACTTGACATCAATCACCTACCGATCCAGATTTGAATTCAAATCTGTTTCTACACTGTCTAAAAAAGAAGAAAAAAAGAAAAACAAAAAAAAAAAAACAACAAAAAACGATGGTGCCCCAATATATAACAATTGATTATCCCCTTATCATATTTTTTATTGATAATAAAATTATAATAAATAAAAGATAATAAAATTAAAGATAAAATATTGAGATAATGAAATATTGAGATAATAAAATTAAAAATGATAATGAAATTAAAAATGATAAAATATTGAGATAATAAAATTAAAAATTAATAAAATTAAGTTTTATTGATAATAAAAAACGACGGTACCCCAATATATAACAATTGATTATCGCCTTATCATATTTTTATTCTGCATTTCTTATGGAAAATGAGGTGTACAATTTTTTACCCCCCCCCCCACTCGGACAAAAATATATATTATATATAAATTTTTTTTTATAATGGCACAGGTAAAAATGGCAATAAATGAAAACATCATAATGGCACAGGTAAAAATGGCACAGGTAAAAATGGCACAAGTGAAAAAATTATAATGGCACAGGTAAAAATGGCACAGGTAAAAAATTATAATGGCACAAGTAAAAATGGCACAAGTGAAAAAATATAATAGCACAAGGGAAATGGCACAGGTAAAAAGAGGGAAAAAATAGTACAATTATGATAAGAATTCATGAAACACACTTGATAATTCCTCAATTCTCCCGCCCTGTCGGTGGGGCGTTAGAATATACCGACTGCACCTCTGCAGAGGGGTAAGACCCCTCCCCACAATGGGGCCACCTGTTGGCCGTGGGTGACGAATCGTGGTGCTTAAGGATGGAACCCAGGTGGCTGAGCAGTCCATGACATGCAACACTCCTCTTAGGCCCTTACTTAGGCTAGACGGGCGGTCGAAGAAGCCCCCTTCGATCAATCGGCTGGTCATGTCAAGCCCTAGCACCTATATGATTGCACCAAACCTATTGTCCTTATGGCAAGCCCCAACCCTTTTTATCATATGGGTGCTAGAATGTGGTGACTGAGAGTCATGTCCTGGGAATGACGTTAAACTCTATCTGATGGTGAGGTTCCAGTTCTGGAGGGGAATGTGGAGCACCCCTTCATCACCAGTGCGCCTTGATCCACTCTGACCCGGAGTGGTAGGACCTGTTAGGGTCCCATCTATGGGTTAAATAGGAAAATGTATTCATAAAAAAAATTGAGTATCCATCAAGAATGGATTTATTTCAAAACTTTGTCGGCATTAAATGACCCACTGAGGTTGATATGCCGTAAAACAAACCAAACCAAAGCAAAGCATATCCTCAATTCTCTGCTCAATATATCAGAAAATTTATAAGAAAAACCACAGAAAACAATATTGTGTAAAAATACATTTTATTTTCATTATAAAAATAGGTTTACAAATTGAAAATATTTTTTCGAAAAGTTTGAAAGAAAATGATTCAATAAAATAGAATAATTTCAAGAAATAAAATTTTATACAAAATTGTTAATAAAAAATAAAATTTTTTTTAGTAAATTTTAACGAAGCTTTGCTTCAACTTTTATATAATCTTTTCAACCTCCCATTAACGAATTTATCTAAGACAAAAGTGAATTATATTTGAGCCATTTTAATAATAATAATTATTGATAATAATGATTATATATATATATATATATATATATATATATATATATATATATATACATTTGTAAAGGGCAGTTGTGTGTATATACATGTCCGGAGGAAACTTCGAAAATAAAACAATTAACGACAAAGTAAATATATACACACATTAAATATCACCAGGGCTTGGTTTTTGAGCAAAAATAATGAAGGTTTGATTTATATTTGTGAAGATAATTAAAAGATAAAACTTTAAATGATAACAGCATAGAATTTCTTTTACATTTAAGATTTTTAAAATAGTAGACATGAATTTTTCTTTTCGGAGTGGCTGAATTAACGCAAGGTTCTTTTTTTTTTTACATATGGATTTTAATGGAACATCCTGCGAGGATCCAACACGTGATTCAGTAATAATGGATCTGCGAGACTAACCTTTTTTTGCTACCCCCCCTCTACCCAGGCGACACTGGGTAGTCGCTTCTAGTAAAGAATAGAAAGGTGTCATATCCCTTAGCAAAAGAAGCATCTATATATAGTAAATGTATTTCTAGTGAAATATGAATTTCATTACGAGTTCTAAATGCATTTAAACAAATAAAAATAAAAGTTGGTGGGGTTGTCTATTGTTGTTATCAGCCGGAGAGCGAGGGAGTCTATCTCCTTTTCGCTAGAGTTAGGTCTGAGATATTGTTTTTGCTGAGGTGGAGCGCCACCCCTCCCGTCAGCTTCCCAATTTACCGCACAGATCAGATTACACAATCTGTGCTACTCATGCGGGGTTGGCGGCGATCTGTATCGAACCAGGAACCTTACGTTTTCTTGGGCGGGTACTGAACTAAACCGACCCCTTAAGACACACAAAGATTTACACAAATAGATGGGTGTTTTATGATTAAACAGCGGGGAGTGATTTTTATATCTCAATGTAAAAGGCTCAAATATTTCCTTCACATTTCTCAAACATGCTGAAAACATAATTCATAAGATAGGGAGATTAAAAAGATGTACAGTTTTAGCGTGTGTTAATAAGACACGCATACAGTCACAAGAATTGGTTAAAAAAAAAATGAGAAACCCGAATTAAGGGGGGGGGGGAGAGGTAATAATAATAATAATAATAATAATAATAATAATAATAATAATAACAGTAACAAGATGTACGGTTTTAGCGTGTGTTAATAAGACACGCATACAGTCACAAGAATCACAAGGATTGATCCAAAAAAGGATCTGATAAACAAAGGGGGCGGGGAGATAGATAGATAGATAGATAGATAGATAGATAGAGAAGAAGAAGAGGAGGAGGAGGAGGGGGAGAAGAAGGAGAAAGGACGAAGAGGAGGAAGAAGATGAGGAGTATAAAGAAGAAGAAGAAAAAGAAAAAGAAGAATTAGAAGAATAAGAAAATTAAAATTAAATTCTTTACGATCTTAGAATAATAATAATAATAATAATAATAATAATAATAATAATAACATAAACAGTAACAATGGAAGAAAACAGCAATTTCACACAGGTTCAACGTTTCATCACTTTTTCAAAAGCGCTCATTTGTTTGAGGCCAGCATCGAGGATTTTCATTAAATGCCAACGTATATATAAACCGTTCTTCAACTCTGGCAGCAGTCTTGGATGCTCCACCATTGGAGGTGCCATGGTGCTAGTGATCTGTAAGAATGGGAAAAAAGAGGAAATGACGCAACTAACACGTGATATAACAGATTATAATGGAAATTCGATGTCAGTGTGTAATCGAAACTACGTCACTGTCTACGTTATAATACCCTCAAGAATTGTGTATGTTAGGTAATTTGATCTACTGATTTTCAAACTTCTGGGAGCTGAGGCACCTTTGTCTTTTAGGGTCCATTTTGTGGACCCTCGTATAAATAAAAATGAAATCTCGAGGACCCCATCTTAAAATAATGGAGATTCGGTGTCTCTCTGTCTATAATCGAAACTACGTCACTGCTTACGTCAGAATATCTTCAGGAATTGCGTATGTTTATCTGAGTAATTCATATTTAAAACCATTAATATATAAAAATGAATCGTATCTATTTAATGTCTCTATGAAATTCTGAGTTAGATTTGCCTCAAAACGGACCATATTATTAGTGCTGCGATGTGTCTTATATCACAAATGAATAGAGATTTACATAATATATGGTAAGGTTAATTTGAATATTGGTTTTAACAAAACCGGATTTAATAAATTATTTGGTTTTATTGTTCTCTGATATTATTGTTTTATTCTCCAATGTATTAAATTCAATACTATGAATGATTTTTATATAGAAACCAATTAAAATATAATTAAAATAAGTAGCCTTTTTATATGCATTCTTATTTAATTTCGTTAGTCTTTCTAATTTAATATATGAAATTACATTAAAACTTAAATCTTAAACATTCTTGCTAGTATATATAATCATATTTTCATGACAGAAAACATTGTGTAACCATGGTGATTTGCAGCTCAAACTCATAAACCTGTAACCTAATATTCGGGATCTCCTCAGTGCCCACCAAACCCATACTGCTCATTAAAAAATAATTACAGAATTAAAGATACGTTTGCATTTATAGTTAACTGATTCTTTCCTTGTGTAAATCACACTGGGTGATTGAAAAGTAACTCCCTATTTAAAACTATTTAGGTTATTTCCTATAACTCTAACATAATCAAAGGGGAACCACCATTGACTGATAAATTATTCATTTATTTATTGATCTACTAGGAAAAACGAAGACGGTGTTAGGGTTAGGGTTAGGGTTTAGGGTAGGGTTTAGGGTTAGTTTAATGGAAAAATAAATAAATAATTTATCAGTCAAGAGTGGTTCCCCTTTGATCATGTTAGACTTATTATAATTCTTTTTATATACAGTTGCATTTTTGTTAATTCTCTAATATATGTTCCTTAACATATCCTCCACGTTTTGCTATTGTTGTTCGTGAATTCAGAGTTTTTCTTCTCTTAGACTGGTTGCCTAACCAAGGTTAAAGAGCCCAATCTGCCATACTATTTACCCATAGCTGGACGGAGAATAATTGGATTCATACCTTTCCTAAGGGTATTCTATGTGAACCGTGGCTTCGTCCAGGAATTGAACTCGGGTCGACGAGTCCATTTCCCGTGATTCTAACCAGTACACACTGCGCTTCCTTAAATAAGGAATGTTATAAAATGTCTACTTACGATGGATTTGAGACAAATATTGAAATGTTCAAGAAATTGGTGAACAACGTAAAGGCGACAATAAAAGATGGCTTCGTCTCCATTGTTGTTTTTACAGAGATTTTCAAAGACACATTCGGAATCTGTTGCTGGTTTATATAACATCTTGCATTCCTCGTTTATTCCCCACGTGACCAAATTGAGATATTCATTGATCGTCGCACTGATGATGGAAAGTTCCTAAATTAATAGAGAATGTGAGAGAATAAGATTTAAAAAGAAATAGATAAATAAAATCTTATTATAATGGAGATTATTATCAAAAAAGTCGTCGGGGCGGCCTAATGTCGGTATCAGCCATGCAGCGAGGGAGTCTATTCCCTTTTCACTAGCGCTAGACCAAGGAGATTATTTTAGCGTCTGAGGTGGAGCGCCACACCTACCATCAGCTCCTTACTTTACCACACAGATCCCTGTGCTACTCATACGCTGAGTTGGCGAGGGTGGGTATCGAACTAGGAACCTTGTGGTTTCTAGCCGAACGCCCTACCGACTGAGCTAACCTGGCCCTTAAATTAAATCATTATTAAATGACACATTATGACCCTTTTAATTTATTTGATTCATTCTATAGTATTATTCTCGCAGAACAGGCTCCCTTATCTAGAATATTACTAGTTGGTAAATGTTTTGGTAATCTGAACATTAGCTACATAAATGAGAGTAATCTCCCCTTGTTTGTTTCACTTTGAAGAAGCCGTCTGTTTTTGTCGGCCATTTTCATTTCACCGTAAATCTACACTGAAAATACGAATTTGTTCGAATCAATACAACTGCATGTTTTAACACGAAAATGTCATAAAAGGTGTTCTTAATAACAATTAAGTTCATTTCAAATAATGCGCAAGCACAAAAAGGTGGGGTGGGGTTACTCTCATTTATGTAGCTAATTTTCAGATTACCAATATTTTGACTTTTAACTGAGTTGAAAACAGATGACGTAAAACTATCATATTTAATGCCAGAGTAACGTAAATAACTAAATTAGAAATGTAACATGCTTTAATACTCGCAGTTCGATATTAATCATATAAGATGTAAAGTTCTTATATTAAAGTTAGAGTAACTTTCCAACGTGGGTACATGTGTGTACATAAAATATTCCGACAAAGTTGTAAAACAATAACAGACTTTATTCCGTGAGTAGAGAGAAAATAAATCCAAGACAAATATATGAACATGCAAAGCCCCCCCCCTCAACTAAAGGGGCGGAGGCGTCAGGCGCCTAAACCATGTGAACACGTTGCTGACCCGAGAGAAAAGAGGGAAATATTTCCTGGCTGCTACCTACAACTCTCGCCACCTATCGGCGAATAATCGCAGTGAGGGGAGGTAACCCATTTGGACTTATGTCCACCCATAATTACATTTTACTGACCAAACAATCAGTAATAACTTATTTAACATGACATATTTTCTGTAGTCGAGATGGAACTTGATGAAATATCAATAAATAACTAAATATTGATTTCTCAATTTAATGTATCCGTTCATATTGACGTTATATTCGCAATGGTTATTAAATTAAATAATCATTATTTAATCGTAATTATCATCTTATGTGTTTAAAATCCTGCAATGTGTATTATATATCATTAAAAAAATAAATGTTTACATAGTATATGGTGTGAATAATTTGCATACCGGTTTAAAAAAACGTGTTTAAAAAATAATTATTATTATTGATTTCTAATATTATTGTTTTATACTCCAACGTATTTAAAAGCAACCCTCTGTATAATTTTATATTAAAATCAATTAGAATAATGTAAAATTAAGTGTAAAAGTGTGAAACTGCGTCACTGCTTACGTCACAATACCCTCAGAAATTACATAAGTTTATCAATGTGTATTTTGTTTATTATCAAAATCATCATAAATAAATTTTATTTATTAACGAGATCTCTATGAAAATCCGAGTTAGATTTGCTTCAAAACAGCCCACACTTAGATTTGCCTTAAAACAACCCACAGTTAGATTTGCCTTAAAAATAGTCCAGTGGCCGAATATATTTAATATATTTCATTACATTAAAACTTAAATAATTACGTCCGGAGGGTGCATATTCTTACTAGTACAGATAATAAGGGAAACCGACACAACACCTTGAAATTACAAAGAAGATACGAAGAAGAAAAAAAGAAAAAAAGAAAAGAATATAGAACGAAAGAAAAAGCTATTTCTCTGAATGTTTGAGATGAAGCTTGATAATTAGTATTATTTGGATTATTCGGACTATTGTCCTCATCTTCATGGCCATCTCAGCCGATGTGTCATCCAACTTTCTTCAGGTATTTTTTGTTGGACACAGGAACTTTCACGGACTCGGGAACCTTCTTTTCGAACTCTGGAACCTTCTTTTCGAACCCTGGAACCTTCGACAAGCGAGGGAGTCTGTCCCTTTTCTCCTAGCGCTAGACCAGGGAGATTATTTTGGTGTCTAAGGTGAGCGCCATACCTATCATCGCCAAGTGTTGCAGAGATAAGGGTATTTTATATTCAATTATACAGGAATGAGTTTCAGTCATACAAATTAATCCTTATAGTAGAGGGGGGGGTTTAAAATGAGGACCCCCCCAAAAAAAAAAGAAGAAGAAGAAACAAATCCATTTAATTGAATATATCTGTGTTCAAGTCATTCCGAGTCAGATTTACAGCCCTGTCGGTTGGAGCATTAAAAGACACCGACTGCACCTCTGCAGAGGGGTAGGACCCCCACCCCCAAAGGGGCCACCTGTTGCCATGGGTGGCGACTCGTGATGCTTATATCCTCTCAGTTGGTAGAACATACGCCTAGGAACCACAAGGTTCTGAGTTCGATACATGTCTTCGCCAACACAGCACATGAGTAAGATACCTTGGATCCGTGCGGTAAAGCGGGGATCTGACGATAGGTGTAGCGTCACACCCCAGACACAAAACACCCCCCCCTGCTTTAGCATCAGTGAAAAGGGGATATACTCCCTCGTTGTCTGACTGATACCAACAATAGGCCAACCCGTCGACTTTACTACTATGCAATCTGTTGTTCAAATAAACTTACTACTGAAAAAATTAGATATTTGCCTAACCTGTTCGTGTAGGATGTGACACAAGGTTGCAAGTACGGGGCATAAAACGAGGATCAAACTCGCTTCTCATAAATAAAATAATATATAATAATAAAATGTTATCCTGTAAGGATTGACATAGCAAAACATCCGGGTATTAAAGAAGTAAATGCTATCTTCGAACGCCATGAAAGGTGGGAATTTTCATATCTATCTCTCATTCTATGTTCATTTTCTAACTATATCATTCTTTATTCATATCTATCTATCTATCTATCTATCTATCTATCCCAGTCTGTTTCTATCTATCTATATATCTATGTATCTATCCCAGTCTGTTTCTATCTATCTATCTATCTATCTATCTATCTATCCCAGTCTGTTTCTATATCTATCTATCTATCTATCTATTTATCTATCTATCCAGTCTGTTTCTATCTATATATATATCTATGTATCTATCTCACTCTGTTTCTATATCTATCTATCTATCTATCTATCTATCCAGTATGTTTCTATATCTATCTATCTATCTATCTATCTATCCCAGTCTGTTTCTGTATCTATCTATCTATCTATCTATCTATCTATCCCAGTATCTATCTATCTATCTTCTATCTATCTATCTATCTATCTATCTATATATCTATCCCAGTCTGTTTCTATCTATCTATCTATCTATGTTTCTATCCCAGTATCTATCTATCTATCTATCTATCTATCTATCTATCTATCTATCTATCTCAGTCTGTTTCTATATCTATCTATCTATCTATCTATCTTACTATCCCAGTATGTTTCTATTTCTATCTATCTATCTATCTATCTATCTATCCCAGTCTGTTTCTATCTATCTATCTATGTTTCTATCCCAGTATCTATCTATCTATCTATCTATCTATCTCGGTCTGTTTCTATATCTATCTATCTTACTATCCCAGTATGTTTCTATATCTATCTATCTATCTATCTATCTATCTATCCCAGTATGTTTCTATATCTATCTATCTATCTATCTATCCCAGTATGTTTCTATATCTATCTATCTATCTATCTATCTATCTATCTATCTATCTATCCCAGTCTGTTTCTATATCTATCTATCTATCTATCTATCTATGTTTCTATCCCAGTATCTATCTATCTATCTATCTATCTATCTATCTCAGTCTGTTTCTATATCTATCTATCTATCTATCTATCTATCTATCTATCTATCTGTAGTGAGATAGCCAAATGGCGTGTTATCTCATTTACATATGTGTATTACTGCAGGACATATATAGAGACACTTTAGGGGACTAGAAGAGTTAGCTACGAGAAGCCGAACCCAGTGCTAAGATTAAGCACGAATAAATACTACTGCAACAAGGAACACATAACCACACCTCACAACATTATCTATCCCAGTCTGTTTCTCTATCTATTTATCTATCTATCTATCTATCTATCTATCTATCTATGTTTCTATCCCAGTATCTATCTATCTATCTATCTATCTATCTATCTATTTTTAACAGATCAGCAAAACTAGGTTAGTCTGTTTCTATCTATCTATATATCTATGTATCTATCTCAGTCTGTTTCTATATCTATCTATCTATCTATCTATCTATCTATCTTACTATCCCAGTATGTTTCTATTTCTATCTATCTATCTATCTATCTATCTATCCCAGTCTGTTTCTATCTATCTATCTATATATGTTTCTATCCCAGTATCTATCTATCTATCTATCTATCTCAGTATGTTTCTATATCTATCTATCTTACTATCCCTATGTTTCTATATCTATCTATCTATCTATCTATCTATCTATCCCAGTATGTATCTATCTATCTATCTATCTATCTATCTATCTATCCCAGTCTGTTTCTATATCTATCTATCTATCTATCTATCTCAGTCTGTTTCTATATCTATCTATCTATCTATCTATCTGTAGTGAGATAGCCAATGGCGTGTTATCTCATTTACATATGTGTATTACTGCAGGACATATATAGAGACACTTTAGGGGACTAGAAGAGTTAGCTACGAGAAGCCGAACCCAGTGCTAAGATTAAGCACGAATAAATACTACTGCAACAAGGAACACATAACCACACTTCACAACACTATCTATCCCAGTCTGTTTATCTATCTATCTATCTATCTATCTATCTATCTATCTATTTTTAACAGATCAGCGAAACTAGGTTGCTTACAATTACACCATAACGAGACACCCTACTTGACTACTGAAGTATGTTTTCAAACTATGATTAACATTAGTCTGTTCTGCACCCGGAAGTGCGTACACGCACGAGCGCCACACACATCCGTTTTTGCGCATTTGCACGCATGAACAGAAAGAAGATTTCCACATGGATATAACATTTTCTTTTCTCCCCTATCCTAGGGAGGTTTTCAACCCCGGTTTTAACAGGTGTTTTTCTCCCCACTGAACTCCAAATGATAGCAAGTCTCTTCCAGTCTCCAAGACTCTTCTTCTGGGGATTCTAGCTGATTCTACAATGCTGTGGTCTCGTTCCTTCCTCTAATCTTCACTTCAATTACAATTGATATTACCGTCAACTTCATGTTCCACTGCTTTTTTTCCTATGTTCTCTGGCAAGATCCAGGTATTTGTTTATATTTTCACTTTCTTTCATTTTCACTTTGATGAAGCGGCAAAATCCACTAGATTACACATTCGTTTTGTCTTGTTAATTATCACTTGGTCTGATATATATATATATATATATATATATATATATATATATATTTACTTGTTACAGTTATAAAATAGTTTATTTGATGTGGACGACTGCACCTCTGGATCCGACCCCATGAGACAAACCACCGTGCGGCCTTATTTATTTACAATAGGGTCGGTATAGAGATACAGTTGTACGTACCAGAGCAAAAGGCTCAAAGTTTTATTGGGGGGTGGGGTAACAAAACAGGTCATTCAGGTAACTTAAGATGGTGCGGTTATAGTATGTGGCCTACCCGGTTTGAATGTGTCCTACCTCAGTAAGAGTATATTTATAGATATAAGTAGTAGGCAATTTCATTGAAACTAATTATTTTCCACAGATATTCAATTTCAAGAAATGCAATTCAGTCATTATCTGTATATATATTTACCAACCCCTCCGCACAAGCAGGATGCGACACAAGGTCAATTTATAAAGCGGGTTTAACAGGTTTGAATTCAGAGTTTTCCTTCTCCTAGACTGGTTTCCTAGCCATGGTTAAAGAGCCCAGTCTGCCCTGCTATTTACCCATAGCTGGAGGGAGAATTAGATTCATAAATTTCCCAAGGGTATTAGCGCCATGTGAAATCCGAACAGCTTCGTCGAGGAATTGAACTCGGGTTGACGAGTCCATTTCCTACGACTCTAACAATTAGGCCACGCGCCTCCATAATCATAAGCTATATATAGTAATTAAGAATAATTAAAAAAGAGTTTATCCATAAGTTAAATGAATCAGAGATCTATTTAATTCTAAAATATTCTAAAATTCTGAAATAGGGTTAGGGTTAGCAGTTATTATTATAACCTTATAATATGCTTTTTATGGTAGGCCACATACTATAAGAGAGACATGATTTCGTAGGCCTCATTCAAAAGGTAGGCCACATACCATAATGGTACCCTTAAGTTCTATCTAAGCTCGTCACATTAGCCGACCGACCTGTGCCAATAAATACTATTATCTATCACCTTCTGCGACTACTTCCACCAAAATTTCTGCTGACACTCAATGAATGAAACCCTACTTAGACCCCTGTGTGAGAAAACAAAAATATTTAAAATTACTTACAAAAAATTAAGACGAAAGACATTTTCCAGTGGGAGAGTGGAAGGGGCAAAAAACAAATCCCCAACGTAAAACCTGAAATAAAAAAACTGGGGCCATTTGGTTACCCCCTTTCCCTCATCTTTAAAAAAAAATTGAAATAGATCACTAAGTAGGCCTGAGTCTATTCTAGTAGTTACCAGGTTTGAATTCAGAGTTTTCCTTCTCCTAGTCTGGTTGCCTAACCAAGGTTTAAGAGCCCAGTCTGTCCTACTATTTACCTTATACATCTATAGTACTTACAGCGATAGAATAGTAATGTAGTTATGATGAACAATAACTATCGATATTATGCATTGCATCGGCGATTCCACTTCATTAGGCTCGTTCTTTAGGTAAGAAAGCTCTCTACTAACTTTCTGAATTAAGGGTGGGGATTCGCAGGTCGATATCTATATACATACAAAGAAAAAAGAAGAAGAAAAAACATTCACTTTGGTTACAGGTGTTTTCTGTGCTTTGAATTGCTAGTAGGAGTCTCATAATGTGGTTTTCCCACTACATCAAGTAACAACATTACATTTTAAATATAGGATTGGAACGAAAGTCTTGTCCGATACAAAGTAACATTTAATTGTACTCTTCGCAGAGTTCCGTCCCGGCCTCCTGTCTCAAAAACCGCTAGCCGGTGGCTGCTGAAAAAAAAAAAACACCAGCTACGAAGTCCGTAGCCGAAGCGGTGTCACTTGAAAAAACAAACAAAACAAAAACAACTAACTTAGGGCGTTTTTCCCGAAAAGCCAACCCCAACTCTTACCCTAAGCCTAACCCAAACCCTAAACACCCCTAGTTAAAATTAACAGTTTTATTACAAAATTTGTGGGTTCTGTTTTTTCTGGAAAAAATAGAGCCCAAATTATTCATTTATTTTCTCATTAAACTAACCCTAAACCCCAACCCCAACCCCAACCTTAAACCCTAACCCTAGCTTTTTTCAAGTGACACCGCTTCGGCTACGGACTTCAATCGTAGCTGGTGTTGTTTTTTCAGCAGCCACCGGCTAGGCAGGAGGCCGGGACGGAACTCCGCGAATATACCCCATTTATTTAACCAATAAAGACAACATGTAAATTGAGAAATATATAAAGAAAACATCATTCGTCAGTGTCTCTAAAATGTTTCAAGGTTTTATTAAATACTGTGTTTAAATGTTTAATTTATATATTTTATTTATTTGTTTTAGATAGCAATTATTTAAAAAAAACAATAACATTATTTTGTGGCGTATAATGGACCCCTCCCACCATTCGGCTGGTCATGCCAAGCACCTATATATATATATATATATATATATATACCAACCCCTCCGCACGAGCAGGATGTGACACAAGGTCAATTTCTAAGGCGAAGTTTAACAGGTTTGAATTCAGAGTTTTCATTCTCCTGGACTGGTTACCTTGCCAAGGTTAAAGAGCCCAGTCTGCCCTGCTATTTACCCACAGCTGGAGGGAGAATTGGATTCATATCTTTCCCAAGGGTATTATGTGAAATTCAAACAGCTTCGTCCAGGAATTGAACTTGGGTCGACGAGTCCATTTCCTATGACTATAACCATTAGACCACGCGTCAAGCACCTATATAATTGTCTCGACCTTATTGCCCTTATGGCAAATCCAAACCTCTTTATCGTATATGTGCTAGAAGACGTGGCTGGTGTGTGTGTGTGTGTGTCTTGTGTATGACGTTAAACTGCATCTAGTGGTGAAGATTCAATTTTTACCATTACTCCCAGGTCCACCCTGATCCAGGGTGGTAATATCTGATTTTAAAAAAATTGAGTTTAAAGAAAATAAATATCCAACAAGAATGAATAAAACAAAATGTCTTTGGCATAAAATAGCCCTACAAGGGTTGACATGTCGTAAAATCCAACCAACCAACCAACTAGAATTGTTCAAATTTTCAAATACTTACGTTTTGTTCATTATTAGTATCTATTTTTTGTGGTAAGATAAGTTGAGGCAAGCGGACTGTTGTCTCATTTGACAACATGTCTATGAATTGGTCGCAGCTGGTGTTCATCAGCCGGGGTACATTATCACACTAAAAAAAAAAAAAATCATGAAGTTTGTAAATAGTTTCTTATTAATAATTTTGATATTTCGGTCTGTTGTCCTCATCTTTATTGTGTATAAACATAACGTTCAGGCCACAGTAACCTCGGCCTCTGTTCAGGTGTTTGTTTTAGATTACCTTAAAATAAGTCATCTTCAGACGATTACCTATGAATTCAAACGTAGTGTCGGAGCTGAAATCATTTTCTCTAATTGTTTTATTTTTTCTATTTCTAACCGCATTTCTGTGAATAAGTCTGTTTGCATTTATACTGCTTGGGTCCACCTTGAATTAGTGGTAACGATTTCCATCCCCAAACCACGTTTGAATTCACGGGTATTCGTTAATCGTCAATTAAGCTAGTTATAGTTATATATATATATAATCTATTATGCAAGATGATATAATTATATCATTATATTATTATTTAGATTACATATACATTCAAAACATATATCATGTATATATTAATTACAATAAAATATGCACATATTTATATATAATTCGAGTGTGTGTGTGTGTATATATATATATATATTATTTATATTTTTTTTGCTTGAAGGCTATTACAATGCGTATATCGTATAAAATTCGATAATTATTGAACATTTTCAATAATTATCGAATTTTATACGATATATGCTGTAAAACCAAACCAAACCAAACCAAACAGTTATATAGTGTTATGTACTATTATCTAATACTAATAACTTTTAATGAATACTAGTTTATGAAAATTGACATGTAGTAGAGTGGTGTCCCATTAATAGATTCGGAGGGGCTCATGAAAACCTAGCACCGGTCCAGAATACCGATTATGGTCCCATCTATGGGTTAAATAGATTTATTTGAAATAAATCATTGGTGGGGGCAGTACGTACCGGCCCTGTATGTATTATCGCTCCGGGTCAGAGTGGATCTGGGAGTATAGCAAAACTAACCCCTCCTCCACCAGCAGGATGTGGCACAACGTCAATTTTGAAGCGTAGTTCAACAGGTTTGAATTCAGAGTTTTAATTTTTTATAACCAAAAGCTAAAGGGGATTAGCACTAAGTGAAACGCAAACAGCTTCATCTAAGATTTGAACTCGGATCAACGATTCCACTTCCTACAAGGATAACCGTTACGCCACGCACGTCTTCTGACCCAACAACTCTGTCACGAGCAGGATGTTACACAAGGTCAATTTTGAAGCGGAGTAGTCCAATTGGACACACAGTCTAGTGGATAAGGGAGTTAGTTTAAAACAGTTCTAAGTCACAGTTATCTCTAGACCGCAGGTTCAACCCTGGTCAGAGGCAGCAGTAACATAGAATAATAATTACAGCTTAACACCTATTGTTATCGGAATGAGAACAGGATACCCCCGTGGATTGAATAAAGGGTTAGGTTCAAAGTTCTGTAATGGCTCACGATTATGACAAGAAGGTCCCCGAGTCCGAGAAGGTTCCCGAGTCTGACAAGAAATACCTGAAGAAGGCAGGAGGGCACATCGGCCGAAACGTTGTACAAATAACAATGAAGATGAGGACAATAGACCGAATAATACAAATAATACAAATCATCAAGCCTTATCTAAAAAATTCAGAGAAATAGAAACCAATCAAACTGTAATTAAAATAAGTGTAATATTTTTGGCAAAAGTTGCAAATCGTCGTCAAAATTAAAAAGGAAAATCTTTGCAACACATCAAACTAAATTTTGAAATTAAAATAAATTTTAAAAATCCGATTCAAAATACTATTTTTTTTTCTTTTTGGTAAGTCAGGTTAGTAATTGTTTTATTTCATTTATTTAACGAATCTTGAAATATTTTCTAAACTGCACATAAATATTTTAGTTTAGAAAATATTTCAAGATTCGTTAAATAAATGAAATAAAACAATTACTAACCTGACTTACCAAAAAAAAAAAAAAAAAAGAAAAAAAAAAAGAAATTAATTTTAATTTCAAAATTTAGTTTGATCTATTGCAAATCGTCGTCAAAATTTTCCTTTTTAATTTTGACGACGATTTGCAAGTTTTGCCGAATTTTTATATGCATTTTCATTTAATTTCGTTAGTCTTTCTAATCTATCTATACTAGGGAATGGCAGAAAAAATCGGATACTATGAGTTTTAAAAAGCTGTATATAGTAAGTAAGAATATATTTAAATATTTTTAAGCTGTATATAGTAAGTAAGAATAATTAAAAAAAAGAATTTAGATGGTTTCATTTTTAACCAGAGAGTGTTGCATGATGATAACGGTCGTACAATTAAGGAACAAAAGTATTAATATATAGATGGTATACTTACATATAATTGTTTCGCGTTTCCTAACGCCAAAGAGGCGTAACGATTTAGATTTGAAAGACCGTTTTGGCATCCTGCTGTTTGATTGGAGGCCGTGTTCATTCCAAAGAAGCAGGTGACTGACAATAAGATCTTTGAAAAATTTGAAAGCATTCTTTAGTTTTTGATTAAGAGGCGTTTGGGAAGAGAGATCGCAGTATATCAATCGGTCAGCGTTGTGTGGGAATCGAACTCAGTTTTCTTGTGATTGTCCAAATTAATTTTCTGGATAACAATATCAGATTTTAGACAATGGATTTTGAATGTTGTCGAGAATGATGATTAAAGAAAAAACTTCACTTCGAAATGTGGAATTACGGTGGAACAAAGTTATTCGAGTTGAAATAATGGCGATCTAGCAGAAGCAAACTTTGTAGGGGTTGAGTTATGAATGATTTCATGTCTAAAAGACTACCCTTATTTATATATTTCTTGAAAGGCCAAATTACCCAAAAAGTAAAAATAGAGTATGATATTAATTGCTCAATTAATACCAATGTAGCTAGGAAATAAGTGACAAAGTTGCTGTTGTTTAGTTTCACTTTCTAAATCAATCAGTAACTAGCTTACTGATTGATTCAGAAAATCGATTTGTTACGAAATATGAAACAACTGGATTTTATGTTAACTTTACTTACTCTTTCCGAGATCCATTAAAACGCAAATTCACTTTGCCGAAAAAAAGAAAAAAAAAGGGGGGTTGCTTAATTTATCAACAGGGCTTAGAATACGCTGACTGTATCCCCTTTAAAGAGCTAAGACACTCTAAAACAGGTGCTACCCTGTCGGCTCGGACTGTAGAATAAGCCGACTGCACCTCTGAAGAGGGGTAAAATCACCCTAATGTGGCTACCTGTTGGCCGTGAATGACGACCCGTGATGCTTAAGGACGGAATCTTGAATAACCCACAGGAATGAATAAAACAAAGTGTTGACATGGCGTAAAAACCAACCAAATAAAAGAGGTGTCCAGAGTATGAATATATATATATATATATATATATATATATATATATATATGAGGAAAAATGAGTAAAGAAAAGAAATGTAGATGGATAAAATGAATTTAATCGATATCACATTAATCGATATCACTTACACATGTGTTTCGGTCAGTTTATGTGTGTGAAAATATTTCGCACACATAGAAGAATCGACCTTCATCAGAGTGAACATTTATTTTGAATGAAAATATATCGATATGATATGATATCGATTAATGTGATATCGATTAAATTCATTTTATCCATCTACATTTCTTTTCTTTACTCATTTTTCCTCATATTGTCGGATTCAATTCCTTTTCCATTTTCATATATATATATATATATATATATATATATATATATATATATATATATATATATATATATATCAAACTCTTTTGATTTTTTTCTTATGGATTATAATGCTTCTGATTTTTTTAAATAAAATTTATTTTATTTTTAACACAGAATACGCATTTAAAAATTTTACAGCATCGAACACCAGCGTTCGTTTGTACCCCTCCTATTTAATGGTTATTTATTCCATCATTCCTTCATATGTTTGCTCTTGATGAAGATCTGTCAGCATACTAATAACATCATTTGTTTTTTTCTAAAAATGTTCAATTCATACTGTCGGATTCACTTCCATTTACTTCATATATATAAGTGTTTTATCCTTGGGGTGACCTAAAGTCGGTATCAGCGAGGCAGCGAGAAAGTCTATCCCCTTTTCACTAGAGCTAGACCAAGGAGACTGTTTTTAGCGTCTGAGACGAGGCGCCACACCTACCATCAGCTCCTCATTTTACCGCACAGTTACTCATTCGCTGAGTTGGCGAGGGCCGGTATTGAACCAAGAACCTTGCGGTTCCCAGCCAAACGCTCTACCGACAGAGCTAAACCAGATAAACAAACAGGATTAGCCGTTAAATAACCCACAAGAGTTGATATGCCATTAAACTAAACAACCACCCAATTAATGTATGAGAGTAAAGTTTGGCGATTGGAAATTATTTACCCGTGATGCTTAAGGGCGAAATCCTGGTGGTTGAGCAGCCCATGACGTGCAACACTCCACTTTGGCCCTTACTTAGATTAGACGAGCGATCGGAGACGCCTTTTCTTAGCACCTATATTATTGTTCCAATCCTATTGCGCTTATGGCAAACGCCCCTTTTTATATATGTGCTAGAAGGCGGTGGCTGAGGGTCTTAGTCTCCTGGGTGTGACGTTAAACTGCATCTAGTGGTGAAGTTCCAATTCTAGAGCTATGTGGAGTGTTGAGTATCCCTTCATTACCATTACTCCCAGTTCCTCTATGATCTGGAGTAATGGCAATAAAGGGGTCCTCCGCACACACCAGACCTCCAGAACCGAAGTCTCACCATCAAATGCAGTTCATTGTCATAGTCGGAACATCGCTTTTCGTTGATTGGTTGGTTGAATTTTACGGCATCTCAACGCTTGTGGGTTATTCAATGTTTTTAAAAAATCATTTTGATCTATTTAACCTATAGATGAGACCTTAACAGATACTACCACTCCAGGTCAGAGTTGTCCTGGTGTTAAATATTATGTGGTGTCATAGGCCGTTGACAAGATCCTGTAGTTAGTTTGAAATAGGTTCATTGGAGTTGAAAGCGTAGTCGGGTAGATTTCCGTTGAATGGCCCCAACTGACCCATAGAGAGGCGCGAATCTCGCACGTTATGAGAAAAACGTAACTAGTTAGATTTAGTTTCAATTTGACATTGAGCAGAGAGGATGCCTATCTCTCTGCTGGGGTTGTTGACTCCCCGCACGGAAGAATGGATTAAATAAATCTTGATCAAAGAAAAAAGTCATGTGGTTTAATTAATTGCATGACTAAAAAGTTAGCCCTTAAAAAGAAGCCCTTAGTAAGGAGACAGCTAAATGATAAGATGACGGCTAATGGAGAAGTAGAGGAAACAACCAGACAAGAAGTTAGCAGAAGCAGTAAAGAATAAACGAAGGTAATAATAAACTTTTGTTTAGTAAATTAGGGTGTCCCAGAAAAAACAGAACCTACAAATTTTGTAATAAAACTGTTAATTTTAACTAGGGGGGTTAGGGTTAGAGTTTAGGGTTAGGGTTAGGGTTGGGATTGTGGTTAGGGTTAGGTTTTTTATTTATTTTCCCATTAAACTAACCCTAAACCCAACTCTACCCTAAATTAATCCTAACCCTGGTGTCCCCAGTTAAAAATAACAGCTTTATTACAAAATTTGTGTTGTTCTGTTTTTTGGGGGACACCCTAATTTACTAAACAAAAGTTCATACTTATCGAAACGAAGTAACAGGTAATTCTCAACTCTTTCTCTGTCTTTCTCTATACCGAGTTCCGTCTCTCGATCATATACCCGACGATATTCAATGTGGTTATACAACACTGAGAGTAATGATGATGAAGGGGTATCTACATTCCCCAGAGCTCCAGAACTGGAACCTCACCATCAGATAGAGTTTGACGTCAAACCCCAGCCACCGCCTTCTAGCACGTATATGATAAAAAAAAGGGTTGGGGCTTGCTATAAGACAATAGGATTGGGACAATCAGTTCGGTGCGAGGGTTAGACATGACCAGCCGACTGATCCGAGGAGGCCTCTTAAGTAAAGACCAAAGTGGAGTGTTGCATGTCATAGACTGCTCAACCACCAGAATTCCATCTTCATCACGGGTCAACACCCAGGTGCCCATTGGGGGTGGGGGGGGTTCTTACCCCTCTGCAGGGCTGGTTATTTTTCGTTGGCTATGTATTTTATTTTCAAAGAATTAGGAAACAGTCATTTCTTGTTTCATTTTTCGAACACACAAGTTAATACGAAGAGAACGTGGATATGAGTCAGAACCCCCCCCCCTCTCTCTTCTCTCTCTCTCTCTCTCTCTCTCTCTCTCTCTCACACACACACACACAAACAAAGTCAGAAAGTGGCCTAATAATAAAAAATGTATTCATTTTGAACTGCAAATATCTATTTTTCAACTCAATCAACTTCCTTGTCTACGAATATCCTCAATCTGACATAAAGTGCATTTAGTGATGAGGCTACTATAAACACTATTTTCTCTCTCTCTCTCTCTCTCTCTCTCTCTCTCTCTCTCTCTTTATATATAATATATATATATATATATATATGGTAATTTTTACCGTTAGTTGTCAAAATTCCTTGCATAAAATTGTGCGTGCGCATTACTGAAATGAACTTAATTGTTATTAAGAACACATTTTATGATATTTTTGTGTTAAAGCATGCAGTTGTATTGTTTTCGAAACGATTCTAAGATTTGTATATTTCGCACGGACACATTCAAAATGGCTACCGTCTTGTTTCAAAGTGAAAGTCAGTTGGCTAAATCCCTAGCATAAAATTATCTGAAATGAACTTAATTGTTATTAAGAACACATTTTATGATATTTTTGTGTTAGAGCATGCAGTTGTATTGTTCTCGAAAAAGTTTCTAAGATTTGTTTATTTCGCAGGAGACTTTCAAAATAGCTATCGGCTTAGTTCAAGGTGAAAGTCAAGGGAGGTTACTCTAATTGCCTTATTTGCTAGGAATTTTAACAACCAAAGGTGAAAATTATATATATATATAATATATATATATATATATATTATATATATATTATACTAAAGCTGAGATTTTCAACTTTGATCCCTAAAGCCTTTTTTGCTGGTGAGTTAAATGACACGAAAGTTATAGCTTAGTTTTAGGACTACTAAATGTTTGAAAAAAATTCCACTTTAATTGGTTCTAATTAGTCGTAATTTGCAATTAAGTAAAAAAACTGACCCGTCTCCGTCTTTACATCTGCATAACTCTCTTTTCCTCTCTATATGCCAATGAAGGGAGATGGATAGTGATTAACAGAGACACAAGTCACTACACGTAATAATCTTATCAGAAGCACAGCCAGCGAGATACCCTTCCCTTTCTATCTACAGAGAATAACTTTTGTTTTCTTGGTTGTAAAAATAAATAAATAAAATTGATGTCATGTTTTAAAATATTTAAAAAATTACTTTAATTATTAATTTTGAAAATTTATAGGGTCCAAAAAGGAAACAAAATAATGAGTAAATTTAGGAAGAGACTATTATTAAGACGAACATACTTTAATGTTTATTTTACCGGCCCTGTAAATATTTTATTATGAATGCAAGTAATGTTAAAATAACAACACAGATTTAACACAAAAGTTTATTTATATTCATTTATATCTATTTTTTGTGAAGGATAAAGACAAAAAATTATTCAGCTATGATTTTTCAATCAGCAACCAAACCCCTAAAATAATAGGGCAGACTGGGCTCTTTAACCTTGGGTAGGTAACCAGTCAAGGAGAAGGAAAACTCTGAATTCAAAAATCTTGAGGTCAGTCGTTGATTGGGTTTGTGGCATTCATTGTGCACCAATTCTTTCCTGTCGACTGTGCCAAAAAGTGCGGGATGGTCCAACACAAGCCTTCACCACTATAAACAAAACACTGTGTTGGTTGTTCACTGAATGAACACTCATGAGTCAAAAATCGACGAGAGAGTCCATTATATATATATATATATATATATATATATATATATATATAGAGTAGAAGATAGATTAAATACTGTTTATTGTAGCTGTTGGATTTTTTTTATATATATATTATTATGTAAAATAAATACATAAATGTGGCACAAGGCCGAAATTGGGGAGGGGAAAAGGTCTGGTCATCGCTATCCTAACTTTTAACCTAGCTATTCTCATTCGTGACCCAATTCATATACAATTATCCATTCACCATAAGAATCGTTCGCACAACAGTCACCAAAACTTCTCAATTACTCTATGATTATATCCTACTCCTAACCCGTATTTACATGTTCATGAGGGAGGGGGAAGATGATATATATTGAAAATGAGAAAAGAAAAAGAAAAATTCGATAAATTATTAAATGATTGTAGTATGGGCTCCCCTCACTTAATTAAGGCAGAAAGATAAGTTCACCGGTCGAAAAAAGAGCTCAGAGGAAAACGAAAAAAAAAAAATATAAACTGAAAAATAAACGCCTCCTCAGCTGCCGGTGAACTTGAAATTCTGTCTTCTAACGGGTGTGGGTGGGGAAGCAGAAAACGAAAAATTTCGGGACTAAAAATAAAGGAGGCCAATGAGCTTACATACTCTAGCTAAGTTAAACAATGTTTAAACAAAACGGTCAAAAACTAGTCTACCTTATCTGGGGAGGGTTGACTATGTGTTTCCAAGTACCCAAAATTCTTTTAGGTACCTGCAACCTCCAACATGAAAATGAGGTCAGCACCGTTCACGATACACATTCGCGCCAGTTTCACCCACCTTTCGCCAAACTCCAATGAAGAGAGTCTTTTTCTCTCAGACAGGATTTTAATTTTAATCTGGTGCTTGTAAAAAGCAACCAGGATCTGAGATGAAAAAGACTCGCCTCCATAGTTTCCTCTTTCTCGTCGTCCAAATCACGACTCTCATAACGCCGAGTAGACAGAGCAAAACATAAAGTTTTTTCCTATCAAGCGATGTCTCAAGATTGCTTAATACAGTCGGGCTTCCGAGGAATAGGACTTTCCGCACTGCATGCGAACCATGTAGCTTCAAGGAGCTTTAGAAGCGGTTTTACGACCGGGCAGGTAAAGAAGGCGTGCTCAAGCGACTCCTCCTCCCCTTTAACCGGTGCAAACTGCGGAGAAGCCAGACCCACCTTCTTCAGTTTCTTGCCAACCCAGAGGGCGCCTTGAATCGCCAGGTGAGTGAAGCCTCGTTATTATTGAGACAGCCCAACCGGGAGCCCAAGGCCAGATTGAGCGGCCCTCAGCCTTCGTCACACCGAGCCTTTCTGTTAAGTCATCTTCGAACGGCCCCCCTCACTAGCATGCGATATAATGCCTTACGCGACGGCGGCGGGTATCAGTGAGGCCTAACTGTAACCGTGATAGACTCTAAGGGCATGCCAACACTCGCGATAAAAGGTGCATTCTTTCTGGGTAAACGGTGGACCTCCAATGCACGCTTCTCAAGGCCGGAAGGCCTTCTTGGCGTCTCCTTCCAGAATTCGCCAGATTCGTCGTGCTCTGCAGTCATCCCGTCTAGGAGATTGAGACGTAACGTGTGACGACGCATTTCCACGTTCGGTACTCCTAGACCGCCTTCAGAAGGATGAAGGCAACAGATCTCGCGACGCACCAAAGGAGCCCGATTGTTCAGATAAACTGAACCGGGCTCTTTCTAATTAATTAGAACGGTGGACGGGAGAGGAAGTAATGAAAGACGGTAAAGGATGAGGGGTAGATGTGCGAGCTGCACACCTCTGCCTCCCCTTTAAGGAAAGCCTCCTCCGTGACCATATGCCGAAGTGGCCACGATCTTTTCAAGCACCTCCGACCAGTTTTTCTCCAGCTGCAGATCCGGACCGAACCAGACGCCGAGTATCTTGCACGCCGTCCGTCCAGCTGAAGGGCCGGGAGAGCACAACCCTTCCACGAACCCAACCGTAGACCTACCGACTTGTCACGGTTTATTCTGGCCCCTGTCACGGCTTCATATCTTCCCAATCTACGCTGACCTCCTCCACCTCGGCACTGCTCGTTACAAGCAAAGTTACGTCGTCAGCGTAGCGGTATACTTGGCCGAAGTACAAGCACCAGGCAAAGTAATCCCGCGAAGGACCGGGTCGCCCTTATCTTGCGCAGGAAGGGTTCCAACACAAGAACGTACAGCAAGGCGACAGCGGACAACCTTGTCGAATGGATCAAGATAAGGTGAAGGGTTTCGATCTTACTCCATTCACCTCCACCATGACTCCGGGGACACATACAGAAGCCGAATCCAACTACGAAAACCCACGCCAAAGCCGGCCGTAGCAAGAACAGCCACCAAAAACCCATGGTCAACCTTATCGAAGGCCTTGGACTGATCTAAATTGATCAGCGCGGCTCTACCGTCGACTTTGTCTATGATCGTGCGAATCATATGAAGGCTGTCCTGGATAGTCCTGCCCTTCACAGCACAAGACTGTTCAGGAGCTATTAGACTAGGCAGGGCAGACTGCAAACGATCTGCTAAGATCTTCGCCAGAATCTTCAAGTCTGTGTTCAACATCGTCAAAGGGCGAAAGTTACTAACCCCATCCCCACCATGTTTGTTCTTGGGAAGCAACTTCACAATCCCTCGGGTGAAGCGTTGGGAATAGTCCCTGCTTCATCCAGTTGTTGTAAACAGTCGCCAGCAAGGGTACAAACATGGGCGACAGCCTCAAGTACACTTCGTAGGGGAGACATCGATTCAGGAGTCTCTCCAACCCGACCGACTTCAGCGCTGCTGGATTTCGTCCTCTGTAATGCGCCCCTCACACCAGCCGTCGGCAAGATAGGCGTCTTGGATGATTTGGGGTGATACTCCTGGGAGACGGCTTTGGTGTTGAGAGGGCTGAATTTGTTGGTGTGTGTTTGGGTGTTTGTTTGGGTGTGTTTTTGTTGGATGATGTGATTGGGATGAGCCCCCTTATGGCCAAGTATAGTCAGTTTTGGGGGTGGCATGTCAGTCTGCTTTGATGGGTGTTGGGGGTTTTATAATCCTCTGGGTCTTTGGTGAGCTTAGTGGGGTGGAGCGAGGACATCCTTTCTGGGTGAAGTGGCTTGGTGGATGATTTGCCTGGTCCAGTTCTTTTTCCAGGCGAGAAGTTTCTCGAACTTTTCTTTCCGGACTGGAGCAAGTGACCTTGGTCTGGGTGGTATACGACCGTGGGGTCTCTCCGCTTTTGTCTGTGACTACCCGGGTAACTCTAGGGGATAGAGGTGCGTCTGGTTGGCCCTTCCTCCCACCTTTACCTACCGTCACCCATTCCCCTTTGACTCCACGGAGGGAGTCTCAGAGGTGTCGGAATAACGGTAGGCGAACTACGTGAGCCTCTTTTTGTTACGTCGCCTCGGCTGGTGGTGGGGGTATTTTGGTTTTTTGGAGGGCGCCGATAAGGGGCCTTCTTCCCGGGCACTTTACGGCAAGGTGACCAGTTTCACCGCAACGCCAACACACGGGTTTCCTCCCGTAACAATGACGGGGAGGCGGCGCTCCTTCAATGACCAACCAGTTGGGTATAGAACGGAAGGCTTCTGTATTAACATTATTCGAAGCTCCATACCCGGAATTATTGTCATGTAGGCGTCGACGATATCGCGAAATGACTTAAATAAGCCATGATATTATCTCCGATGAGATAATATGGCACCTCCTGAACCGCTACAGTGGTCCTCCGTCGCCCTAAATATTCGACTCTGACAAAGTAGTCTTTTGTCTCTTGAGTTTTTCATTGTCAGGGCGACGGCGTCTTCTTCAGTCGGCAGCAGACATCCCATAGAGGAAAGAAGGTCCAGCTACAATTTGCTGTGCCTTAATTCCCAGCTGGTGAGAGTCTTCCACACCAAGTCTTTGCCGGTTCTAATACTTTTTTTGGTCTTTTTGTCCGTTAAAAAGACGTCACAGTTCTTTTCTGTGTTCTTGTTTCAGTTGCCCCAAATTGAACATTAGCCCCTTCTCCATTACGTCGGAGTAGATGCTTTTGCCGCTGGAGCATCGCTTTAACGTCGACACTTACTTTGGAGGCGCGCTCCACACATTTTTCGGAGAGCCCCCACTTGTCTTAGTTGGTGATATGTCTTTTTTTTGGGGAAATGTCAACTTGTTCCCCTTTATCAGGGGATTTAAGAAGGGCCTTCATGGCCGAGCCGGGATCCCGATCGGCCATTCAGGCAAATGAAAAGAAAAAGGGAAAAGCCCCCTTACCTTTTGTATGTTCCTTTTTCTTTCTTTGATGGTGAAGCCCAGAGCCAAGGTAAAATTAATCCAGACCCGGATCTTGGGGTTAAATGTGGTGGAGATGAAAAAAATGGCTGAAAAAAAGAAGAGTCTTCAGCTGGACCAGGCCAGTGAAAAAATGTTAGAAAAAATGACAGTTCAAAAATGACGGCTTAAGTGGCAGTGCTGGTCTCGCATGGACGCACACTGGTCGCGCCCACACCCGCTTCAAAGAAACAAAACCACACCAAACAAACACCCAAACACACACCAACAAATTCAGCCCTCTCAACACCAAAGCCGTCTCCCAGGAGTATCACCCCAAATATCCCAGCAACCCCAACAAACAATAAAAGGCAACGGAGCCCTACCGTTGGCAGCTCAGAGGACGAGCGGCCCATCCAAAAAAGAAAACGCCTTTGGGGGTGGGGTAAACATATGTAGGGTGGAGGAGGACATCCTCATAAAAGACTCAATCATCCCGAGCAAAACGATGAACAATTTGAGGACCCTCCACAATTTCAAATCTCTTAATATTTGGACGTGGAGATCCTCAAAACTTCCCCAATGCGTGGGCATCCTATGGCGGAAGTCTGGTAAGATCATGGCCATGCTACAGGAAGCCAACGAGGCTTTCGGTCCACGATCGCGTTGCTTAATTGCCTGAGGGGGGTGATTGGGAGTGCGAGCCGGGGGAGGGTCCCTATATAAGATTGCACCCCATCCCTATATAGGGCTTTATTACATACCCTAGAGACACATCGCAGTCTGCGCCTATGAGGAGCTTCACTGCTGCCTCTGGTTTCGGTTCATTGAGCCAGACGCGTCGGTGTCCTGTCCCCGGACATGTTTAGTCCCCAGGCCCACACCTGCAACTCTCTAATGGATCTAAGTTTAGCAAAGTCTGAATGCTCGCGGCTTGAGTCAGAATCCAAAGGAACAGCTCCTTACTGGCTTCGAGACTGTGAGATGGATAATATGTTTTTACAGGAGACCGCTTTGATTCGACCTCCATGAAGGGCAAAAACTTAGTCCCAGATCATTATTATTGAATCCCAGTTGATCATCGCAGGATGCTCCATTAAAATCCCCAACCGTAAAAAAAGATCTTGCGTTGATCCAAGCTACTCTGAGAAAGAAAAAATTAATGTCTCCTATTTAAAAAAATTAAATGCAATCCCCCCACAAAAAACAACAAAAAAAAAAACAAAACAAAAAAAACAACAAACAAAACAACCATGCTGTTATCACCTAAATTTCATTTTTTTTTATAGTTATATTCAACTAAGATAAATAAATCTTTTTATTATTCTCAAAAACAAGAATCTGGTGATAGTGAGAGTGTAATATTAACATTTACTTTTTCATTAATTGTTTTATTTTCGTAAGTTTCTCCGGACATACCATACATACACCCCCTTTATATACGTATTAGATAGTTCCTCACCAATCTCTATATAGATACGTATGTCATGTATCACAATTTTTTTTTCCGACTTGACTCCTAGAGGCGTATCTAAACATAGCATACCATTTGGAACTAGGCGACTCGCGGTGAGCAAATTCAGCC
>CM042163.1:63584479-63629479 GCA_023376005.1 Doryteuthis pealeii
TGTTTTAATCACGAACGCCACTAATGATTTTTTCTTTCTCTTTCTATTCAAATCTTAATTTTTTAAAAATCTTCACGAATATAAATAAAATCATTATTTTTGCACAAAAGCAAGCTCTGCTGATAGTGAATCTCAGTCGGTAGAGTGTCCGGCTGGGAAACTCGAGGTTCCTGGTCCCATACCGGCCCTCGCCAACTCAGCGAATGAGTAGTACAGGGATCTGTGCGGTAAAGTGATGAGCTGATGGTAGGTGTGGTGCTCCACCTCAGATGCTAAAATAATTTCCTTGGTCTAGTGCTAGTGAAAAGGGGATAGACTCCCTCGCTGTCTGGCCGATACCAACATTAGGCCGCCCCGACAACTTTACTTACATATGTTGGGATTTTTCAGTTTATATAAATAAAACTACTAAGAGCTCTTGTTTCGGATATTAATTATTTTCGAAAGAATTTTTAACCTGTTTGTATTACACATCTTTATACAGTATTAGAAGCGGCTACCCGACATTGCATGGGTAGAGCTGGAGTAAATTAGTCTCGCAGATCCATTGATCTTCCATGAATTGATTTGTTTACGTTCTAATCCCTAACGCCACTAATGAATTTTCGGTTATTTCCTAGTTGAGTAACATGATATTACAGAGTGACCCAGAAAAAACAGAACCCAAATTATTTATTTTCCCATTAAACTAAACCACAACCCTAACCCTAACATAACCTAACCCTAACCCTAACCCCCTAGTTGTGTAACATGATATTACAGGGGGACCAGAAAAAAAGAGAACGCAATTTATCTATTTATTTTCCATTAAACTAACCCTAAACCCCAACCTAACCTAACCATAACCATAACCCTAACCCTAACCCTAAACCCTAACCCTACCCCTCCCAGTTGAGTAACATGATATTACAGGGTGACCCAGAAAAAACAGAACCCAAATTATTAATTATTTTCCCATTAAACTGACCCTAAACCCCAACCTAACCCTAACCCTAACCCTAAACCCTAACCCTAACCCTCCCCCTAGTTGAGTAACATAATATTACAGGGTGACCCAGAAAAAACAGAACCCACAAATTTTGTAATAAAACTGTTAATTTTAATTCTAATTTTTTTTAAAGTTTAAGTCCAACAAGTGTTAGAGTTAGGGTTTAGGGTTAGAGTTAGGGTTAGGTTTAGGGTTGGGTTTAGGGTTATTTTAACAAGAAAATAAATAAATAATTTTGGTTCTGTTTTTTCTGGGTCACTCTGTAATATCATGTTACTCAACTAGGAAATGACTGAATTTTATTTCTCTTTCTATTCAAATCCTAATTTTTAAATATCTTCGCGAATTAAATACAATCTTCATTATTTTTGCACAAAAGCTCTGGTAATAGTGAATCTCAGTCGGTAGAGTATCCGGCTGTGAACCTCGAGGTTCCTGGTTCGATTCCGACCCTTGCCAACTCAGCGTATGAGTAGCACATGGATATGTGCGGTAAAGTGAGGAGCTGATGGTTGGAGTGGCACTCCGACTCAGACGCTAAATAAAATCTCCTTAGTCTAGCGCTGGTGAAAAGGGGATAGACGCCCTCGCTGTCTGGTTGATACCGACTGTAGGCCACCCCGACGACTTTACTTTGCTTTATATATATATTTACTTTGTATACTTTTATTTTATTTTAGAAGTTTCCCCCGGACATATACACACACACATACACACACATACAATCTGTCCTTTATATATCTACTAGAAACGGCTACCCGGCGTCGCCTGGGTAGAGGGGGGGGGGCAAAAACTTAGTCTCGCAGATCCATTATTATTGAATCTCCAGTTGGATCATCGCAGGATGCTCCATTAAAATCCCAACGTAAAAAAGATCTTGCGTTGATCCAGCTACTCAGAAAAGAAAAATTAATGTCTCCTATTTAAAAAAATTAAATGCAACCCCCCATCCCAAAAAAAAAAACAACAAAAACAAAACAAACCATGCTGTTATCACCTAAATTTCATTTTTTTTATAGTTATATTCACAAGTATAAATAAAATCTTTATTATTTATTCTCAAAAAGCAAGATCTGGTGATAGTGAGAGTGTATATACATTTACTTTTTCATTAATTGTTTTATTTTCGTAGTTTCCTCCGGACATACATACATACCAACCGCCCTTTATATACGTATAGATAGATTCCTAATCTCTAATAATGGATACGTATGTCAGTGTATCACATTTTTTCGACTTGACTCCTAGAGGCCGTATCCTAACATATCATACCCCATTGGAACTAGGCCGACTCGGTGAGCAAATTCAGCCCTGTTGACTGGGGCTTTAAAATACACCGACTGCACCTCTGCAATTATAATCATAAATTACTTTTCCATTGCAATAGCCTTTAAAAAAAAAATAAATGTATAAAATAAAGGATTTGAATGAAAGTCTCGTCCGATACAAAATAGCATTTATTTAACCAATAAAGACAACATGTAAATTGAGAAATATAAACAAAACATTATTCGTCAGTGTCTTTAAAATTTTGAAAATAGTCTCCCTTATGGTCCACACATCTTTGCCAACGTTCTGGAATTTCTCTGAATGTTTGAGATGAGGCTTGATGATTAGTATTATCTGCGTTATTCGGACTATTGTACCCATCTTCATTGTTATTTGTACAACGTTTCGGCCGATATGCCCTCCGGCCTTCTTCAGGTATTTCTTTCGGACTCGGGAACCTTCTCGGACTCGGGAACCTTCTTTTCGAACTCGGGAACTTTCTTGTCGTAATCGGGAGCCATCACGGGGGTATCCTGTTCTCATTCCGCTAACCATAGCTGGGGTAGGAGCTGTGTTAATTATTTTTCTATGTTAAGTTCCCGAGTTCGAAAAGAAGGTTCCCGAGTCCGAAAAGAAGGTTCCCGAGTCCGACAAGGTTCCCGAGTCCGACAAGAAATACCTGAAGAAGGCCGGAGGGCATATCGACCGAAAGTTCTGGAATTTGTTTTATGCTGTTTGCATTAAAGCGAACCAATTTTCCAAATTACCGTTTTCTTCAGCGGACTTAAGCATTTTACCACAAAGTGAGTTTTTCATAGGAGAAAACAGGTAATAGTCTGAAGGGAAAAGGTCTGGTGAGTACGGTGGATGTGGTGATACCGTAAAACCGAATAAATGTTACTTTAGTATTATTTGTATTATTCGGACTATTGTCCTCGTCTTCATTGGTATCTGTACAACGCTTCGGCCGATGTGCCCTTCGGCCTTCTTCAGATATTTCTTGTCGGACTCGGGAACCTTCCACTCACTCTGGACCCGGAGTTAATGGTAATGAAGGAGTATTTCACATGCCCCAGAGCTCCAGAATTGAAACTTCACCATCAGATAGGGTTTAATGTCAGACTCAGGACACTAAGACCCCCAGTCACCGCATTTTAGCATATGATAAAAAGGGTTGGGACAATCATATAGGTGCTAGTGCTTGACGTGACCAACCGATTGATCGGAGAGGCCTATCCGAACATCCATCTAGCCTAAATAAGGGCCAAAGTCTAGTGCTGCATGTCATGAACAGCTCATCCACCAGAATTCCGTCCTTAAGCATCACGGGTCTCCACCCACGGTCAATAGGTGGCCCTATTGGGGTGGGGGTTTCTTACTCCTCTGCAGACCTCTAGACAGCCCTTTATGGCAAGCCCCCAACCCTTTTTATAATATGGGTGCTAGAAGGCGGTGGCTAAGGGTCTTCATGTCCCGGGAATGGCATTAAATACTATCTGATGTTGAGGTTCCAGTACTGGAGGCTTGGGGAATGTGGAGCACCCCTTCATCACCATTGCTCCCAGGTCCACTCTGACCCGGATTGGTAGTACCTGTTAGGGTCCCATTTATGGGTTAAATAGAAAATGAGTTTATGAAAAATTGAGTATCCAAGAATGAATTTATTTCAAAACTTTATTGGCATCAAATGTCCCACCAAGATTGACATGCCATAAAACAAACCAAACAAACCAAACCCCTCTGCAGAGGTGCGGTCGGTGCATTCTAAAGTCCCGGCCGACAGGGCTGAGTAGTAGTAGTAATTGTAGTAGTGGTTGTATTACTAACAATAGTAATAGCAACAGCTCCAGAATTGAAACTTCACCATCAGATAGAGTTTAACGTCAGACTCAGGGCACTAAGATCCTCAACCACCGCCTTTTAGCACATATATGATAAAAAGGATAGGGGTTTGCCATAAGGGCAATAGGCTTGGGACAATTATATAGGTGTTAGGGCCTGACGCGACCAGTCGTGACTAGCATAAGTAAGGGTCAAAATGTAGTGTTGCATGTCATGAACTGCTCATCCACCAGAATTCCGTCCTTAAGCATCACGGGTCACCACTCACGACCAGTAGGTGGCTCCATTGCGGTGGGTGTGGGTTTCTTATCCCCTGTAGAGGTGCAATCGGTGTATTCTAAAGTCCCAGCCGACATTAGTAGTAGTAGTAGTAATTGTAGTAGTAGTACTAGTAGTTATATTACTAACAATAGTAATAGCAACAGCTGTGGTTATATTGCCAACAGAGACAGTGAGGCTTATTTTTTTATACTGTGTCTGTATGTTCGAGTGACCCTTTTGTTTTTAAAAGCGAAACTGAAAATATCGGAAGTATAACTGTTGTTCCAGTTATGTGGGCGAAGACCAGGTTTTTTTTTTCCTTTTTTCTTTTTCCTTTTGTGTCTAAAAATAAGAGAGGAAATTCCTCCCTCACTGTGAATAAAAAGAGTTGCCGAACAGTAAAATGCAATCACTCACGGGTAAAATTTCTATGCCTAGAGACAACATTTTCAACTCAAGCGTATTTGCTAATTTTTATATCGTCAATCTCGCCGACTACATACAAAACTTTTACTCTCAGTATTGTTTTAGAAATCCTTTTACAATATCTAAGTCGTACTGTGTCCAGCACATTTTTGAAGCGAATCCACATTGATATCAAGAACAACAAATTAACTTATACAATTTTTAAGTCGTACTGTGTCCAGCACATTTTTGAAGCGAATCCACAGTGATAGCAAGAGCAACAAATTAACTTATACAATTTTTAAGTCGTACTGTGTCCAGCACATTTTTGAAGCGAATCCACAGTGATATCAAGAACTCTTCCATAGTCTCATAATTCACCAATCCCCGTTCACCCCCTCAAACCGAACATTGCACCAGAATATCTTTTGAGTATAATAATGGGTATTCTTCTTCAATTTCCCGAAGAAAGAAAATAGCAATATTTGGTGGAATCTTCCTTGTCTTGATCTCGATTGTTGCTTGCTTCTGTGTGTTTACATTCAGAAAGGAACAGAACTTTCAAACTCAATGCGACATAACCATAGCAGCCATGAATACAACCATGAATATTTACGTAAGTAATCAAATTCTATCTATCTATCTATCTATCTATCTATCTATCTATCTCTGTCCCAAAAATTCGGGGATTTTTATCATAGAGAACACCCACATATATACACATTTATGAAATAATGCAGGGGCAGGGCTAGGTTTATTGTCCGGTGTCTGAGGCGTGTCAAAAGGGGAATGTCGAAGGGATTCGTGCAATTTTTAAATACTAGCCACGCATGAGCTTCTGTTCGACTGACATGGTGGGATATCAGTAAATACATATTTATATTCATATTCATATCTATACCCCCACACACATATATATATATATATATATATATATATATATATATATATATATATATATATATATATATATATATATATATGTATATAAGTCGGATTAAGTTCCATTTTGTTTCATATATATATATATATATATATATATATATATATATATATATATATATATATAGTTATAGTAGCATGGGCATGGAGTCAACGGTGCTTGGTTACATCTCAGTGGAAGAAAGGCGCACACAAACAACTGGCAAATCTTTGTGCATCCTAAACAAACTTTGCTTACTTTCCGTGGCGAAATATGTACTTTAACAAAATATGTGTATACATATCGATTATATGCATGTCTCAATCATCGAGCTTTTGTATGCGTATATATGCATACGTAGATGTTCAAAAACGGTTGTTGTTTTTTTTATATAATCGTATAGAGGGCTAAGGTCACTAATAGGCACCCCAGCCAAGATCAGTTTTGAAAGGAACTGAATTTTGCTTTTTACCGGTTCTTAGTAAACAAAATCAACAGAGATTAGAATTTCAAACAAACCAAAGACATGTTTCATACTAATATAGTTTTTGATTTTAATTTTTAAAAAATAGTTATTTCATGTTGTTGTTGTTGCTAGCATATGTAAAAAATTACTTTTATTGTTGCTTTTTTTAAATATAAAACTTTAAACGAAAGACACGTTTTTATATTAAATATTAAAATAGTTTTTATTTAATCAGAAGAGAAATGCAGATATGTTTATTTAAATAAAAATTGGTTTTTATTTACAAACTATTTTTTATGTTTATTTGAATAAAAGGATGTTGTTCAGAAATGGTATTACAAAACTTATAAAATTTATTTTCCATGCGCCTCTACTGGTACATTCTAATGTCTGTATATCTTGTTTACTAATAACCGGTGAAAAGCAAAATTCAGTCCCTTTTAAAACTGATCTCGACTGGGGTGCCTATTGGTGACCTGATCCGTATAGAGATTTCAGAAAATTTCAGAAAATTTCACGCGCCTTTATACACTTCTTACAAAAAGATGGCGGTTAATGTTCGTACGTCCGTCAATTTGCGCGCGTGGTTCAAATTTCTCGAACTTTTGATCATACCTTTCTTTATCTTTCTTTTCATTCTCTTTCTTTCATTTTCTTTCTTTTACTCTTTCGTTCCGTTTTCTTTCTTTCATTCCTGCATTCATGCTTTTCTTTGTTATTTCTCTCTTTTATTCTTTAATTTTTTTCTTTCGCTCTTTTTTCGCATGTTCTCTCTTTCCTTCGTCTTCTCTTTTTCGACTTTTCTTCCTTTTTTTTTAAATTTTACTCTTTTCTTTCTCTTTCTTTCACACTTAAACGCATTCATTATTGTTTTTTCTTTCTTTCTTTCTTATATTAATTCATACATCCTTTCTTTCACTTTCTTCTTCCTCTTTCGCTTTTTTGTTCTTTCTTTTTCTTGTGCCCATTATTTCCTTCTTTTTTCTTTCATTTGTACATTTTTTTTTCGCTATTTATTTAAAAAAATCTTTCTTTTGCTCTTTTTCGATTTTTTTCACTCTTTCACTTCCTCTTTCACACTTTTTCTATCTTTTTTTCACTCATTTTTGCTTTTTCTTTACTTCCTTTTTCTTCCTTTCTTACATTGCTTGTTTCGCCCTTTCTTTCATTCCCCCCTTCTCTTTTTTCATCTTTTATCTGTATATATTTTTCTTTTCTGTGGTATTTCCCCTCTCCTTCTTTCAAATTTTCTTTCTTTCTTTTTCTCTTTTTTCTCTTTCTTTCATTAATACATTATTTCGTTTATTCTTTCTTTCTTTTTTCGCCTTTTCACTCTCTCTCTCTCTTTCTTTCTTTCTTTCTTTCTTTCTTTCACACATTTTATTTTTTTCTCTTTCTTACCGTATTTTTCGTTCATTCTTTCTTTCTTTCTTTCTTTCTTTCACATTTTCCTCTCTTTTCTGCCCCTCTCTATCTTTCGTTATTTTCTCTCTTTCATATTTTAATCCATTATTATTTTTTTTCTTTTGCTTTTTCTTTTCTTTTTTTTCTTTTTTTTTTTTTTTTTTTTTTCTTTCTTTCCTTCGTACATTAATTCTATCTTGAAATATGGGCAGTGTGAATCTTTCCTTCTTTCTGCCCATATTCCTACGTATATACCTACCTATCTACATTTATTTATTCATATATTTTTTAGTGTTCACATTTACCAGGACTGCTTGCCGAGAACTGTGACCAATTCGCTACCGGTTTTTTGGCAACAATAGACCCGCCTCTTCCACAAGTCACATTGCAACACCAAATTAATATTCACGACAAAAAGACGCGTACGGTAAGTTCCTAAAATCTTCTATCATGTTAACTTGCAAGAACACGGCATGATAAAAGTTGCTATTATTCTCACAACATTCATTGATTTTTATCATGTCTTTTATAACTGTGTGCCTTACAATTATTATATAAAATAGAAACTTAAAAGATACAGTATTAGTGACCAGTAGATATTTTAAGGGAGTGTTCAAATTATAATGGTAGCTTATATCAAAAACTGGAAGTGAGGGACAAAGCAATAAAAACATTTAGCCAATTCACATAAAATTGATTAAAATGATTTCATCGACTTATAGTTTCATTTTAAAGTAATATCCTCATTTCATAATAAAAATTAAAAATTAATACAAGTTAGATAAATTTCGATGCCACACATTGGTCTCAATTGATCGACTTGTTTCAAAATAGAGTTTGTGAGCCTGGATTCACAGAAGAATTTTCAGATTATGAACTTCTAGAGTCATCAAAGGTGGGACAAAATTAGAGTTGCTTGATTTGCCTTCACACTTACAAAGTATCGAAAGTGTAGTGAAATTAACAACTGCAGCATCCTAATCGGTCTATGGAATTGAAGCAACGCATAGGCATATCATTACAAAAGTTTTATACTATGAAATGAGGCTTTTCTTTGCTTCAAAGGTGTGAGAAGACCTGTTCTGTACTCTGCTCTTTCGATGTACTTGTCTAGATCCCAACGTTGTGAATTATGTGCCGGCCGAATTTAAAGCACGAGTCAGAAACACAGGCTCACAAGGATTAAAAACAAAACAACAACAACAACCACAAATGTGTGTAAACAAGACGCGGATGGAAGAAGAGTGTGTGTGATGCTTCCGCTGTCTATCCAGCTGGCTACTACTGCTGCTATCCCTACTGGCGAACTTAACCCTTCAATCCCCGGGTGCTAACTCACTTAGGGCTCGAGTTTAGTTGTATTTATGTCAAATTCCCCTTCCCCAAACCATCTTCTCTGGACCACACAAATGGCCAGGACTTAAATAAATCGCCGACTTCTAGTCGCCATTAACCCTTAAAATTAAAGTACTCAAATATTTTTCCAGACAATCCGTCTTCAATATGTTGATCATTAATTTTTTCAAAAGAGAATTTCTCCTAAAAAATCCTTTTTGCTTTTAATACCTGGGTGCCTAAGATATTATCACCAAGTGGTCCCATTTCATGGTGGCATACAGGTCTCTTTAAACTTTACGACCTAATCTTTGGATTCGTAAAAAGGTCAGCCACCCACCCCTTTTACTTATGCCGGACCTTAACCTACTCTCTTTCTTATTTATTTATTTATTTATTTATTCTGACCATGTTCGTCTTCAACCACAGTATCACAAAGGGCTCTTATGTAGAGCAGTTTAATATGATGGCATGATAAAAGTTGCTATTATTCTCACAACATACATGTATTTTTGTCATGTCTTTTATAACTGTAGGCCTTACAATTATTATATAAAATAGAAACTTAAAAGACACACTATTAGTGACCAGTAGATATTTTAGAGGTGTGTTCAAATTACAATCATCTGTTCATTTGTTTCTAACAGAGTTCATACTTTGCTTTTGTTCCATTGATAACAGAAAGAATAACGCTACAACAATATCTTACAATGATGCTATTACTGAGGTATCTCAATTAATGAGGTAAAATGCAGCTCGTCTGAGTTGTTAGGTTGGGCTGGGGTTTTTAATTTCGGTTTAAATATTAATTTCGATATATTTTATTCATTGTATTTGAATAAAATAAATTCACAACTGTTTCTGGATTGAAATTATAAGATTTTAAAGCTATTTCATATGTAAATGTATCAAAAACTATGATTTTGAAGGGGCGTTATATTAGACGATTTTTAAAACTTGCAAGAACACGCGTTTCAATGTAATAAAATATATCAAATTAGAAAGACTAACGATATTAAATAAGAACGCATATAAAAAGTTTACACTTATTTTGATTATATTTTAATTGGTTTATGCATAAAATCATTCATACGTTGAAGAATCAAACAATAATATTAGAGATCAATAACACCAAGTGGTTATTTATCAAACCCGATTTTGTTAAAACCAGTATGCAAATTAAGCACACCGTAAATTATGTAAACCTTTATTTACTAGTGATATATAAGACACATTGCCAGATTTTAAACGCACTAATAAAATAGGCTGTTTTGAGGCAAAGCAAACTCAGATTTTCATAGAAAAATGATTAATAAATAAGATTTATTCTATCTATTCCATGTATTAATGATTTTGAATATAATTAGATACTCAGTGATAAACTTACGAAATTTTTGAGGGTATTGTGACGTAGTTTCGGTTACAGACAGACAATGAATCTCCATTATAATATAACTATATTATCATCATGCTTTTATTCGTTGAATTTTTACACTCAGAGTGTCTGGTAGCTTTCTTTGTAGGCATGTACAAAAAACAGGCACTTTTTATTGAAAATGTGATGATTTATTACTGAGAAAGTATGAATGATACAAAGCGTAACAATCCGTGTTCTTTTATGCTAATAAATCATCAGAAAAGGTTTCATCTCCATTAAGCAAGTTTAAAAAGAAAAAGAAAATTATATTGGTTCTCTTTACTGAATTTGATTTCAAGTTGCTTAAAAACAATCAGTTTGTAATTAAATGTCTTGATATACCACTGTATAAAAAAAATATTCGTTAATTTCTTCCTGTGTATTTTCTGAACGTTTAACTCTCCAGACATGTTGTGTTATTTAAGTGTTTGATACAGATTTAGTTGTAAGTGTTTTAGAAAACAAAGATTAAGAATCGAGACCATCCAAACTACAGCATTGTTAAGATCGGCTAGAATACTCAGAAGAGTCCTGGAGACCTGAGGAGACTTGCTGTCCCTCAGCCTCCAGTGAATCACCGGCTACAGCAGGTGCGGAAAACTCTAATAATAATGAATAACTTGAAAAATACACTAAAACAGCAAAGAAAGAGTAATTACAGCTACCAGTAACAGCATTTGCAACATATGAATAAACAGAAAAAACAACGAAAACGAGAAAACATAAATGGGAATGAAAAACCATTGTACGGATACTTCAAAGCACAAACTGAAGAGATTGGACATAAGAAGACTGGAAAGCAATGTTGCCCATTACACAACGTGCCGCTATGTCAGGAGAGATGCAGAACATTGATGCAAGAACCTTTATCTTTCTCCTATCTTTATCTCCCCTAAGTAATGTCTCTTTTTCCCAGATTGTGTATATCCGATATATATATATATGGGTGAACTCTGTTTTATCCCCGTTCATGAGCAACTGTCTTATTAGTATCGTATAGTAATGCTTAATTTACAAATGACCAACTTTAGTTGGGGATATTATATCTTCAGTCTAAGTATAAATTTCTTAGATACGTCTTCAATTTGCATATTGACATTTACATTGAACCCAGATAGATTCTTTTAATTGCCCTTGAGTCCTCCTTTCAAAGAATGGCACACATACAAGTTGATCTTTTAAGAAAAATAAATAAAATGATAAATTTCATTCAGTAAGATACTTTACCTCCCCTCCCCTCAAAAGACGAGATATGTTTTTTTACGGTGGCCCAAAAGAGAACACACACACACACACACACACACACACACACACACACACAAAGAAAGACTAAAAAGGTATAAACTATTTTTTTTTACCTAATCAGTCAAATTTATTTATTCTGTATTTTTACATTAATTAACAAAATCCCAGCCACCTGACGTGAGTGGAAGTATTTAATATACGGATGCCAATTTTAAACCTCTAAAAAAAAAAACAATAAAAACGTTTAACCTGAATTGTTTTCTCTTTTATTTGGTTAATAATTAGAAGATTAATATTTAGAGGTTTAAGCTACGAAAACGAATAAATCTTAAAAAATGCACAGAGGCGTAATATTATGCCTTGTTTTAATGTACAAACAAATACAAAAATAAAACTGCAAACAAAATCTAAATATCCACGGAATTATCTTTAAAGCATGTAAAAATATTTCATATGTACCTTTATTAACTCTTTGCCCACTTTAAACCGCTCACAGTGGCTCTCCCATCACTGCAACCTTACTGTGAGCCATTGGCTGCGGCTCTCGCATGTGTCACTTGTTTATACTTAAAAATCGCTGCGTTAACATAATAATAATAATAATAATAAAATAATAATAATAATAATACTTTATTTGAATAGAATGAATTCTGAGGTGAATAGATATCGAACTTTGAAATATCCCATCATACAGGTAAAAAATACCAAGAAAATTTCGGACAGCTGTGGGGAAAATTTGGTAGGCAAAGAGTTAAGGGAATTGGGTTATTTTATGCCAATGATGTTTTATTCATTCTTGATGGATACTCAATTTTTTTTAAAACACATTTTTTTTCTATTTAAGCCATTGATAGGACCCTAACAGGTATTAAAACTCCAGGTCAGGGTGGACTTGGGAGTAATGGTGGTGAAGGTACTCCAAATTCTCCAGAACTCCAGAAATGGAACTTCACCATCAGAGTTTAACGTCATACGCAGGTCACCAAGACCTTGAGACACCGCCTTCTAGCACATATATGATAAAAAAAAGATTAGGGCTTGCTATAAGGGCAACAGTATTTGGACAATCATATAGGTGCTAGGGCTTGACGTGACCAGCCGATTAATCGAGGGGGGCCTCTCCGACCGCCCGTATAGCTTAAGTACAAGACAAAGGGATTATCATTGGCAATTCAGTCTCGAAAGACTATGATAAAAGTTTTTGTGTGCCCCTGAAGTTGCAGCGCCTCCTGTGACTATGAAGTCCGATGTTTGAGAACATTCTCGACCACAGATTTCGCATTTGTAGGTTGTCCCTGTAGATGATGATGTTCCGATGCTTTGTTGCCGTTGCTTTCTTATGGACCTCTTAGCTTCTGGATGTTGTATCAGGGTGACTTCTGACATGTACAGTCCTCTATGGAGATTCTGCCGCCACCGAGGACGGTCTTGAGCCAAATTTTCCCAGCTGAAAGGGACAATGCCAAAACACCTGAGATCATTTTTGCAGACATCCTTGAACCGCAGCAGGGGACGACCGATCTATCTTTTACCAGACGTAAGCTCTCCATAGAGGATGTTTTTCGGGATTCGTCCATCATCCATCCGACGTACATGACCCAACCATCGGAGACGACGTTGTCTCAGTAGAGAGTACAGGCTGGGGAGTTGAGCTCTCTCTAGGACTGCTGTGTTAGTGATCCTGTCCCTCCAGGTGATGCCCAGTACACGTCTAAGGCAGCGAAGGTAGAAGTTATTTAGCCGCCGACAAGTGATTAAACTCATAAGTAAAGGTACCACTGTATCTTTATTATAATGGAGATTGTGTGCTTTTCTCTCTGTAACCGAAACTAAATCACTACTCAAGTCACAATTTCCTTTGTTATTGACGTCACATTGACCAAGAATTTATTTTTATTTAAACCTCAATTATTAATAAAATTGTTTTACATTATTAATACTGTTGACCATATCTACATATTAATAACATGCAATTGTATTTATATATACAACAAAATAGCGGTTTACTGTGTGAACGGGAAGGCTAATTTGCATATTGATATTAAAAATGTGATTTTAATAAATATGTGCTTAGTATTATTGATTTCTAACTGTTTGGTTTTATTTTAATGACTAGAAGCAAAAATCTCTTCAATGAATCTTAAATGAAATCCATTAACAAGAAGAAATAACTGTCATTTTTATTCTTTACTTCCTCTTTTAACTATATACTTAAATTAGAAAAAATAACAATGAAAGACGAGAGTGATGGAAGAGTAAGTTTCAGTTGTTCTATTTTTCCATTATACCCCCCTCTGTTTAAAATCTTTTTATCTGCATTTTTATTTAGTTTCATTAACCTTTCTAATTTAATACGATATTTTGTTACATTAAAACTTAGATACTTGCACCCGGCGGAGGGTGCATATATTTGCTAGTTTGTATAAGGTAGTAAGTTCATTTAAAAAAAAGAAAAAGATAATAAAGATGATAATGAATGTATATATCTATTTCTTTTAGGAATTTCTTGTGAACATGATTACAACGGTGGAAAAATATATCATTTTGGTAGATCAGGTGATGAAAGAAGAACATGGTATTTTATGCCATTCTTTTATGGTCGCTGGAATCAAATGCAACCCAACGGAATTCTGTTCAGAGAAGATAAGCAGTACGTCTTTCTATTGCGGACTTCATTTAACCCACAATTATCTTTGGCAATTGAAGATGTTTCTTCTGAAAAAGGTAAGTCTCTACTCTCATCTTAAAAGTTTCTTTATTTGTCTAAATTTCTAAGATGAGGCTTCATAATTCATATTATTTGTGTAGAATAATCTTACTAAGTTCCAATTATCGTCGAATTGGTAAAACAAGACAACAAGGCACCGTAACCTAATACGGATCTAACCTTGTTGCAATCCTACTGCAGAATGCCAGAGTATTTATGAAGCCTCATAACATCATAGAAACCAAGCAACCAATCAGGACTCAGGGAATGGAATCACTCAAATGCATGAATACACTATTCTTGAGTTCCATAAGTACCAGTTGTTTTGAGGACTAGTTCAGTTGTGCTTAGCCAGTTGCTGTTGTCCAAACCAACAGTATACTGACTGACTCTCTGGTTCAGTTGTACTTAGCCAGTTGCTGTTGTCCAAACTAACAGTATACTGACTGACTGGCTGGTTCAGTTGTGCTTAGCCAGTTGCTGTTGTCCAAACCAACAGTATACTGACTGACTGGCTGGTTCAGTTGTGCTTAGCCAGTTGCTATTGTCCAAACCAACAGTATACTCAATGATTTACTTCAACAATTTGGATTCTTCCGACTGTTAATTTCATCTTTATTGTTATTTATGCGGTTACAATTCTGGTCACTATTTTGAGCGTTTAGGTCTCATATTGGTAAATTTAATGGTAGAAATGGTGTAGTCTCAGTGGTAGAAGGTCTGTTGTATTACTTGAACTTCTAGGTAGAACAAGAGTGTACTCCTTGTAATAGAAAATCCAGTTGTATTCCTTGAAATTATAGGTAGAACAAAAGTGTACTCCTTGTAGCATAAAATCTAGATGTATTCCTTGAAATTCTAGGTAGAACAAGAGTGTACTCCTTATAATAGAAAATCCAGTTGTATTGCTTGAAATTCTAGGTAGAACAAAAGTGTACTCCTTGTAGCATAAAATCTAGATGTATTCCTTATAACTTAAAATTGGTTGACTTTAAGACTTTTTGATAGCATTGTTTGGATTCCTTGGACCAAAAAGCTTTTATAAACCAATTTTTAGGAGTAGGGAAGCTCTATAACCTATTTTTACAGACAAAAATAGGTTGCAAAAAGTCGCCATTTTTCGCTGATCCCCCCCCCAATTTGTACAGCTAGAAATCGACATAACGTTTGGAATTGGAAGTTTTGGAAATGGAAGCTCAAATTTTGTCCACACCTCCCAAAAATTTTTAAAAAATTGAAGGGGGCGGGTGACAATTTTACTTTTTTTTCTGTGTGATTTGACATGGAATTACCCATATACCATTTTGTAGCATGGTCAAAATTTAATTTCTTGCACAATTCCCAGTGCATCCCCTTCCCCACTCGGACATGCCTAATCTTGTACTCCTTTTGTGCTAGTTTGCTGCATTCACTTATAATGGAATAAACAGTTTCATCTTTATCTCCACTCATCGTATTGCTATTCAGTTGTGCCTTATCTATTTTCGCTTAGATATAATTGATCCTTATGGCATTGTTTTGTGCTGCTATTATTTGAAATTTAGTTTCTCTCTTGAGGTTTCCCTTTCTTAACCATGTTCATGTCCTATCGTGTGCAATGTCTCCAGTTTGTCGCTTGAAGTACCCATATAGTTGTTTTTGTTCCTATTTCTATTTTTCTAGTTATTGTTGTGTTACTGTTTGTCCATATGTTGCAGTTGCTGTTACTGACTACTGTAATTAGTCTTTCTTTGCTCTTTTGTATTCTTCAAGTCCTCGAATTGTCGCATCTACGCAAAATCAATGCTAACGAGCCATAATCCTCATTCTTTTCTCAATACGTATGACCTATCTATGTCACCCTAGGGTAATGCTTGTGCACAGTCCTCGTTTTCCTTCCTTTGGTTCATTTCTTGAAGTTTCTTTCCTTAATAATTTATATTATTATTATTATTATTATTATTATTATTATTATTATTTTCACTCATTTTGAGTTTTTCATATCAGCGTTAGCTGATGGTATTTCACTGGAGGCTGAGTGACAACAAGTCAGGTCTCCAGGACTCCTCTGAGTATTCTAGCCGATTGCAACCGTTCAGTAGTCTGGATAGTCTCAATTCTTCCTCTGATTTCCAGATCCCCGGTCTTTTTTCCAAGCTTTTTGGAACCGTTCTAAGTGCACCAACTACAACTGGTATCACTTTTACTCTCATATTCCACAGCTTTTTTCAATTCTCTGGCAAGGTCCATGTATTCATCCATCCTTTCATTTTTCTTTCAGTTTCACTCTGTGATCTGCTGGAACCCACAAATCACCAGTTGACACGTTCTCTCTTTTTTGTTAATCAACACTAGGTCTGGTCTCCTGGCTAGCATAGCGTGATCCGTCTTATATTTATTATTATTATTATTATTATTATTATTATTTTTTCTCATTTAGATTTCAGATCTTCCGATGCCAATCACTTCATTGGATGGATGCCCCGTCTTTCTGGAAAGAGTCACTTTCTGTTTTTCGACATTGGTATACAATAGCAGTCCTCAAAGAAGCTGCTACGCAAGTGGAAACAATTCGGAATGTAGTGGAAAGTTCCAAAATTTGATCAACTTTCTTTCGGAAGCTTTTATGTCATCAATTTTGTGATCGTCTACCAATTCGCCACAACAGCCCCCCCCCCAAAAAAACCAACAAATAACCAAAAACCAAACCAAAACAAAAAAACAATCAATAAAACAAAACAAAACAAAACGAATAAATCACTTTCCGACCAAAAATTCAAAACACACACACAAAGAAAGACTAAAAAGGTATAAACTATTTTTTTTTTACCTAATCAGTCAAATTTATTTATTCTGTATTTTTACATTAATTAACAAAATCCCAGCCACCTGACGTGAGTGGAGTATTTAATATACGGATGCCAATTTTAAACCTCTAAAAAAAAAACAATAAAAAACGTTTAACCTGAATTGTTTTCTCTTTATTTGGTTAATAATTAGAAGATTAATATTTAGAGGTTTAAGCTACGAAAACGAATAAATCTTAAAAAATGCACAGAGGCGTAATATTATGCCTTGTTTTAATGTACAAACAAATACAAAAATAAAACTGCAACAAAATCTAAATATCCACGAATTATCTTTAAAGCATGTTAAAAATATTTTCATATGTACCTTTATTAACTCTTTGCCCACTTTAAACCGCTCACAGTGGCTCTCCCATCACTGCAACCTTACTGTGAGCCATTGGCTGCGGCTCTCGCATGTGTCACTTGTTTATACTTAAAAATCGCTGCGTTAACATATATAATAATAATAATAATAATAATAATAATAATAATAATACTTTATTGAATAGAATGAATTCTGAGGTGAATAGATATCGAACTTTGAAATATCCCATCATACAGGTAAAAAATACCAAGAAAATTTCGGACAGCTGTGGGGAAAATTTGGTAGGCAAAGAGTTAAGGGAATTGGGTTATTTTTATGCCAATGATGTTTTATTCATTCTTGATGGATACTCAATTTTTTTTTAAAACACATTTTTTTTCTATTTAAGCCATTGATAGGACCCTAACAGGTATTAAACTCAGGTAGGGTGGACTTGGGAGTAATGGTGGTGTGAAGGAGGTACTCCAAATTCTCCAGAACTCCAGAAATGGAACTTCACCATCAGAGTTTAAACGTCATACGCAGGTCACCCAGACCTTGAGACACCGCCTTCTAGCACATATATGATAAAAAAAAGATTAGGGCTTGCTATAAGGGCAACAGTATTTGGACAATCATATAGGTGCTAGGGCTTGACGTGACCAGCCGATTAATCGGAGGGGGCCTCTCCGACCGCCCGTATAGCTTAAGTACAAGACAAAGGGATTATCATTGGAATTCAGTCTCGAAAGACTATGATAAAAGTTTTTTGTGTGCCCCTAAGTTGCAGCGCCTCCTGTGACTATGAAGTCCGATGTTTGAGAAACATTCTCGACCACAGATTTCGCATTTGTAGGTTGTCCCTGTAGATGATGATGTTCCGATGCTTTGTTGCCGTTGCTTTCTTATGGACCTCTTAGCTTCTGGATGTTGTATCAGGGTGACTTCTGACATGTACAGTCCTCTATGGAGATTCTGGCCGCCACCGAGGACGGTCTTGAGCCCAAATTTTCCCAGCTGAAAGGGACAATGCCAAAACACCTGAGATCATTTTTGCAGACACTTGAACCGCAGCAGGGGACGACCGATCTATCTTTTACCAGACGTAAGCTCTCCATAGAGGATGTTTTTCGGGATTCGTCCATCATCCATCCGACGTACATGACCCAACCATCGGAGACGACGTTGTCTCAGTAGAGAGTACAGGCTGGGGAGTTGAGCTCTCTCTAGGACTGCTGTGTTAGTGATCCTGTCCCTCCAGGTGATGCCCAGTACACGTCTAAGGCAGCGAAGGTAGAAGTTATTTAGCCGCCGACAAGTGATTAAACTCATAAGTAAGGTACCACTGTATCTTTATTATAATGGAGATTGTGTGCTTTTCTCTCTGTAACCGAAACTAAATCACTACTCAAGTCACAATTTCCTTGTTATTGACGTCACATTGACCAAGAATTTATTTTTATTTAAACCTCAATTATTAATAAAATTGTTTTACATTATTAATACTGTTGACCATATCTACATATTAATAACATGCAATTGTATTTTATATACAACAAAATAGCGGTTTACTGTGTGAACGGGAAGGCTAATTTGCATATTGATATTAAAAATGTGATTTTAATAAATATGTGCTTAGTATTATTGATTTCTAACTGTTTGGTTTTATTTTAATGACTAGAAGCAAAAATCTCTTCAATGAATCTTAAATGAAATCCATTAACAAAGAAGAAATAACTGTCATTTTATTCTTTACTTCCTCTTTTAACTATATACTTAAATTAGAAAAAATAACAATGAAAGACGAGAGTGATGGAAGAGTAAGTTTCAGTTGTTCTATTTTTCCATTATACCCCCCTCTGTTTAAAATCTTTTTATCTGCATTTTTATTTAGTTTCATTAACCTTTCTAATTTAATACGATATTTGTTACATTAAACTTAGATACTTGCACCCGGCGGAGGGTGCATATATTTGCTAGTTTGTATAAGGTAGTAAGTTCATTTAAAAAAAGAAAGATAAATAAGATGATAATGAATGTATATATCTATTTCTTTTAGGAATTTCTTGTGAACATGCATTACAACGGTGGAAAAATATATCATTTTGGTAGAATCAGGTGATGAAAGAAGAACATGGTATTTTATGCCATTCTTTTATGGTCGCTGGAATCAAATGCAACCCAACGGAATTCTGTTCAGAGAAGATAAGCAGTACGTCTTTCTATTGCGGACTTCATTTAACCCACAATTATCTTTGGCAATTGAAGATGTTTCTTCTGAAAAAGGTAAGTCTCTACTCTCATCTTAAAAGTTTCTTTATTTGTCTAAATTTCTAAGATGAGGCTTCATAATTCATATTATTTGTGTAGAATAACTTACTAAGTTCCAATTATCGTCGAATTGGTAAAACAAGACAACAAGGCACCGTAACCTAATACGGATCTAACCTTGTTGCAATCCTATGCAGAATGCCAGAGTATTTATGAAGCCTCATAACATCATAGAAACCAAGCAACCAATCAGGACTCAGGGAGTCCCATTTCACGTGGCATACAGGTCTCTTTAAACTTTACGACCTAATCTTTGGATTCGTAAAAAGGTCAGCCACCCACCCTTTTACTTATGCCGGACCTTAACCTACTCTCTTTCTTACTTATTTATTTATTTATTTATTTATTTTTATTTATTCTGACCATGTTCGTCTTCAACCACAGTATCACAAAGGGCTCTTATGTAGAGCAGTTTAAATATGATGGCATGATAAAAGTTGCTATTATTCTCACAACATACATGTATTTTGTCATGTCTTTTATAACTGTAAGCCTTACAATTATTATATAAAATAGAAACTTAAAGACCACTTATTAGTGACCAGTAGATATTTTAGAGGTGTGTTCAAATTTACAATCATCTGTTCATTTGTTTCTAACAGAGTTCATACTTTGCTTTTGTTCCATTGATAACAGAAAGAATAACGCTACAACAATATCTTACAATGATGCTATTACTGAGGTATTCAATTAATGAGGTAAATGCAGCTCGTCTGAGTTGTTAGGTTGGGCTGAGGGTTTTTTAATTGGTGTTAAATATTACTTTCGATATATTTGATTCATTGTATTTGAATAAAATAAATTCACAACTGTTTCTGGATTGAAATTATAAGATTTTAAAGCTATTTCATATGTAAATGTATCAAAAACTATGATTTTGAAGGGGCGTTATATTAGACGATTTTTAAAACTTGCAAGAACACGCGTTTCAATGTAATAAAATATATCAAATTAGAAAGACTAACGATATTAAATAAGAACGCATATAAAAAGTTTACACTTATTTTGATTATATTTTAATTGGTTTATGCATAAAATCATTCATACGTTGAAGAATCAAACAATAATATTAGAGATCAATAACACCAAGTGGTTATTTATCAAACCCGATTTTGTTAAAACCAGTATGCAAATTAAGCACACCGTAAATTATGTAAACCTTTATTTACTAGTGACATATAGACACATTGCCAGATTTAAAACGCACTAATAAAATAGGCTGTTTTGAGGCAAAGCAAACTCAGATTTTTCATAGAAAAATGATTAATAAATAAGATTTATTCTATCTATTATGTATTAATGATTTTGAATATAATTAGATACTCAGTGATAAACTTACGAAATTTCTGAGGGTATTGTGACGTAGTTTCGGTTACAGACAGACAATGAATCTCCATTATAATATAACTATATTCATCATGCTTTTATTCGTTGAATTTTGACACTCAGAGTATCTGGTAGCTTTCTTTGTAGGCATGTACAAAAAACAGGCACTTTTTATTGACAATGTGATGATTTATTACTGAGAAAGTATGAATGATACAAAGCGTAACAATCCGTGTTCTTTTTTAATAAATCATCAGAAAAGGTTTCATCTCCATTAAGCAAGTTTAAAAAAAAAATTATATTGGTTCTCTTTACTGAATTTGATTTCAAGTTGCTTAAAAAACAATCAGTTTGTAATTAAATGTCTTGATATACCACTGTATAAAAAGAATATTCGTTAATTTCTTCCTGTGTATTTTCTGAACGTTTAACTCTCCAGACATGTTGTGTTATTTAAGTGTTTGATACAGATTTAGTTGTAAGTGTTTTAGAAAACAAAGATTAAGAATCGAGACCATCCAAACTACAGCATTGTTAAGATCGGCTAGAATACTCAGAAGAGTCCTGGAGACCTGAGGAGACTTGCTGTCCCTCAGCCTCCAGTGAATCACCGGCTACGGCAGGTGCGGACAACTCCAATAATAATAATAATAATAAATAATAATAATAATAATAATAATAAACTCGAAAAATACACTAAAACAGCAAAGAAAGAGTAATTACAGCTACCAGTAACAGCATTTGCAACATATGAATAAACAGAAAAAACAACGAAAACGAGAAAACATAAATGGGAATGAAAAACCATTGTACGGATACTTCAAAGCACAAACTGAAGAGATTGGACATAAGAAGACTGGAAAGCAATGTTGCCCATTACACAACGTGCCGCTATGTCAGGAGAGATGCAGGAACATTGATGCAAGAACCTTTATCTTTCTCCTATCTTTATCTCCCTAAGTAATGTCTCTTTTCCCCAGATTGTGTATATCCGATATATATATATATATATGGGTGAACTCTGTTTTATCCCCGTTCATGAGCAACTGTCTTATTAGTATCGTATAGTAATGCTTAATTTACGAATGACCAACTTTAGTTGGGGATATTATATCTTCAGTCTAAGTATAAATTTCTTAGATACGTCTTCAATTTGCATATTGACATTTACATTGAACCCAGATAGATTCTTTTAATTGCCCTTGAGTCCTTTCAAAGAATGGCACACATACAAGTTGATCTTTTAAGAAAAATAAATAAAATGATAAATTTCATTCAGTAAGATACTTTACCTCCCTCCCCTCAAAAGAACGAGATATGTTTTTTTACGGTGGCCCAAAAGAGACACACACACACACACACACACACACACACACACACACACACAAAGAAAGACTAAAAAGCTATAAACAACTATTTTTTTTTTACCTAATCAGTCAAATTTATTTATTCTGTATTTTTACATTAATTAACAAATCCCAGCCACCTGACGTGAGTGAAAGTGTTTAATATACGGATGCCAATTTTAAACCTCTAAAAGAAAAAAAACAAAAAAACGTTTAAACCTGAATTGTTTTCTCTTTATTTGGTTAATAATTAGAAGATTAATATTTAGAGGTTTAAGCTACGAAAACGAATAAATCTTAAAAAATGCACAGAGGCGTAATATTATGCCTTGTTTTAATGTACAAACAATACAAAAATAAAACTGCAAACAAAATCTAAATATCCACAGAATTATCTTTAAAGCATGTAAAAATATTTCATATGTACCTTTATTAACTCTTTGCCCACTTTAAACCGCTCACAGTGGCTCTCCCATCACTGCAACCTTACTGTGAGCCATTGGCTGCGGCTCTCGCATGTGTCACTTGTTTATACTTAAAAATCGCTGCGTGAACACAATAATAATAATAATAATAATAATAATAATACTTTATTTGAATAGAATGAATTCTGAGGTGAATAGATATCGAACTTTGAAATATCCCATCATACAGGTAAAAAATACCAAGAAAATTTCGGACAGCTGTGGGGAAAATTTGGTAGGCAAAGAGTTAAGGGAATTGGGTTATTTTATGTCAATGATGTTTTATTCATTCTTGATGGATACTCAATTTTTTAAAACACATTTTTTTTCTATTTAAGCCATTGATAGGACCCTAACAGGTATTAAAACTCCGGGTTAGGGTGGACTTGGGAGTAATGGTGGTGAAGGAGTACTCCAAATTCTCCAGAACTCCAGAAATGGAACTTCACCATCAGAGTTTAACGTCATACGCATGTCACCAAGACCTTGAGACACCGCCTTCTAGCACATGTATGATAAAAAAAAGATTAGGGCTTGCTATAAGGGCAACAGTATTTGGACAATCATATAGGTGCTAGGCTTGACGTGAGCCGATTAATCGGAGGGGGCCTCTCCGACCGCCCGTATAGCTTAAGTACAAGACAAAGGGATTATCATTAGCAATTCAGTCTCGAAAGACTATGATAAAAGTTTTTTGTGTGCCCTGAAGTTGCAGCGCCTCCTGTGACTATGAAGTCCGATGTTTGAGAACCATTCTCGACCACAGATTTCGCATTTGTAGGTTGTCCCTGTAGATGATGATGTTCCGATGCTTTGTTGCCGTTGCTTTCTTATGGACCTCTTAGCTTCTGGATGTTGTATCAGGGTGACTTCTGACATGTACAGTCCTCTATGGAGATTCTGCCGCCACCGAGGACGGTCTTGAGCCAAATTTTCCCAGCTGAAAGGGACAATGCCAAAACACCTGAGATCATTTTTGCAGACATCCTTGAACCGCAGCAGGGGACGACCGATCTATCTTTTACCAGACGTAAGCTCTCCATAGAGGATGTTTTTCGGGATTCGTCCATCATCCATCCGACGTACATGACCCAACCATCGGAGACGACGTTGTCTCAGTAGAGAGTACAGGCTGGGGAGTTGAGCTCTCTCTAGGACTGCTGTGTTAGTGATCCTGTCCCTCCAGGTGATGCCCAGTACACGTCTAAGGCAGCGAAGGTAGAAGTTATTTAGCCGCCGACAATGTGATTAAACTCATAAGTAAAGGTACCACTGTATCTTATTATAATGGAGATTGTGTGCTTTTCTCTCTGTAACCGAAACTAAATCACTACTCAAGTCACAATTTCCTTTGTTATTGACGTCACATTGACCAAGAATTTATTTTTATTTAAACCTCAATTATTAATAAAATTGTTTTACATTATTAATACTGTTGACCATATCTACATATTAATAACATGCAATTGTATTTATATATACAACAAAATAGCGGTTTACTGTGTGAACGGGAAGGCTAATTTGCATATTGATATTAAAAATGTGATTTTAATAAATATGTGCTTAGTATTATTGATTTCTAACTGTTTGGTTTTATTTTAATGACTAGAAGCAAAAATCTCTTCAATGAATCTTAAATGAAATCCATTGACAAGAAGAAATAACTGTCATTTTATTCTTTACTTCCTCTTTTAACAATATACTTAAATTAGAAAAAATAACAATGAAAGACGAGAGTGATGGAAGAGTAAGTTTCAGTTGTTCTATTTTTCGATTATACCCCCCTCTGTTTAAAATCTTTTTATCTGCATTTTTATTTAGTTTCATTAACCTTTCTAATTTAATACGATATTTTGTTACATTAAAACTTAGATACTTGCGGAGGGTGCATATATTTGCTAGTTTGTATAAGGTAGTAAGTTCATTTAAAAAAAGAAAAAGATAATAAAGATGATAATGAATGTATATATCTATTTCTTTTAGGAATTTCTTGTGAACATGATTACAACGGTGGAAAAATATATCATTTTGGTAGATCAGGTGATGAAAGAAGAACATGGTATTTTATGCCATTCTTTTATGGTCGCTGGAATCAAATGCAACCCAACGGAATTCTGTTCAGAGAAGATAAGCAGTACGTCTTTCTATTGCGGACTTCATTTAACCCACAATTATCTTTGGCAATTGAAGATGTTTCTTCTGAAAAAGGTAAGTCTCTACTCTCATCTTAAAAGTTTCTTTATTTGTCTAAATTTCTAAGATGAGGCTTCATAATTCATATTATTTGTGTAGAATAATCTTACTAAGTTCCAATTATCGTCGAATTGGTAAAACAAGACAACAAGGCACCGTAACCTAATACGGATCTAACCTTGTTGCAATACTACTGCAGAATGCCAGAGTATTTATGAAGCCTCATAACATCATAGAAACCAAGCAACCAATCAGGACTCAGGGAATGGAATCACTCAAATGCATGAATACACTATTCTTGAGTTCCATAAGTACCAGTTGTTTTGAGGACTAGTTCAGTTGTGCTTAGCCAGTTGCTGTTGTCCAAACCAACAGTATACTGACTGACTCTCTGGTTCAGTTGTACTTAGCCAGTTGCTGTTGTCCAAACTAACAGTATACTGACTGACTGGCTGGTTCAGTTGTGCTTAGCCAGTTGCTGTTGTCCAAACCAACAGTATACTGACTGACTAGCTGGTTCAGTTGTGCTTAGCCAGTTGCTATTGTCCAAACCAACAGTATACTCAATGATTTACTTCAACAATTTGGATTCTTCCGACTGTTAATTTCATCTTTATTGTTATTTATGCGGTTACAATTCTGGTCACTATTTTGAGCGTTTAGGTCTCATATTGGTAAATAATATTGTATAATAAATAATATTGGTAGAAAGTCTGTTGTATTCCTTGAAATTCTAGGTAGAACAAGAGTGTACTCCATGTAATAGAAAATTCAGTTGTATTCCTTGAAATTCTAGGTAGAACATGAGTGTACTCCTTGTAGCATAAAATCCAGTTGTAGCCCTTGAACTTCTAGGTAGAACAAGAGTGTACTCCTTGTAGCATAAAATCCAGTTGTAGCCCTTGAAATTCTAGGTAGTACAAGAGTGTACTCCTTGTAATAGAAATCCAGTTGTAGTCCTTGAAATTTTAGGTAGAACAAGAGTGTACTCCTTGTATTAGAAAATCCAGTTGTAGTCCTTGAAATTCTAGGTAGAACAAGAGTATACTCCTTGTATTAGAAAATCCAGTTGTAGTCCTTGAAATTCTAGGTAGAACAAGAGTGTACTCCTTGTATTAGAAAATCCAGTTGTAGTCCTTGAAATTCTAGGTAGAGCAAGAGTGTACTCCTTGTAGCATAAAATCCAGTTGTATTCCTTGAAATTCTAGGTAGAACAAGAGTGTACTCCTTGTAATAGAAAATCCAGTTGTATTCCTTGAAATTCTAGGTAGAACAAGAGTGTATTCCTTGTAGTAGAGAATCTATTTATAGTTCTTGCGGTATTAAACCCAGTAAGCAACTGATTTCAGGACAATTACCAACGACCTTAAGTGTATTCCTTGTAGTAGAGAATCTATTTATAGTTCTTGCGGTATTAAACCCAGTAAGCAACTGATTTCAGGACAATTACCAACGACCTTAAATGCATTCTATGTCGTTTTTCATCGGTCAATGTCTGCTGCTGATTCTGAGAAAGTCTACAAATAAAAGTAGTGATTTCTCACACATTTTATACCTATAGATAATCCATCATACACAAAATTTCGGCCGATGTGACTTCCGGCCTTCGTAAGGTATTTCTTGTCGAACTCTGGAACCTTCTTGTTGAACTCGGGAGCCTTTATGTCTAACTGGACACATGGCGCAACCGATATAGGGGTTGAGTTAATACAGTTCTAAGTGACAATCAGCTGTATGTTGTCCAGTTATGGTTACGGGCGTAAATAACACAGAATACTTAACACAACTTAATACTTGTACCCAGTAATGGTCAATGAGAAAGTTCTACCCAAATTGATTAAATAAAGAGTTCCGATCGAAGTTCCGTGAAGGCTCTCGGTTACGACATGAAGGCTCCCGAGTTCGAAAAAAAAGGCCCCAGAGTTCGAGAAGAAACTCTTGAAGAAGGCCAAATGTCACATCGACCGGAATGTTGTGTATATAACAATAAAGTTGAGGATCAGAGTCCGAAGAATCAAAATAATACAAATAAAAGTTTCGGATGACTTCTGATTTAGGTCGGAAAATTAAAACGGAAAGTTTTTTGGTGATCCCCCATGACAGTTTAAGTACAGTCTATGAATTAACATTTTGCGAATTGGGTTACGGTTTTAGGGGATTAAGGTTGTTTTTAATTACGTATTGCTTAAAAAAAACACAACAAAAAACCCAAATTACTATACATTTAATGTTGAAAAATATTCTTTTAATATAAGTTTAATTGAAATTATACATTGCAATACTAACACAAACAACTGTCTCAATAATAGATTCAATAATTAATTTCAATGGTTAATTAAATGTATAGTAATTTGTTTTTTTGTTGTTGTTTATTTCTTTGAAGCAATACGTAATTAAAACAACCTTAATCCCCTAAAACCGTAACCCAATTCGCAAAATGATAATTCATAGACTGTAGTTAAACTGTCATAAGGGATCACCAAAAAACTTTCCGTTTTAATTTTCCTACCTAAATCAGAAGTCAGCCAAAGTTTCTTGTTAGCAACTGGGTCGTGTACGAACTAAACAATAATGTAATTATTCAAATCCTAAATTTTATCCGGAGGTGGGGAGTCCCCGCGGTGTTGTGGCTAAAGTGCTGGCTTACAACATCGTAGTAAGCGAGTTCGATCTCCAGTCGCGCAATTAAATTCACTTTTGCACTAATACCCTTGGGAAAGGTAAGTAAGTAAAATCGTTGGGGTGGCCTAAAGTCGGTATCAGCCAGACAGCGAGTGAGTCTATCCCCTTTTCACTAGCGCTAGATGAAGGAGATTGTTTTTTTGCGTCTAAGGAGGAGCGTCACACTACCATCAGCTCCTTACTTTATCGCACAGATCCCAGTGCTGCTCATACGCTGAGTTGACGAGGGCCGGTATCGAACTAGGAACCTTGCGGTTTCTAGCCAAACGCTCTACCGACTTAGCTAATCCGACCAAGGTTAAATAATACCACTGCTGTTCTACAACAGCATTAAATAACCCAAGACGGTTGATATGCCATTAAACAAAGAAATCAAATCACCATCATTATCATAATTATCATCAATGCGTGCTGACAACACATATTTCCTTGACTCTCTCTAGTCATACATCCCTAACGTTCCTATTTTATGAGTTTCATAATCTAGAACGGATTCTGGTATCAATTCCATTATGAAATGTTATGCCGATTTTGAGCTTTGTATATTGTCAGAATTTTGTTGGCAATTTGATTGATACAAGGAAATGTATTGTTTCTATATTATTTCAAATATATCCAACCACCAACATAATAATTTCTATTGCACTATGACAGTTATTTTACTCCATATAGACCATAATCAAAGGCTGAACGGAAACACTTAAAACATAAAAGTGTAAAATTGTAACTGATGTTGTAGCTTCGGTTCAAAGCCAAAACCAGAAATCACTAATAACTTAAAATTGGTTGACTTTAAGACTTTTTGATAGCATTGTTTGGATTCCTTGGACCAAAAAGCTTTTATAAACCAATTTTTAGGAGTAGGGAAGCTCTAAAACTCATTTTACAGACAAAAATAGGTTGCAAAAAGTCGCCATTTTTCGCTGACCCCCCCCCAATTTGTACAGCTAGAAATCAACATAACGTTTGGAATTGGAAGTTTTGGAAATGGAAGCTCAAATTTTGTCCACACCTCCCAAAAATTTTTAAAAAATTGAAGGGGGCGGGTGACAATTTTACTTTTTTTCTGTGTGATTTGACATGGAATTACCCATATACCATTTTGTAGTATGGTCAAAATTTAATTTCTTGCACAATTCCCAGTGCATCCCCTTCCCCACTCGGACATGCCTAATCTTGTACTCCTTTTGTGCTAGTTTGCTGCATTCACTTATAATGGAATAAACAGTTTCATCTTTATCTCCACTCATCGTATTGCTATTCAGTTGTGCCTTATCTATTTTCGCTTAGATATAATTGATCCTTATGGCATTGTTTTGTGCTGCTATTATTTGAAATTTAGTTTCTCTCTTGAGGTTTCCCTTTCTTAACCATGTTCATGTCCTATCGTGTGCAATGTCTCCAGTTTGTCGCTTGAAGTACCCATATAGTTGTTTTTGTTCCTATTTCTATTTTTCTAGTTATTGTTGTGTTACTGTTTGTCCATATGTTGCAGTTGCTGTTACTGACTACTGTAATTGTATTCTTCAAGTCCTCGAATTGTCGCATCTACGCAAAATCAATGCTAACGAGCCATAATCCTCATTCTTTTCTTAATACGTATGACCTATCTATGTCACCCTAGGGTAATGCCTTGTGCACAGTCCTCGTTTTCCTTCCTTTGGTTCATTTCTTGAAGTTTCTTTCCTTAATAATTTATTATTATTATTATTATTATTATTATTATTATTATTATTATTATTATTCACTCATTTTGAGTTTTTCATATCAGCGTTAGCTGATGGTATTTCACTGGAAGCTGAGTGACAACAAGTCAGGTCTCCAGGACTCCTCTGAGTATTCTAGCCGATTGCAACCGTTCAGTAGTCTGGATAGTCTCAATTCTTCCTCTGATTTCCAGATCCCCCGGTCTTTTTTCCAAGCTTTTTGGAACCGTTCTAAGTGCACCAACTACAACTGGTATCACTTTTACTCTCATATTCCACAGCTTTTTTAATTCTCTGGCAAGGTCCATGTATTCATCCATCCTTTCATTTTCCTTCAGTTTCACCCTGTGATCTGCTGGAACCACAAAATCCACCAGTTGACACGTTCTCTTTCTTTGTTAATCAACACTAGGTCTGGTCTCCTGGCTAGCATAGCGTGATCCGTCTTTATTATTATTATTATTATTATTATTATTATTATTATTATTATTTCTCATTTAGATTTCAGATCTTCCGATGCCAATCACTTCATTGGATGATGCCCCGTCTTTCTGGAAAGAGTCACTTTCTGTTTTTCGACATTGGTATACAATAGCAGTCCTCAAAGAAGCTGCTACGCAAGTGGAAACAATTCGGAATGTAGTGGAAAGTTCCAAAATTTGATCAACTTTCTTTTCGGAACGTTTTATGTCATCAATTTTGTGATCGTCTACCAATTCGCCACAACACCCCCACCCCCCAAAAAAAAAAAAACAAAAACCAAAAACCAAACCAAAACAAAAAACAATCAAATAAAACAAACCAAAACAAAACGAATAAATCACTTTCCGACCCAAAATTCAAACAAACAAAAAACAAAAACAAAACGAATAAATCACCTCCCGTCAAAAAAAAAAAAAAAAAAAAAATCTAAATAATTGTATATGTCCATTCCGAACATTATTGCCTCCAAATATTGGTTTCCGCGCACTCAGGATAACTCTTGGAACATTGGATACGATTCGGAGAGATGCATACAAATCATAAACAATTCATATCGTTCTCAATTTTTCAGCTTAGCAAATTCTCGTCTACCCGGATTTTAATAGCATGTCAAACCCACAAAAACACTTCAACTTTTATAGTTCTTCTATAATGCTCCCTTTCTAATAATCTATCAACAATTTCTTCAAATAAGAAATTTTCTCCTGACGATGACCTAAGGTCGAAACTAGTTGAGAATAAACAACATACAAGAAATATTCCTGATTGTCTTAATACTTTTTCTTCACACTATATATATATATATATATATATATATATATATTACTGGTTGTGAACTTTTGACAATGCACCGGTCGAAAGGGCCCTTAAGTCTCCTTTTATTTTCTTTCGTTTTTTTTCCGTCTCCTTTTATGTTTAATAGCTGATCGAAGTTAATAAAGTATGATACTATTAAAATTTCTATATCAAATCAATCGTACCAAAAATTTGTATATATTAAGTAAATATTTTATAATAAAAAAAGGTCCGCAAAATGGTTTGAATTTTGTATTTTTTTATCTATTCTATTGGCCACGTCACGTGTTTTGGATTGTTTAAAATCTTTTTCCATCTATATAGTATTTTTGTGAGTATATGTGCTTACATTTTGTGTATGTATAAGAAGATACAATGGGTGTATGTATTTGTGTATAGTTAGTTACAAGTTTGTGATATAACTTCTGAATAATGTTTGATATAATCTATACATATTTAAAGGGCAGTTGTGTGTATCTGTATGTCCGGAGGAAACTTCAAAAATAAAACAATTAACGACAAAGTAAATATATATACACATTGAATATCACCAGAGCTTGGTTTTTGAGCAAAAATAATGAAGATTTGATTTATATTTGGAAAGATATTTAAAAATTCAAATTTGAAAAGTAACAGAAGGGAAAGACATTAGCATTTTATTTTGTTTATCATTTTTTTCTTTGTATATTTTGTTTTTCTCGCTTCGAAATATAATATTGATTGATTGAATTAATGGCATCATTTATATATAAAAAATTTGTAAATCTTTGAATGGAAATTTCTTACTATATTGTTATATATTTCCGTGGGGATTTTTATGAGACAACCAGCGAGGATCTCACTCGCGATAAGTAATAATGGATCTGCGAGACTAACTTTAAAAATTCCCCCCTCCCTCTACCCAGGCTACGCCGGATAGCCACTTCTAGTTAAATATAAATAATACTGGTGTTTCTAGATATTCCGTCCGTTATAATCCAGCAACAACCTCTGGTTAAGAATGAGACCGTCCAAATTGTTCGAGATACAATGCAAATATGTAAATCCTGATTATCTGGTGTAGCTTAATCACAGATTAAAAAAACATTCCCATTTCATTCCACCCAATTTAAAAAATGAAACATTTAAATGGTCTTGCGTTGCTTAAATGCCCAATGTAAAATGAAAATGAATTGCAAAGAAAATGAAAAAAAAAAGAAAAAAAAAAAAGAAGTTACATGTTTGTTTTATTTGTAATATTGAAATTGTGAATTACGGAATATATTTTGGTAATTTTGATTTTATGTCGTCCCGGCGTCCAGGATTAATTTATGCTATGTTTTAGCGTGCCAGCATCTGGCAAATTTCCGGCCCAACTTAGATATTTTCCAACTCGTGTTATTGTCACTTTTTTCGGCAAATTAATGTAGATATTTTAAACGCCTTCCCTCGGATTTTTCTCAGCAGATCAATGTAAATATTTTACAACCCGCTTTTAAGAGAGAGAGAGAGAGAGAGAGAGAGAGAGAGAGAGAGAGAGAGAGAGAGAGAGAGAGTTTAATCAAGATTATTATACTTTTTACATATTGAAATATTTAGAAATAGCTCTGAAGTAAACATATCAAACGTAGTAATAATTAAATTATCATACCGTAGAATATCCACAGGTCCTGCTGGTTAAATATAAATACGAAAAAAAAAAGAGACACAGAACTTAGCATTCTATAGCCGTTAGCATTCTACACACACACACACACACACACACACACACACACATATATATATATATATATATATATATATATATATATATATGCGTGTGTGTGTGTGTGTGTGTGTTGTATATTTAAATTAAAAAGTTAATGAAAATTATTTATACCAATTTATTATTACTCACGAAAAAGATTTTGCTTTTGAAAAAAAAAATGGTTGAAAAAATAAGATTCAGTTAAAAGAAAAATTTGATTAAAAACAATTTGGTTATAAAAATTTGGGCTAAAAATAATTTAATTAAAAATGTTTAAAAAAATTATTTCAAAAGAATACGCATAGAAGTTAGCGGTCTGATGAAACTCATAGGCATACGCAGATACCTGTGGACAGAAATAGATCTCTAACCGCAAAATGGCCGATTTGTAAGCTTTTTTCATTACCAAATATATATACATATATATATATATATATATATATACCAAGGACGTGACACAAGTTTAATTTCTTAAGCGGAGTTTAACAAGTTTGAATTCAGAGTTTTCCTTCTCCTAGACTGGTTGCCTAACCAAGGTTAAAGAACCCAGTCTGCCCTACTATTTACCCATAGCTGGAGGGAGAATGTTTGGATTCATACTTTTCCCAATATTATTAGCGCTATGTAAAATGTGAACAGCATTGTTCAGGATTTGAACTCAGGTCGACGATCCATTTCCTACGACTCTAACCATTATACTACCCCCTCTCTCTCCCTCTATCCCTCTCTCTCTCCATATATATATATATATATATATATATATATATATATATATATATATATATATATATATATATATATAAAGGTAATCCAAATGACAGGTTGTAATAGATGATTCTATTTGGGATTTTCAAAATCTCACTGTATAACCATACTGTAAGCTCTTGTAGGTACATACATATACTCATACAAGGATTTTTATGAATCCCTAAAGAGAGCTCAATGTATGATAATCAATAAATTCAATTATATACAGAGCATTGATTAACTTTCAAAAAAAGAAAAACTTAACAAACCGTCATCCCGTTATGTTTTATTTCAGCTCCACTCCACTTTAGGCATTACTTATGCTAGATGTGCGGTCAGAAAGGCCCCTCCAGTCAATCGGCTGATCACATCAAACCCTTGCACCTCTATGATTGTTTCGACTGTATTGCTCTTATGTCAAACTCCCAACCCTTTTTAATCATCTATGTGCTAGAAGGCAGTTTCTGGGGTTTTTAATGTCCTAGGTATGACGTTAAGCTGCAACAATTGGTGAAGTTCCAATTGTCGAGCTCTGGGGAATGTGGAGTACCCCTTCATAGCCATTACTCACAGGTCGACCCCGACCCGGAGTGGTAATACCTATTAGGGTCCAATCTATAGTTGGAAAATGAATTTCAAAAGTGTGTTTAAAAAAGATTGAGTTAAAAAAAAATGAATACCCGACAGAAATAAATAAAACAATACGACTTCGGTAAAAACTAACCCAACAAGGGTTGACATGCCGTTAAACCAAACCAAGTTGAAAGCTTAAAATACTAATAGGATAAATTGATTCAGTATAGTTTGATATTTTTATATGATATTTATCACAGAGAAAAAGTAGGCATGTACAAAAATACGTACTTTTTTTTATAGCGGAAAAATCTAATTCGTATAAAAAGAAAGACCCCCCCCAAAAAAAAAATAAAAAAAAAAAAAAACATACAAAAAAAAAAAAAAGAAAAGAAAAAACAAACAAAAAGCAACAACGAAAAAAATGTGAAAATGACATTTTCAAGTTTGAATTATTTAGATTTTTCGACTGTTGTCCTCATTTTTATTGTTAAATCACAACGTTTCGGTCGATGTAGACTCCAGCCTTCTTCTGACTTGCAATACTCCACTTTGGCCATATCTTGGGCTAGACGGGCAGTCGGAGAGGCCCCCTCCGATCAATCGGCTGGTCACGTCAAGCTCTAGCACCTATTTCCCAACCCTATTGCCCTTCTGGCAAGCCCCAGCCCCAATTTATCATATGGGTGCTAGAAGGCTGTGACTGAGGGTCTACATGTCCTGGGAATGACGTTAAACTCTATCTGGTGGTGAGGTTCCAGTTTTGGAGGTTTGGGGAATGTAGAGCACCCCTTCATCACCATTGCTCACTGGTCCACTCTGACCCGGAGTGGTAGTACCTGTTAGGGTCCCATCTATGGGTTAAATAGAAAAACATGAGTTGATAAACAAAATTGTATTATCATTAAGAATGAATTTATTTCACAACTTTGTCGGCATTGAATGACCCACCGAGGTTGATATGCCGTAAAACAAAACAAAACAAACCAAACCAAACCAGCCTTCTTCAGGTGTTTATTGTGGCTTATTTACTGTCAAAACTATCCTTATAGAAGAACAGCAGTGGTACCTTTTAACCCATTGCTGGGGTTAGGGGTTCCTACCTTTCTCAAGGTTATTAGTTCAAAAGTGAACTTAATAGTCTGACTTGTGTTTGACCTCACTTACTACATGTAGCCGAGTTCGATTCGAAGTTCCGTGAAAGCTCCCGATTACGATATGAAGGCTCCTGAGTTGGACAAGAACGTTCCCGAGTTCGAAGAGAACTGCGTTTGAGTGCCACACCTACTATTAGTTCCTCGTTTTACCGCATAGATCAAAGTGGTGCTACTCATACGCTGAGTTGGCGATGGTTGGTGTCTAACACGGAACATTGTCTCTTCAAGGAGGATACTCTACCGACTGAATTAAAAGTTCTGTAGAGACCCTAAAAAACATTTGTATTTTCAGGTTTTTAGCGGACTTGAACCTCAACCTCTGCCATTGGTAGATACATAACTATCACTGCAAATCCAAGTCCATGATTAAACGAGATTGGTTTAAATATTAAAGAGGGAAATGGGATTTTTAATTCTCTTCGATTCTGTCTCATTAAAGGTCAGTTTAGCTGATGGTAGGTGTGGTGCTTCGCGGTAGACACAAAAAAAATCTCCTTGATCTAGCACGAGAGAAAAAGGGATAGATACACTCGCTGTTTGGGTGATACCGACCTTAGGTCACCCTGAAGATTTTACTTATTTTGATAAAGCGAGAAAATGATTGGTCGGTATTTTGGTTCACTTCTGGAATTTTGTCACAGTCAAAGAGATGACGAAAAACAGTTTCATGTCCGTTAATAGTTTCGAATATGGTGGATAATTGTTAGATAAGTATAATATCTTGAATTGACAAATGTTCAATGGATCCCGAAACAATATGATCCGGTTAACATTTAATTAGGTCAATGGATTTGGGATTTAAAAAAATTATTTACACCTGTGAACGCCGATATATATTTTATTAATTGATATATTCCTAATTAATGACAATATATTTGTTGAAATTTACTATCTGGATTACGATGTTATTTTGAAAATAAAACTACGTTAGTTGAATTGTTCCATTACACCGGGATACAATGTGATTGTATATCGTATATTAAAAAATGAGTAAGAGTGAAAAATAATAAAATGAGGATTATTTATTGATATTGGGTAAAATATTCCAACACTGATTGTTTCGATTAATGGATCCACAGAATTAAAACGTATTTGAAATAAATATCTAGTATTTGTTCCTAACATTGTTCAATGTAATAAATATCTTGTGTTGAATTTGGTTACTGTTAAATGAATAATACGAAAGGGAAATATACATCAAGGTTTTCTGTTTTGTATATGGTATGTACCGTATTTGACGGCATATAAGACGCACGGACATATAAGACGCACTCTCATTTTAGCAATTCAAATTCAGGAAAAAACGTTTTTAGTGTATTCAAGCATATATTCTTGAAAACAGTCAAGCTGTGCATTACACAAGCAGCAACATAGGTGTATAAAAGCAATTTGGCAGTACAGGCAAGCAATAAGCAGTTTAGGATAGGTAAAAGTACTGAGAATAAGCTGGGTTAGTGAGCATCATAGGGATGACTAGCCTAGGCCTACGGAAGGTCTGAAACTTCACCTATGATGTATAATACGCCGGGCAATTTTTTGATCCAAAATTTTGGAAAAAAAAGTGCGTCCTATATGCCGTCAAATACGGTATATACAGAACTTAGTAAAAACACAACTTGTATAAATACGAATAGGCACATAAACAGACAAATTAATAATCTATTTAGAAAACAATGTTGTTACTGATAGTATGACGTACAATAAACAGATTCATCGAAAGTGAAACACATCGTAATTAACTACATCCGTTTTATACTTTTTTTTCTGAGTTAAAATGTTTGGTTTAAACAAAAAATATCTAAAACACAATTATCATGTGGGTGTGGGACAGAAAGTCATCTTTAATTATAAGTTTCTCTTTCGACTATATATATATATATATATATATATATATATATATATATATATATATGAGAAGTAAACAAGCAAACAATGTGTTTTTGATATGGCTTTGGCCGACAATTTTTGGGAAAATATGTGCTTAATTGAAGTTATACCTAATTTTGAAATTTAATTAGTTGATAATTAATGAAATTAGGCGGGCATATATGTTCAAATGTAAGGCTAAACAAATCGAGAAAATCTCTGAATGCGCATTTCGGTCTATTAGGCCTCATCAGCAGAGTTATAGACAGGAAAGCCCCTTTCCTGTCTATAACTCTGCTGAGTTATTTTTTTTTAAAGACTATTTTTCGTTTCACATAAATTTGATTACTTTATTTAATTCTTTTTTTTTTTTAAATATCAATACTCAAAATTTAGCAAATCGCGTCATTTATATTTTATTTTAAAAATATAGGTAATCATTGAATTAAAATTTCTTACTATATCATTATGTGATGGGCTAAACTTGCAAATCGGTCGGAAAATTAGGGGGACCCAGAAAAAACAGAACCCACAAATTTTGTAATAAATCTGTTAATTTAAACTAGGGGGTTAGGGTTAGGGTTTAGGGTTAAGGTTAGGGTTTAAGGTTAGTTTAATGGGCAAATAAATAATTTGAGTTCTGTTTTTTCTGGGTCAACCTGTAATTTTCCGACCGATTTGCAAGTTTAGCCATGTGATGTCATTCCCTCAAATCTGACGAAAAGAAATTTCCCTGACCTCCAACAAGACCGGATTAAATTATGATCTTTTTTACGTGGTGATTTTTATGGGTCATCCTGTGAGGACCGAACTACTATTCAGTAGTAATAGATCTGCAAACGATTATTAAACCATGTTTTTATCTCCTCTACCCGGGCTTCGCCGGGTAGCGGCTGCTAGTATATATATATATATATATAATATATATATATATAATACACACACACACACACACACACACATATATATATATATATATATATATATATATATATATATATATATATATATATATTAATGTTTCATAAAATGATTTTGAACAATAGATATTTGTAAGAAGGAAAAAAATAACATTAAATTAAATATCAAATTTTTTTATTTTCAACATTTGTATAAAGTTATTGAAGAAAAAGATTTATAGAATAAATAAAAGTAATTAATAAAAAAATAAATGCAATTACTTTTACATAAAAACGTGTTAATATTTGAAGACGAAAACGCTTCCACTTTTTTGTTGAAATGACACACATGTGTCATTGATCTCTGTGTTTACATCCACATTTTTACAACCCTTTTGACATGGCGGTCAGTGTTTGTTGAATAAACTGCACTTGCTTTAATGACGTGCGTACAGTTAGCATGGTTAGCCATCGGCTGTAGAGAATTGGCAGGTTTTTCGGCGCTAGTTGACTGTTCATATCAACATTTTTCACGACGGAATCTGAAAGCTGCAAAAGAAGGAAGAAAACTCATATAATTCTGAAACGACAATGAAACGTCATTTAATATCATAGGTTTTCATTATGACAAAGATTTTAACAAAAATATTTTATATTAGAAAAATAAATTTTATTTTAAGTGAGAAAAGAAAATGAAAGAAGAATGTATGATGTATAATTCCAATAAATAAGGTGAATTATATGTTGACGGTGGTAACTCACCGGTAATTGGAGAAGAACTTTCAAGTTGTCCAGGTAAGTGTACGTCGTATGAAGAGAGCAGTACAAGATAGCCTCATTGGTGTCCGGAAGAGAAGAACACATTTTCGGAAAATGACATTCCACTTGGATTTTTCTTGCTGGCTCACATACAATTTTATATTCCATATCCAAATGTTGTTTTATCAAATTCAAATATTGCATAACTGTTCGACTCATGTTGCTTATCGCCCCCTGAAATACAAAATCATAAAGATACGTGAAATAAAAATTTAAAAAATACATAAAAATCAAAAATTTAATATAATTTCAATACAATGACGAATTATAAATGAAAAGTAAACTACCCCCCACCAAAAGAACCCAAAAAACACCCCAACTAAACAGGTTTGTATTTTTCTATGAGAAATGTATAATAATTTGAATTTCAAAACAAATCCCAAATATTTTAAAAATCATAAGTAACACTTAATTATTAAGAAAAATATTCTATATTCGACAAAGAAATATTTCCAATTTACCTTGACTGATTTCAGATCTTGAAAATTTAATAGATTCTCAATATCCACCTGGGGTAGCGGTGAATCTGCCCTGGCCTCCAGCATGGTCAGGAATTGATTGCAATCGGAGGTAAAAACCAGTGGAACACGTCTACACTAGAAACAATACAAAAAGTAACATTTGAAATACATTTTTCAATTGGATTTTAAAGCAATAAAAATCAGATTGCTGAAATAATTATATCTTCTAGAAATAATTTTTAAACCGCTAACTAATTTAGATATTTATTTGAATTTAGGAAAAAATCAAGTAAACTAAAAGGAACGAAAAGACCTATAATATGAGTTTCATTAATGAAGACGTTATTTATTATCAATTAAATGTTTATATATTTATAAACTTTTTATATACTTACATAATAATTAAAAGTGTTGTTTATTGCCGTCAATGTGAATTCAATGATATTTGAGGTTAATTGTATGTCTCTTTTTTAAATCTGTCTTTTTTATTTCATGTGTCGTTGATGTTGGTGCCCCTTGGATGACTGACACCCACACAGCCAATAGAACGATGATGAATACCGACATACTTCTGATAAGATCCACTGTAAGAAAAGAATGAGTTGTTAGAAATAAACCTTAATAAATCCGAAGGTAAATATTAAACTTTGGAAAATCATGGAAATGTTAATAAAAATTCAAGTGATAATCGAACAAGAAATCAATGGGACACTTACTTGTTGTTTTTGTATAAAATATTGAAAATGATTAGAATTCCTTTGAGATAGATCGCTGTGAGATGAAGAGATTTTTGGAGATGTTTGGCTGTGGCAGTAAATAAAAGATTCAAGCCAATAAGTTTATATTGAGTAAGTATTTTGGAAAGGTTTTTCGAGCAGAGGTTTTTACTGATCAGCTTGCGGACTGAAAATATTATGTTTGTTGGTGAAATGTGTGTTATTATATATAGAGAGGATAGATTAAAAAATTCCATATCCCGAATTAGAATTTTGATGAGAAGAGAGCGGGATACGAGCATCATTTTTCCGAATCGGAAGTCTTACCACCCCACCCTCGTACATGAAAGTGAAACCATCAATATAGTAATGTCATTTGATGTAAACGACGAGGAAGCGTTTGGGAAAACAATCATCAATTTAATTTCATTTCCGTTTGTAATAAAAAACAGATTCTACTTTCGTTTGTGTAGGCGAATTTCAATGAGTTTAAACCACAATGTCAAAGTTTCAAATTGTTGTTGCTAAAATAGGCAAATGCTTCACTTGCGAAGTAGTGTAGTTGACAAATTTTATTATAATGGAGATTGTGTGTTTTTCTCTCTGGAACCAAAACTATATTACTACTCAAATAACTATTCCCTTTATTTATATACGTCACATTCACCATGATTTTATTTTTTATCTATACCTCAATTATTAATAAGATAATTTTACATTATGATACTGTTGACCATATCTACATACTAATAATATGCAATTGTATTTTAAAATAGCAGTATACAGTGTGAACGGGAAGGCTGATTTGCATATGGATATTAAAATTTGATTTTAATAAGTATGTGCTTAGTATTATTGATTTTTAATTGTTTGGTTTTATCTTAACGAATATGAGCAAAAATCTCGGGGATAAATCTTAAAAGAAATCCATTAACAAGAAGAAATAACTGTAATGTTATTCTTTACTTCCTATTTTAAGTAAATAGTTAAATTAAGAACATTTAGCAATGAAAGACGGGATTGATGGAAGAGTTAGTTTCAGTTGTTCTATTTTTAGATTATAACACTCTCTGTTTCAAATCATTTTATCTGCGTTCTTATTTAATTTCATTAGCCTTTCTAATTTAATATAATATTTTATTACATTAAGACATAGATACTTGCACCCAGAGGGTGCATATATTTGCTTGTGAATACAATGTGACACAAACTCACTGAACTGACATAGATATTTTGGCAAGCATATATATACATTTAAGATTTATTCATCAAATAAAGATAGGAAGTATGATCCCTTTTCTGCAAGGTGTGATGGTGTATAATGTTGTAAGGGAAGATATTTACTCTAAAATACAGTTGGACTCGTCCAACGGAACACATAAAAATATGAATACGTGATGTTATTCGTAGTCAAGTTAGTAGTAATCGAGTAGCATTTCCTACTGTTGGAGAACCGCGCGTTGACTCTATTATTTAGATTCCTGTACAAAAAGTAAAACATCTTTTGCGGATATTCAATGTTGTTAATTAATTAAGTCAGTCACAACATATAAAAGCCAAGAAACATTAAACAGCGGTTTAAAGTGTTTTGGATTTTAACGTCAGACTAGGAACCACAAGGTTCCGTGTTCGATATCCGGCCACTCAGTGAATGAGTAGCTCAGGGATCTGTGCGATAAAGTGAGGAACTGATTGTTGGCGTGACGCTCCGCCCAAGACACCAAAACTATCTCCTTGATCTAGTGCTAATGAAAAGGGGATAGACTTTCTCGCTCTCTGGGTGATACCGACTTTAGGCCACCCCGACGTCTTTACTTTACACACACACACACACACACACACACACACACACATATATATATATATATAATATATATATATATATTTTAGTCACTATAAGAGGAATAGGAACCTACTTCTAAACAAAACGAAAAATCTAAGAAAGTCCGGTTGGTGTAGAGGTTGTGATACTCGCCTGTCAGCTTGACAGTCGGGTTTCGAGTCACGCACAAGGCGGTCTTTCTATCTATAGCTCTGCTGATGAGACCTAATGGGCCGAAATGTGCATACAGAGATTGATTTTTCTCGATTTGTTAGCTTTACATTTAAATAGGTATGCCCGCCTAATTAATTAATTATTAATTAATTAACTTTCAAAATTAGGTACGACTTCAATTAAGCACATATTCTCCCATAAATTGTCGGCTAAAAAAAGCCATATCATAAACACACCGCCTGTGTATTTACTTCTTATATATATATATATATATATATATATATATATATATATATATATACAGTGGATCTTGAAATCACATATAGAATCATCCCTAACTACCAAGTTTTGGATAAATCTCTATATATATATATATATATATATATATATATATATATATATATATATACACACACACACACACACAAATATATATATATATATATATATATATATATATATATATATATATAGTAATTTATTTTCTGATTTTTTTCTCTTTTTTGTTTCCATATTAATGATTGTTAAAAATTAAGTGGACATTACTGTCGTGAAATTCCAAATATTATAAGGAAGATTATGCTGTGCCAATTAATATAAACCAAAATGATTTTATTCGTAACTTCAATTTATATAGTAATTATATGCTTATCATTGTTACTATATTCTTTGAATTTCTCTCGCACTTGTGTTGTTTTTATTTATTTAAAAAAAACTCATGTAATTCACAAACGCTAAGAAAACATCATTTAATATTATAGGTCGTCATTATGACGTGTCTATTGGGTCAAAATGAAACTATTTCAAATTCCTTTGAGGAAAGCAAAAGAAAATTCAAGGAGATGAAGAAGCGGAAATTATCAGGGAGAAATTGTTTTGTTCTGAAGTAGAAAAAAGGAAATAAACAAACTGAGCGTAAAAATGATGTCAGTTTAAATTGGCACTACAGATCGTTTTCCTGTTTTACATTATAAAATCAGTAGTAGTAGTAGTAGTAGTGAAGGAGACGAACAGGTTGCAGGGAAACTGTAGTAAAGCTGTATAGTAAGCGACGTTCATTCATAAATCAAACAAAATCTGCAAAAATCATTAAGGGGAAGATAGAAAAGGAGGAGTTAGTCTAAACCAATGGGAATCTAGCATTCACGATGCAGTAATTTTATTCTAAAACAGACTATATATATATATATATATATATATATATATATATATATATATATATATAGAGAGAGAGAGAGAGAGAGAGAGAGAGAGAAATACATGTTACATGCAGCTACTTTCGAATATATGTTTTTGTAAGAACAAAAAACAGAAAATTGATTTGAAAATAACATTTTTATTTACATTTTGTATAAGATTGTTGACAAATTGGAAAATAATTCAATAAAAAAACATTCGGAAATAATTAATCCGAAAATAAATTTAATTACTTTTACATCGAGAATATGTTAATATTTGAAGACAAAAACGCTTCCACTTTGTTGTTGAAATGACACACATGTGTCATTGATCTCTGTGTTTACATCCACATTTTTACAACCCTTTTGACATGGCGGTCAGTGTTTGTTGAATGAACTTCACTTGCTTTAATGACGTGCGTACAGTTAGCATGGTTAGCCATCGGCTGTAGAGAATTGGCAGGTTTTTCGGCACAACTAGTTGACTGTCCACATCAACATTTTTCACGACGGAATCTGAAAGCTGCAAAAGAAAGAAAAAAACTCATATAATTCTGAAACGGCAATGAAACGTCATTTAATATCATAGGTCGTCATTATGACAAAGATCACATCATCTTAAACTGTTAGATATTTTTAAATTTTTAACTACTAAAATATTAAGCAATGCTGTACTATTAAAATGTTTCAGATGAATAATTTTTAAACTTATTAATAATCAAATAAGAAAAGAAAATGAAAAATTGATGCTGAATTCATATAAATGCAATAAATAAGGTTAATTATATATTGAAATTGTTTACTCACCGGTAATTGAAGAAGGACTTTCAAGTTGTCCAGGTAAGTATAGGCCGCATGAAGAGAGCAGTACAAGATAGCGTCGTTGGTGTCCGGAAGAGAAGAACACATTTTCGGAAAATGGCATTCCACTTGGAGTTTTCTGGCTGGCTCACACACAATCTTATATTCCATATCCAAATGTTGTTTTATCAAATTCAAATATTGAATGACTGTGCGACTCATGTTGCTTATCGCCTCCTAAAATACAAAAGATACATAAAGTTTTTAGATTAAAAATACATAAGGTTTTTAGATTAAATGAAGACCACTTTAACATTATAAATTTGACATCTATAATATTATTCAGAATTATTTAAAGTCCATTTTTATTTATTTAATTATAAATTTTTGTTTTATTATATAAACGAAATGAAAACCAAACAGTTATGTGTTTTTATCTGGACTATGTTTTATAATTCAATGTGAATTATCCATTTGATGAATTTCAAAACAAATCATGAATAATCCTTCAATATTAACGAGAAACATATTCTATATTCGAGAGAAAAATTAAGAAATAATCTAAATTTACCTTGATTGATTTGACGTTCTGAAAATTCAATGTATTCTCAATGACCATTTCCGGAAGTGGCGCATCTGCCCTGGCCTCCAGCTTGGTCAGAAATTGATTGCAATCGGAGCTGAACAACAGGGGAACTCTTTTACACTACAAAAAATAAAAAAATAAAACACATAGAAAAATGTCAATATATTTTGCAATGATTTAAAGCAAGAAAAAAGATATTTGAAATAACCACGATAATATTCAAAACTTTAAATAATGTTTAAATACATTAAACAAAAATCTATTTAGAATGAGTTCGTTTGACAACTTGATTCAGTCCGGTAAATTCATCGTGATAAATTCATCGTTAGTAAAGTTATCGCCATTTAGTTAATCGTATGGTAAACCTATCTAAGGAAAATTATTCGAGAAGAAATTTGCTGATATATTAAACAAAAATTCAATTGAAGAAAATGGTTTAAATATTTTATGAAGAAAAACTTGTAAATGATTATGGTACGTATTACTATGAAATATTTTTAATATTTATAAGTTTATATCAAATACTTACATAATTATTGAAATTCTTGTTTATTGCCGTCAATGTGGATGTGGTGATGCTTGAGGCTAATTCTATGTCTCTTTTTAAATCTGTGTTTTGCTTTTCTTGGGTTGGCGATGTTGTTTTGTGTGTATTGATGGTTGGTGCCCCTTGGATGACTGATATGCACATCCCCAATATAACGACGATGATAAAGACCGACATACTTCTGACAATAGACACTTGGTTGTCGTAGT
>CM042163.1:63631979-63636979 GCA_023376005.1 Doryteuthis pealeii
AAAAGGAACAGATAGAATGCATACAAGAACAAATAAATAAAATCAGTCAGGCAGTAGAAGATAGACAGTCGCGTTTAGCATGCAGTATACAGACAAAATTCGATAGAAAATGGACGAAGGGCTGCATTCTCCCATTCCACAAAAAAGGCGACCTAGGAATCGCCAAGAATTACAGAGGCATTACTCTTACTGCCATAGCTGCCAAGATATATAATGCCCTTCTCCTTAATCGCATCCAACCCGAAATAGAGAAAATCCTTAGAAAAAATCAAAACGGATTCCGCAGAAATCGATCTACAGCCACACAGATCCTGACCATTCGACGAATCATAGAAGGGGCCCGAGCAAAGAATCTTGAGGCAACCCTACTATTTGTAGGCTTCTCCAAAGCATTTGACTCCATACACAGAGGGAAAATTGAGCAAATACCGCTAGTATATGGCCTACCCAAGGAAACAGTTAACGCCATAATGATGCTCTACCAAAATACAAAAGCAATGGCACAATCACCAGATGGCGACACGGACTTCTTTGACATTTTTGCCGGAGTCCTACAAGAGGATACACTAGCGCCATATATATTCATAATATGCGTAGACTACGTACACAGAACATCACTAGATCCCATAAAAGAAAAGGGCCTCACACTAAAAAAAGCAAGAAGCAGGCGATATCCCGCACATACTATTACGGATGCAGACTATGCTGATGACCTAGCACTACTCGCAAATACACCTGCACAAGCCGAATCCTTGCTACACAGCCTAGAAAAGGCAGCACGAAATGTCGGCCTATACGTAAACTCTGATAAAACTGAGTTCATGCTTTTAAAAACAAAAGTGATATCTCAACTATCGATGGCAAACTCCTAAACTCGGTAGAACAATTTAGATACTTAGGCAGTAATATCTCCTCCACAGAAAACGATGTTAATGCACGTATAGGAAAGGCATGGTCCGCTATAAATAAATTATCGGTCATATGGAAATCCAATCTCAGACAAGTTAAAGAGACAGTTCATCCAGGCCGTCGTCGTGTCAGTACTGCTGTATGGCTGCACCACCTGAACCCTAATGAAGCGACTAGAGAATAAACTAGATGGGAGCTGTACAAGAATGCTGCGTGTGATCCTGAACAAGACGTGGAAACAACACCTCACGAGAAAACAGCTATACGGCCACCTGCCACATATCACCCAAACCATCCGAGTAAGACGGACAACACACGCGGGACACTGCTGGAGAAGCAAGGACGAACTCATAAGCGACGTCCTTTTGTGGAAGCCAGCACATGGGCACGCCAGTGTGGGCCGACCAACAAAGACGTACATTGACCAGCTCTGTGCGGATACAGGATGCTGCATAGAGGACCTCCCGAGAATGATGAGCGATAGGGACGGATGGAGAGAGATTGTCATGGATATTCGTGCTAACAGCACGACATGATGATGATGAAGATATATATATACACACACACACACACACGCATATATATATATATATATATATATATATATATATATATATATATAAATGTTTTTGTAAGAACGAAAAACCAAAAATAGATTTGAAAATGACATTTTTATTTACATTTTGTATAAAATCGTTGATAAAATCGATATCAATTCAATAAAAAAATGATTTAGAAAAAAAGACAATTACTTTTACATCGATAAGGTGTTAATATTTCAAGACAAAAACGCATTTTATAAAAATTAATTACAAAAATATTAAAATATGTTAAAAATCTTTGATATAAGAATAAAAGAATGTTCCTTTACATAAAGAACGTGTTAATATTTGAAGACAAAAACGCTTCCACTTTGTTGTTGAAATGACACACATGTGTCATTGATCTCTGTGTTTATATCCACATTTTTACAACCCTTTTGACATGGCGGTCAGTGCTTGTTGAATAAACTGCACTTGCTTTAATGACGTGCGTACAGTTAGCATGGTTAGCCATCGGCTGTAGAGAATTGGCAGGTTTTTCGGCACAACTAGTTGACTGTCCACATCAACATTTTTCACGACGGAATCTGAAAGCTGCAAAAGAAAGAAAAAAACTCATGTAATTCTGAAACGGTAATGAAACGTCATTTAATATCATAGGTCGTCATTATGATAAAGATCTACATCATGTAAAGCTGTGAAATCCTACAATTTTTAATTCAGATAAATCTTTTTTTAAATGTATTAATTCTTTAAGTAAGCTAAAAAGAATAAAATAAATGGATCATGTTAAGCTCACAATTATTTTCCATTTTGAAAATGTTAAATCATTATTCAAAGTAACAAAAACCAATAAAGGATAAATGTATTATTTATATAAATACAATAAGTAAGGTGAATTATATATGTTGACAATAATAACTCACCGGTAATTGGAGAAGAACTTTCAAGTTGTCCAGGTATGTGTAGGCCGCATGAAGAGAGCAGTACAAGATGGCGTCATTTGTATCAGGAAGGGAAGAACACATTTTCGGAAAATGGCATTCCACTTGGATTTTTCTTGCTGGCTCACACACAATCTTATATTCCATATCCAAATGTTGTTTTATCAAATTCAAATATTGAATCACTGTTCGACTCATGTTGCTTATCGCATCCTAAAATAAAAAATAACAAGATACATTATTAATTTTAATAGAATGACGAATAACAAATGAAAAATAAAATAAAAGTTTCTTTTGTGTTTCAGTTCCAAACGAAAAGAAACTTAAACCCGGTTGTACTTTTCTATTAGAAATGTGTAATCATTTGAATTTCAAAACAATTTCTAAAAACAGAGTTCTGTCTTTTAAATAATCATAAGTAACCCTTAAATATTAAAGAAAAATATTTTATATTAGAAAAAGAAATATTCCAAATTTACCTTGACTGATTTGAGATCTTGAAAATTCAATGGATTCTGTATGATCACCTGGGGTAGTGGTGAATCTGCCCTGGCCTCCAGCATGGTCAGGAATTGATTGCAATCGGAGGTAAACACCAGTGGAACACGTCTACACTAAAAATAACACAAAAAGTAACATTTGAAATACACTTTTTCAATTAAACTATAAAGCAATAAAAATATGATTGGTGAAATAATATATCTCCTAGAAATGATTTTAAAACGAAAACTAATTTAAATATGCGGATTAAATGAATATTTATTTAAAATTGGGAAGAAATTTTCATAGATAAAATGAAAAAAAAAGACGTAAAATATTAGTTTCGTTGATGAAGACGTTATGTATTATCATTTATATGTTTATCTCCCCCCCCTCTCTCTCTCTCTCTCTCTCTCTCTCTCTCTCTCTATATATATATATATATATATATATATATATATATGAACTGTTTATATACTTACGTAATAATCAAAAGTATTGTTTACTGCCGTCAATGTGAATTCAATGATGTTTGAGGTTAATTGTATGTCTCTTTTTAAATCTGTCTTTTTTATTTCATGTGTTGTTGATGTTGGTGCCCCTTGGATGACTGACACACACACAGCCAATAGGACGATGATGAAGGCCGACATACTTCTGATAAGTTCCACTGTAAGAAAAGAATGAGTTGTCAGAAATAAACATTTATAAATCTGAAGGTAAATAATAAACTTTGGAAAATAATGGAAATTTTAATGATATTCATGTTATATTCTAAGAAAAAACTTGCTTGACACTTACTTGTTCTTCTCGTATAAAATATTGAAAATGTTTGGAATTCGTTTGAAGTAGATCTCTTTAAGATGAAGACGTTTTCGAAGATGGTTGGTCGTGGCAGTAGATAAAAGATTCAAGCCAATAAGTTTATGTTGAGTAAATATATGTAGAAACAAGTCTTTCGAGATGAGTTGTTTATTGAGCAACGTGCGGGTTGAAATGATTTTATTTTTACTGAAATGTGTGTTATTATATAGAGGATAAATTTGAATAGATTTGAAAATTCCACATCCCGAATTAGAATTTTGTACAGAAAGTAGGAGGAGCTGAGCATCGTTTTTTTTTCCGAACCGAAAGTTTTACCCAGCCTCGTGTCTGAAAGTGAAAACATTAATATCGAAATGATATTTAATATAAACGATGAAGAATCTGTGGGAAAAAAGGTCTCCATTTAGTTGTACTTTCATTTGTAGTAAAAACACACTTTGTATTTTCGTTTGTGGAGGAAGCTAAATGTTCGATAAGTTCATATCACAATATCAAAGTTTAACATTTTGAGTGGAAAGTGATTGTGTACACGCACACACATATATATACACACTCAGTCAGTGACACACACATACATATAAGCATACATGTTTGTGTACATGTATGTATACACACACACACAACCTGTCACATAAACATATATATATTTGTGTATACATGGATCTATGTCTCTTCATTGCTCTCACCTAATCGACGTTAAGTGAAGCATATCCGACATTTCAACAACCACAATTGCCTTCCACTCAAAATGTTAAACTTTGATATTGTGATATGAACTTATCTATAATTTAGCTTCCTCCACAAACAAAACTAAAAACTGTATTTTTACTACAATTGAAAGTACAACTGAATTAAGACCTGTTTTCCAACAGATTCTTCATCGTTGATATCAAATATCATTTCTGTATTAATGTTTTCACTTTCATAAACGAGGCTGGGTAAAACTTCCGATTCGGAAAAAAAACGATGCACAGCTTCTCCTGCTTCCTGAAAAAAAAAACCTAATTTGGGATGTGGAATTTTCAAATTTATCCTCTATATAATAACACACATTTCAGTAAAGATAAAATTATTTCAACCCGCACGTTGATCAATAAACACCTCATCTCGAAAGACCTGTTTCTAGATATATTTACTGAGCATCAACTTATGGGATATAATCGTTTTTTACTGCCAAGACCAAAGATCTTCGAAAACGTCTTCATCTCAAAGAGATCTACTTCAAAAGAATTCTAACCATATCCAATATTTTATAAGAGAAGAACAAGTAAGTGTCAAACAATTTTCCTATTAGATCTTC
>CM042163.1:63641979-63679479 GCA_023376005.1 Doryteuthis pealeii
TGTGTGTGTGTGTGTATGTGCATGTGTATGTTTGCACGTGTGTGGGGTTTTTTTTGTGCGTACATATATAACATATATATATATATATATATAATATATATATATATTATATATATATATATATATATATATATATATATTCATACAATTTACTTTCTTAATAGAAAGAAAAAGAAGAATTAATTGAAAATAACATTTTATTTACATTTTGTCAAAATATAATTTAAATATATAAAAATAATGCAATTACTTTTACATAAAACGTGTTAATATTTGAAGACAAAACGCTTCTGCTTTGTTATTGAAATGACACACATGTGTCATTGATCTCTGTGTTGACATCCACATTTTTACAACCCTTTGACATGGCGGTCAGTGTTTGTTGAATAAACTGCACTTGCTTTAATGACGTGCGTACAGTTAGCATGGTTAGCATCGGCTGCAAGAGATTGGCAGGTTTTTCGGCACAACTAGTTGACTGTCCACATCAACATTTTTCACACGGAATCTGAAAGCTGCAAAAGAAAGAAAAAAACTCATGTAATTCTGAAACGGCAATGAACGTCATTTAATATCATAGGTTCGTCAATTAATGACAAAGATCTACATCATGTAATGACGGTGAACGAGAAAGGAAATTATCATTATGACAAAGATCTATTATTATGTTCAAATATGAAAAATTTTCCATTTTTAAATTTTATTTATTCTAAATGAGAAAAGAAATGAAAAAAAAATTTAAAATGGAAAAATATTTCATATTTTGAATCATAAATAAGATCTTTGTCATAATGATAATTTCCTTCTCGTTCAACGTCAATACATGATGTAGATCTTGTCATAAATGAGACCTATGATATTAAAATGACGTTTCATTGCCGTTTTCGAATTACATGAGTTTTTTTTTGCTTTCTTTTGCAGCTTTCAAGATTCCGTCGTGGAAAATGTTGATGTGGACAGTCACTAGTGTGCCGAAAAACTGCCAATTCTCTGCAGCCGATGGCTAACCATGCTACTGTAGCGCACGTCATTAAAAGCAAGTGCAGTTTATTCAACAACCACTGACCGCCATGTCAAAAGGGGTTGTAAATGTGGATGTAACACAAGAGATCAATGACACATGTGTGTCATTTCAATAACAAAGGCAGAAGCGTTTTTGTCTTTCAAAATATTAACACGTTTTATGTAAAAGTAATTGCATTTATTTTTATATTTAAATTATATTTTGAGCAAAATGTTAAATTAATGTTATTTTTCATATTAATTCTTTCTTTTTCTTTCTTATTTTAAGAAAGTAATTGTTGGAATAATATATATATTATTATATATTATATATATATATATATATTATATAATATATTATATATATATATATGTATTATATGTACCGCACAAAAAACCCACACACGGCAAACATACACATGCAACATACACACACCACACACACACACACACACTCACACCATATATATATATCGGGAGGGGTTATGTATGAACGTATAATAGGTTCTGTCATCTTTAAGAACGAGATTTCGAATTAAGGAAGACGACAAACGGACTAGAAATATCGATGTAAAATATGAAATACTTTGAGATATATGATATGTTAACGTTGGAGATTCTGTGAGTAAAAGCCTAAATAAGTAAGTGTGTACGTGTGTTCGTCTAAGTCACCTATCACGACTTGCGTGAGTGTGTGTTGTGTGTGTGTGTGTGTGTGTGTGTGTGTTTATTTACTTATCAACAAATTCTCTTCATTATTTTTCAGCTAATCGACGTTAAGTGGAATATATCGCCATTTAAAACCATTACAAACGCTATATTCGGATTGTAAAAAAGTTCATTTAGTCAGATGAAATTTTTCTACCATTCAATCTCCACAAATGGTACTTTTGTGTTTTACAACAAACAAAAGCACAATTAATTTGATGGACTGTTCCCATCGCTTTTTTATCGTTTCTTTTAATCAACAGTTTGGATACGACTTTTGTTTTGTTTAAAGGGATGCTCTGGCCTCCAAATTTCTACTCAAAATTCTAATTCGGGATGTAAATTTCCAAATCATTCCTCTATATAAGAACACACAATTAAGAAAAAACGTTAAATGCAGTAGAAACGCGTCAATAGAATTGTAAGCAACATTCTTTGTGATATAACTCATCTAAAATTTCACCTCCACAAACGAAACTAACAAAACTGTGTTTTTTTACAACAAACGAAAAAGTACAAACTGAATGGAGACTTAACGATGAAGAAGCGATGGAAAAACTCCCATCGCTTCTTAATCATTTATTGGGAAATGATTCATTCATCTATGTATGTTATATCCTCTTCGGGGATTCCAATATGTTATAAATAAAATCTTAACTTCATTTGAAAAACATGCAAATAATACAGGATTATGTCTGTTATCGTAAAAAGTAACTCGACGGTAAATGCTGGATTCCGATTGGTTGAGACGATCTCCTCCTTTTTCTCTCTTAAACTTCAACAACATTATTGACCGACTTTTCACGTCTCTTACCTTCCTTTGCAATGTGAATTTCATGAATGAACGTCGCTTTCTATACAGCTTTACTACAGTTTTGCGTGCAAACCTGCTTGTATCGCTGACAACAATGTAATGATCGTTTCATAGAGAAAGTGAATCACAACACCAAGATCGTTTCATTAGTTGTGTGTCTAGCCACACTGATGAGACGTGAAAGGTCGAAACTCAGTGTCTGTTGACCCCCCATATATTATATATATATAATATATATATATATGTGTGGTTATAATATATATATAGTTATATATATAAATTATATATAAATATATATATATATATATATATATGGAAATGAAGAACAAAGACGGATGTTGCAATAGATTAAAGTTTATTCCTAGTGATTATGTCGACGCTATAACGTTTTGGTCTTTTTAGACCTTCTTCAGGACGTGAGCTTTCTTCTAATTGATTATCTTGTATTTTATCTATCGCGCTTGGCTTCGAAGATTTGCCTTGATCATTTGTTATGGATGTACACTAGCATGGAGGCACAGTTGAATTTTTTGTATCTATTGGAACAGACAATTATTGTGGTGGTTTATCTAATTAGGGAACTGACGCTAGCAAAAAAGGGGATTGACTCCTTCGCTCTCTGGCTTTGATACCGACAATAGGCGACTCCGCCAACTTCATTTTACTTACATATATATATATTTATATATATATATATATGTTGTGTGTGTGTGTGTTGTGTGTGTGTGTGTGTTGTGTGTGTGTTGTGTGTGTGTGTATCAAAATTGTGTAAATATAAGAAAACAGAAAATTTTATTAAAATCACATTTTTATTCATATTTGTACAAAAGTTTTGTAAAAACAGATAACATTTAATTAAAAAATATATTTATAATTATTGTGATAACTAGAAATAAATACAAATTCTTTTAAATTCAACCGTGTTAACACGAAAAAAAATATTTGAAGCAAAAACGCTTCCACTTTGTTATTGAAAATGACACACATGTGTCATTGATCTCTGTGTTTACATCCACATTTTTACAACCCTTTTTGACATGGCGGTCAGTGTTTGTTGAATAAACTGCACTTGCTTTAATGACGTGCGTACAGTTAGCATGGTTAACCATCGGCTGTAGAGAATTGGCAGGTTTTTCGGCACCTAGTTGACTGTCCACATCAACATTTTTCACGACGGAATCTGAAAGCTGCAAAAGAAAAAAAAACTCATGTAATTCTGAAACGGCAATGAAACGTCATTTAATATCATAGGTCGTCATTATGAAAAAGATCTACATCATGTAAAACTGAAATATTTCCAATTTTGTTAATGTTGTATTATATTCAAAGTAACAAAAAGAAAAGAAAAAATGTTTAATCCAAATCATGATAAGCTGTCATGTATTTTCCATTTTTGGTAACTTGTGCAGATGGAAACTAAAATGAAGAAAATTGAATTATTCGTGTACCTGTCTGTATATATGTTGTATAAAATTAATATTAAATCAAATAAGGTCATGCATATATANCGTCGAAGAAGGCCCCCTTCGATCAATCGGCTGGTCATGTCAAGCCCTAGCACCTATATGATTGCACCAACCTATTGTCCTTATGGCAAGCCCCAACCCTTTTTATCATATGGGTGCTAGAATGTGGTGGCTGGAGGTCATGTCCTGGGAATGACGTTAAACTCTATCTGATGTGAGGTTCCAGTCTGGAGGGAATGTGGAGCACCCTTCATCACCAGTGCGCCTTGATCCACTCTGACCCGAGTGGTAGGACCTGTTAGGGTCCCATTCTATGGGTAAATAGGAAAAATGTATTTCATAAAAAATTGAGTATCCATCAAGAATGGATTATTTTTCAAAACTTTGTCGGCATTAAATGGACCCACTGAGGTTGATATGCCGTAAAACAAAAACAAAGCAAAGCAAAGCATATTCCTCATTTCTCTGCTCAAGATATCAGACAATTTATAAGAAAAACCACAGAAAAAATTGTGTAAAATACATTTTATTTTCATTATAAAAAATAGGTTTACAAATTGAAAATAAATTTTTTCGAAAAGTTTGAAAGGAAATGATTCAATAAAATAAAATAATTTCAAAGAAATAAATTTTTTATACAAAATTGTTAATAAAAATATAATTTTTTTTAGTAAATTTTAACGAAGCTTTGCTTCAACTTTTGTATAATCTTTTCAAACCTCCCATTAACGAATTTATCTAAGACAAAAGTGAATTATTTGAGCCATTTATAATAATAAATTATTGATAAATAATGATATATATACTAGCAAATATATGCACCCTCCGGTGCAAGTATTAATGTCATAAATATAATATTATATTAAATTAGAAAGTCTAAAGAAACTAAATAAGAATGCAGATAAAATGATTTGAAACAGAGAGGGGTATTATCGAAAATAGAACAACTGAAACTTACACTTCCATCACTCTCGTATTTCATTGTTATTTTTTTCTAATTTAAGTATTTAGTTAAAAGAGGAAGTAAAGAATAAAATTACAGTTATTTCTTCTTGTTAATGGATTTAATTTAAGATTTTGAAGAGATTTTTGCTTATATTTATTAAGAATAAAACCAACAATTAGAAATCAATAGTACTAAAACACATATTTATTAAAATCACATTTTAAATATCAATATGCAAATTAGCCTTCCCGTTCATACTGTAAACCGTATTTTGTTGTATATATAAATATAAATTGCATGTTATAATATGTTGATATGGTCAACAGTGGCTTCGGCCTCTGGACCATTGATATAATTAACGGCGTCGATCCCAGGGGCCATCCCCCAGGCAACACCTGCCCCCTTGATTTAAAGGCAGGGCTGGGTTTATGCCCAGTGCCTGAGGCGCCCCCTTGAAGGGGAATGCCGACGGGATCGACGCAATTTTCACCTGCCACCCCATGAGTCTCGGCTTGTGGGGTGTCCCAAATAAATAGGGCCTTTGTGCCTGACCCGTACAAATGGGGTACGTGGAAAATATCATGTGGATATGGTCAACAGCATTAATAATGTAAAACAATTTTATTAATAATTGAGATTAAATAAAAAATAAAATCATTGAGATGTGATATATATACATTTTAAAGGGCGTTGTGTATATACATGTCCGGAGGAAACTTCGAAAATAAAACAATTAACGACAAAGTAAATATATACACACATTAAATATCACCAGGGCTTGGTTTTTGAGGCAAAATAATGAAGGTTTGATTTATATTTGTGAAGATAATTAAAAGATAAAACTTAAATGATAACAGCATAGAATTTCTTTTACATTTAAGATTTTTAAAATAGTAGACATGAATTTTTCTTTTCGGAGTGGCTGAATTAACGCAAGGTCTTTTTTTTTTTACATATGGATTTAATGAACATCCTGCGAGGATCCAACACGTGATCAGTAATAATGGATCTGCGAGACTAACCTTTTTTTTGCTACCCCCCTCCTCTACCCAGGCGACACTGGGTAGTCGCTTCTAGTAAGAATAGAAAGGTGTCTATCCCTTAGCAAAAGAAGCATCTATATATAGTTAATGTATTTTCTAGTGAAATATGAATTTCATTACGAGTTCTAATGCATTTTAAACAAAAAAAATAAAAAGTTGGTGGAGTTGTCTATTGTTGTTATCAGCCGGAGAGCGAGGGAGTCTATTCTCCTTTTCGCTAGAGTTAGGTCTGAGATATTGTTTTTTGCTGAGGTGGAGCGCCACCCCTCCCGTCAGCTTCCCAATTTATCGCACAGATCAGATTACACAATCTGTGCTACTCATGCGGGGTTGGCGGCGAAAAAGTCACCCACAAAAAACCAATCAGTACCGCCCAAGAAAACGTAAGGTTCACTGTCGAACAGATCGCGCCAACCCGCAATGAGTAGCACAGGATTTGTTGTATCTGATCTGTGCATAACATTGGGGGAAGCTGACGGGGGGAGGGTGAGCGCTCCACCTCGAAAAACAATATCTCAGACCTAAACTCTAGCGAAAAGGGATAACTCCCTCGCTTCTCCGGCTGATAACAACAATAGGACAACTCCACCAACTTTTTATTTTATTTGTTTAATGCATTTAGAACTCGTAATGAATCATATTTCACTTGAAATACATTTACTATATATAGATGCTTCTTTTGCTAAGGGATATGACACCTTTCTATTCTTTACTAGAAGCGACTACCCAGTGTCGCCTGGGTAGAGGGGGGGTAGCAAAAAAAGGTTAGTCTCGCAGATCCATTATTACTGAATCACGTGTTGGATCCTCGCAGGATGTTCCATTAAAATCCATATGTAAAAAAAAAAAAGAACCTTGCGTTAATTCAGCCACTCCGAAAAGAAAAATTCATGTCTACTATTTTAAAAATCTTAAATGTAAAAGAAATTCTATGCTGTTATCATTTAAAGTTTTATCTTTTAATTATCTTCACAAATATAAATCAAACCTTCATTATTTTTGCTCAAAAACCAAGCCCTGGTGATATTTAATGTGTGTATATATTTACTTTGTCGTTAATTGTTTTATTTTCGAAGTTTCCTCCGGACATGTATATACACACAACTGCCCTTTACAAATGTATATATATCACAATCTCAATGATTTTATTTTTATTTAAATCTCAATTATTAATAAAATTGTTTTACATTATTAATGCTGTTGACCATATCCACATGATATTTTCCACGTACCCCATTTGTACGGGTCAGGCACAAAGGCCCTATTTATGTGGGACCACCCACAAGCCGAGACTCATGGGGTGGCAGGTGAAAAATTGCGTCGATCCCGTCGGCATTCCCCTTCAAGGGGGGCGCCTCAGGCACTGGGCAATAAACCCAGCCCTGCCCCTTTAAATCAAGGGGGCAGGTGTTGCCTGGGGGGATGGCCCCCTGGGATCGACGCCGTTAATTATATCAATGGTCCAGAGGCCGAAGCCACTGTTGACCATATCAACATATTAATAACATGCAATTATATTTATATATACAACAAAATAACGGTTTACAGTATGAACGGGAAGGCTAATTTGCATATTGATATTTAAAATGTGATTTTAATAAATATGTGTTTAGTACTATTGATTTCTAATTGTTTGGTTTTATTCTAATAAATATAAGCAAAAATCTCTTCAATAAATCTTAAATTAAATCCATTAACAAGAAGAAATAACTGTAATTTTATTCTTTACTTCCTCTTTTAACTAAATACTTAAATTAGAAAAAAATAACAATGAAATACGAGAGTGATGGAAGTGTAAGTTTCAGTTGTTCTATTTTTCGATAATACCCCTCTCTGTTTCAAATCATTTTATCTGCATTCTTATTTAGTTTCTTTAGACTTTCTAATTTAATATAATATTATATTTTATGACATTAATACTTGCACCCGGAGGGTGCATATATTTGCTAGTATATATAATCATTATTATTATCAATAATTATTATTATTAAAATGGCTCAAATATAATTCACTTTTGTCTTAGATAAATTCGTTAATGGGAGGTTGAAAAGATTATACAAAAGTTGAAGCAAAGCTTCGTTAAAATTTACTAAAAAAAATTATATTTTTTATTAACAATTTTGTATAAAAAATTTATTTCTTGAAATTATTTTATTTTATTGAATCATTTCCTTTCAAACTTTTCGAAAAATTATTTTCAATTTGTAAACCTATTTTTATAATGAAAATAAAATGTATTTTTACACAATATTGTTTTCTGTGGTTTTTCTTATAAATTGTCTGATATCTTGAGCAGAGAATTGAGGATATGCTTTGCTTTGCTTTGCTTTTGTTTTACGGCATATCAACCTCAGTGGGTCATTTAATGCCGACAAAGTTTTGAAATAAATCCATTCTTGATGGATACTCAATTTTTTTTATGAATACATTTTCCTATTTAACCCATAGATGGGACCCTAACAGGTCCTACCACTCCGGGTCAGAGTGGATCAAGGCGCACTGGTGATGAAGGGGTGCTCCACATTCCCCTCCAGAACTGGAACCTCACCATCAGATAGAGTTTAACGTCATTCCCAGGACATGACTCTCAGCCACCACATTCTAGCACCCATATGATAAAAAGGGTTGGGGCTTGCCATAAGGACAATAGGTTTGGTGCAATCATATAGGTGCTAGGGCTTGACATGACCAGCCGATTGATCGAAGGGGGCTTCTTCGACCGCCCGTCTAGCCTAAGTAAGGGCCTAAGAGGAGTGTTGCATGTCATGGACTGCTCAGCCACCTGGGTTCCATCCTTAAGCACCACGATTCGTCACCCACGGCCAACAGGTGGCCCCATTGTGGGGAGGGGTCTTACCCCTCTGCAGAGGTGCAGTCGGTATATTCTAACGCCCCACCGACAGGGCGGGAGAATTGAGGAATTATCAAGTGTGTTTCATGAATTCTTATCATAATTGTACTATTTTTTCCCTCTTTTTACCTGTGCCATTTCCTTTGTGCTATTATATTTTTTCACTTGTGCCATTTTTACTTGTGCCATTATAATTTTTTACCTGTGCCATTTTTACCTGTGCCATTATAATTGTTTTCACTTGTGCCATTTTTACCTGTGCCATTATAATTCCAGTATATTTATAAAGAGCATGTAGACAACCAGATCGCTTTACAAAGTTGTGTTCAACTGAGTGCCAAAGAATATCTCTCTCTCTCTCTCTCTCTCTCTCTCTCTCTCTCTCTCTCTCTCTCTCTCTCTCTCTTTCTCTCTCTCTCTCTCTCTCTTTCTCTCTCTCTCTTGCTTCTCCCATCTTTTAAGGCTACAATATTCTTATTAAAAATCTTATATTCTTATTATTTTACCTATAGTTAGGAAGAGGACAAATGGATTTATCCCTTTTTTCGATTGAGTGTATAGATAAGATTTAAATTTAGTCATTGTGCACCTTTTTTTTTCTGTGGTTAAAGCAATATTTGTTGGTATTGTAAGAGAAAGTTTCTTTCTTTCTTTCTGTCTGTCTGTCTGTCTGTCTGTTTGTGTCCGTGTCTGTATAAAATTCCGGTTTAGCTCAGTCGGTAGAGCGCCCGACTAGGGATCATAAGGTTCTTGGTTCGATACCGGTCCTCGCAACTCAGCGTATGAGTAGCACAGGGATCTGTGCGGTAAAGTGAGGAGCTGATGGTAGTTGTGGCGCTCCACCTCAGACGCTAAAATAATCTCCTTGGTCTAGCGCTATTGAAAAGGGGGATAGACTCCCTCGTTTTCTGGCTGATACTGACATTAGGCCGCCCTGACCACGATATATATATATATATATATATATATATATATATATAAAGGTCTACGAGGTGGCCTAATGTCGGTATCAGCCAGACTGCGATATATATATATATATATATATATATATATATAGAGAGAGAGAGAGAGAGAGAGAGAGAGAGAGAGAAGAGAGAGAGAGAGAGGGGGAGATGTTTGGTACATGCAAATTTGTAAACTACTAAAAGTAGAAGAATCATATGTAAAATGGGGAGGTGATATTTTTACATCGTTCTTTATCTTTCACTATGGAGGCTGAAGTCAATAATACATTGCCTTTCTTGGACGTATTAGTTGAAAAGAATTCGTCGGTTTACCTAACTAGCATTTATAGAAAACCAACATTTACTGGGCTTTATATAAATTGGGATGCCTTTGCCCCTAAATTGAGGAAGATCAACTTAATCAAGTGTCTGACGTTTAGGGCCCTTAACATTTGTTCCAGTAGTAAAGTTGAAGGAGAACTTAAGCAGATTAGAGGTTTGTTCTCGAATAATGGATATCCAGATGACATTGTTGATAAAATCATTAATCAGACTGTAAAAAAATTTAAAAGTGACAAACCTTTTTGCCCTTCTAAATGTCTTGTTTACGTCCGACTCCCATGGATCGGCCCAGCCAGTCAGACCATTGCCAATAAGATCTCTTCCTCGGTTACGTGTTGCTACAATGCAGTAAAAGTACGACCTATAATTACCACCCAACCTGCATTTCGGTCTTTCCACAAAGATGTACTCCCAATCTTCCATCAAAGTAACGTAATTTATAAGTTTAAATGCCAATGCAATTTGGTATACATTGGGCGTACATCCCAAAGACTCGAAATTAGAATGAAGCAGCACGTCCCCCGAGTACTTCGCAATGCCGTCGCAAATAATACATCCGGGTTATCCCAAGCATTTGACTCAGCAATCGCTGAGCACCTTTCTATAAATGCTTGTTTGTCCGATTACACAGATGAGTGCTTCTCTATTCTGCACAGAGCTAGATCTAAGCAACATCTAGCAGTCCTTGAGGCTGTTAGTATTTCTTTTCTTAGACCTACTCTGTGCAGACAAACACCGAGACACTCCATCTATTTACTGGGAGGTATTCATAACCCTGGTTTAACCTAGGGTACACACACATACCCCTCTTTCCCCATTTTTTTGTCCCCTCCACTCTCTGGTTTACCCCATTTGTTCTTAACAAATTCTTTACATTTCTGACTTTTAATTGTCAACCGGTGTAAATACTTGAAAAAGTACCGGTCGAAAAGGCCTTCGTATCCCCTTTTATTTAATATTTTATTTCATAATAAAATATCACCTCCCCATTTTACATATGATTCCTCTACTTTTAGTAGTTTATATATATATATATATATATATATATATCTTCTTCTTTTTTCTCTTTCTCTGACCGACAATGACGATGTAGTCAAAAGAAAGAGATCCTTACTCTCTTTCCCATATACTCTAATATATGATACCCCTGGTGATCTCAGACGGACAATGATATGACAAGCCTTCAATGTTTGCTCGTGCAGGTTGCTTCACGGAATAACAAGTCCTATGTTGTTAATGTCTCCAACTATCGCTGTCTGGAGATCTGGCTGAAGGACCAAACTCTTATGAAGTGTGCCCTCTATCACCTACACACGCGCGTAGCACCTCTATATATGCAGGTGCCCACGGGTATCTTGAATTGGTATATTTACGACCTTCTAGTGGGTCACTTTGTATTTACCCCGTACCCTACTTGTACGGGTTAGGCACAAGGCCCTATTAACGTGGGACCACCCACAAACCGAAGCTCATGGGTGGCGGGTGAAAAAATTGCGTCGATCCCGTCGGCATTACCCCTCAAGGAGGGCGCCTCAGGCACTGGGCAATACATTCTTTGTTTACATTCTTCTAGTGGGTCACTTACTTGTTTGTAAAATGACCGCACGAACGTCCTTTTATAAAGTAAAATTGGTAGAGACCAGCAAAGAGCAAAGTTCAATAAAATCCACTCTATTTTTGTCCGAGTGGGGGGAGGGGGGTAAAAAAATTGTACACCTCATTTTCCATAAGAAATGCTGAATACAAATATGATAAGGGGGTACCGTCGTTTTTATTATCAATAAAACTTAATTTTATTAATTTTTAATTTTATTATCTCAATATTTTATCATTTTTAATTTTATCATCATTTTTAATTTTATTATCTCAATATTTCATTATCTCAATAGTTTATCTTTAATTTTATTATCTTTTATTTATTATAATTTTATTATCAATAAAAAATATGATAAGGTGGATAATCAATTGTTATATATTGGGGCACCATCGTTTTTAGTTGTTTTTTTTTTTTTTTTTTTTTCTTTTTTTCTTCTTTTTTAGACAGTGTAGAAACAGATTTGAATTCAAATCTGGATCGGTAGGTGATTGATGTCAAGTGACATCAAGTTGACCCCAGACTTTCTGCCGCTGGAAAACGGTGGGAAAGAAGTTAGTCAAGAGTCAGGAAGAGTCAGTCAAGCCGTTAGGGTAAATTAGAAAAATAGATTCTAAATATGATTTATATAGTAATTTAATATTGGAGTGAATTTATGATATGTCTGTTTTTATATTGTTTAATTATTTTAGTTTGATTAATTAATATTTAATGACTATAGTAATATCAATAGTATTGATATAAATAATGATAAATTATTAAAATGAAGAAAAGAATTTTGAAGAGGATAATTTGTTAATAACTAGGATAATAGTACTTTAATTTCGAGAATACCCATGAATTTTATTTCAACTTTATTGCATTCAACTATATTTATGGTTAGTGATGAAATAAATAATATTGAAACTAACTATATTAGCTACTTTTTTCCTGCTTTCTATATGTATTATTAAGATACTCATAAATATTAACTCATTACAAACTTTAAAATAAGTAATTTGATTATATTTTATATGGATTTGATAAATATTTTTAAATAATAATAATAATTGCAATAATTATGGTATTTCGGTAATTATTGATAATAATAATTACTGGCCATAATGTTTGATATGATGATATGATTAATGATTAATATTATAGTATGTACAACAGTTATTAATAACGAATTTCTTTAGATATGATTGTATTTAGTACAAAAATATTAATGAGAATAATTTGATGAATGGATGAAGACTATGGATAAAAATGATTATAATGACTAGCAAATATATGTACCCTTCGGTGCAATTATTTAGGTTTTGATGTAATAGAATATTGTATCAAATTAGAAACTATTTAAAAAATGATAAACTGGGGGGGGGGGTATAATCGAAAAATAGAACACCTTTAAATCTAACTCTTCCATCATTTTCCATCACTCCCGTCTTTCATTTTTCCTAATTTACCTATTTAGTTAGATTATGAAGTATTTAATAAAATTACAGTTCTTTCGTCTTGTTTATGGATTTCTTTTAAGATTTATCCCCGAGACTTTTGCTCAGATTCGTTAAGAGAAAACCAAACAATTAGAAATCAATAATACTAAGCATATATTTATTAAAATCAAATTCTTAAATATTAATATGCAAATTAGCCTTCTCGTTCACAGTGTAAACTGCTATTTTGTTGAATATATAAATATACTTGCATGTTATTAGTATGTAGAATAATCCAACAGTATTAATAAGGTATACCAATTTTATCAATAATTAAGGTTTAAATAAAAATAAATGCATGGTGAATGTGACGTCAATAACTAAGGGAATTGTGACTTGAGTAGTGATCTAGTTTCGGTTACAGACAGACAAACACACAATCTCCATTATAATAAGATTTAGTATTCTAGTAATATTAAAAATTTAATAAGAATACTACAATAAAGATTAATAATAATAATAAGAAGAAGAAGAAGAACTATAATTATAATAATGATTGATAATTTTAATAATAGTAATTGTAATAATTGTATTGATAGTAATAATAATAATAATATGCACATGGAAAGACTTGGACATGGTTAAGAAAAGGAAACCTCAAAAGAGAAACAGAATCATTAATAATTGCTGCACAAAATAATGCCATAAGGACAAACTATATAAAAGCGAAAATTGATAAGACCCAACAAAATAGTAAATTTAGACTTTGTGGTAATAGAGATGAGACTGTAAACCATATACTCTGCGAATGTAGCAAACTAGCACAACGAGAATACACAACTAGACACGACTGGGTTGGGAAGGTGATCCACTGAGAATTATGCAAAAAATTAAATTTTGACCACACAACAAAATGGTATATGCATAAACCAGAATCTGTTCTTGAGAACGAAACGCATAAAATTCTCTGGGACTTTGAAATAAAAACGGATCACCTTATCCCAGCAAGAAGACCAGACCTAGTGTTGATAAACAAAGAAGAAAGAACTTGTCAACTGGTGGATTTTGCAGTGCTAGCAGATCACAGGGTGAAGCTAAAGGAAAATGAAAAAAATGGACAAATATCTGGACTTTGCCAGAGAACTGAAAAAGTTATGGAACATGAAAGTGAAAGTGATACCAATTGTGGTTGGTGTACTTGGAACAGTCCCAGAAGGATTAGAAAAGGGTTTGGAAAGTTTGGATATCAAAGGAAGGATTGAAACCATTCAGAACACTGCACTGCTGCAATCTGCCAGAATACTCAGAAGAATCCTGGAGACCTGAGGAGACTTGCTGTCACTCAGACTCCAGTGAAATACCATCAGCTAACACTGGTGTGAAAACTCAAAAGGAGTGAATAATAATAATAATAATAATAATAATAATAATAATAATAATAATAATAATAATCTAATATTTCTATAATTTTGTTTTGTGATTATGTTATAATTATATTGATGTCTTTTTTTTAAATAAATAAATAAGAGATTCTCCTCTACAATTTCGATAATATAATAATTATAGTGTGAATTAAATTCATTAATAAGGTGGCTGCTTCTAGTAAAGGATAAAATATATTAAAAAAGAAAAAAAAAAGAAAGTATATAAACAAGAATAATAATAAAAATAAACAACTTAAAAACAAGAATATATAAAGAATAAAAGATAATAAAACAAATATACAGAAAAATAATTTTTATTTATCTATATATAAATATAGATTAGAGATTTATTCTTAACTTTTTAAAGTCGACCGGTGCTATAAAATACACTGACTGCTCCTCTACAGATGGGTAAAACAACCCCTCTCTCCAATGGGGCCACCTATTAGTAGTGGGTGGAGATCCGTAATGCCTGAGGACAAGATTGTGGTAGCTGAGCGGTCTGTGAATAGGGTACTAAGTGGTCCGTAACATGCAACACTCAACTTCGGTCCTTGCTGTCAAGCTATAGAAACTATGTTTATTCCGACCGTATTCTTGAAATAGCTCTTATGGCAAACACCCACCCCATTTTATCATATATATATTTACCAACCCCTCCGCACGAGCAGGATGTGACACAAGGTCAATTTCTTAAGCGGAGTTTAACAGGTTTGAATTCAGAGTTTTCCTTCTCCTAGATCGGTTGCCTAACCAAGGTTAAAGAGCCCAGTCTGCCCTACTATTTACCCATAGCTGGAGGGAGGGTAGGATTCATACCTTTCCCAAGGGTATTAGCGCTAAGTGAAATGCAATTACCACGTCCAGGATTTGAACTCGAGGCGACGAGTCCATTTCCTATGACTTTAACCATTACACCACGCGCTTTTTATCATATAGGTGCTAGTAGGCGGTAAATGAGTGCCAATCATCAATATTTATTAATACGGATGAAGTTAAAAAATATTTCTTAGACAAATCATATATATATATATATATATATATATATATATATAATATATATAATTATGTATGTTATGTTCTTGTGAACGTTGTTTGTTTGGTCTTTTGAAGCATTGGAAAAAAGAACAAAAACAAGAAAAACAGAACAAAAATCAGAATTTTTATATATTCAACCGTTGCTCTGTTCCTGATTTAATCTATTCCGATATTTCGGGTGAACGTTCACCCTTTTTCAAGGTATATCAGACGGTCTGGAGAATATATATATATATATATACATATATATATATATATATATATATATATATATATATATATATAAACAGGATTAGTCGTTAAATAACCCACAAGGGTTGATATGCCATTAAACTAAACAACAACCCAATTAATGTATGAGAGTAACGTTTGGAGATTGGAAATTATTTACCCGTGATGCTTAAGGACGAAATCCTGGTGGCTGATCAGACCACTTGGCCCTTACTTAGGTTAGACGGGTGGTCGGAGAGGCCTCCTCCGATCAATTGACTGGTTACGTCAATCCCTAGCACCTATATGATTATCCCAACCCTATTTCTCTTGTGGCAACCCACCCCAGACCTTTCTTATCATATGTGCGCTAGAAGGTGGTGGCTGAGAGTCTTAGTGTCCTGGTTATGAAGTTAAACTGCATCTAATGGTGAGGTTCCAATTCTGGAGTTCAGGGGAGTGTGGAGTACCCTTGATTGCCATTACTCCCAGGTCCACTCTGATCTGGAGTGGTAGTACCAGTTAGGGTCCCATCTATGGATTAAATAGATTTTCAAAAAGGAGTTTAAAAAATTGAATAACAAGAATGAATAAAACAAAAGCGTCTTTGTCATAAAATAACCCAACAAGGGTCGATATGCCATAAAATCTAACCAACGAACCAGCCAATAATATAATAGTTGTTCTGAAATATATTTAGATTTTGGATTAAAACTGATGCTATTTTTGGGGTTAATCTGAACATTAGTGACATAAATGAGCGTGTTTCTTTAACTTTGAGGAAGCCGTCTGTTCTGCATCTTTTAACATGAAAATATCATAAAATGTGTTCTTAATATCAATTAAGTTAATTTCAAATAATGCACAAGCACAATTAAGAACACATTTTATGATATTTTCGTGTTAAAACATTCAGTTGAATTGATTCGAACAAATTCATATTTTCAGAGTAGATTTACGGTGAAATGAAAATGGCTGACCGAAACAGACAGTTTCCTCAAAGTGAAAGAAACAAGGGGAGTTTACTCTCATTTATGTAACTAATGTTCAGATTACCATTTTTGGAGATACATGGTACAATGGATATCGTCAAAGGAAATCAACGAGACAAGTTCAAATCCTGGACGTTCCTGTTTGCATTTCATATAGTACTAATAGCCTTGGGAAAGGTATGAATCCAACTATTCTCCCTCCAGTTGTGGGTAGATAGTAGGGAAGCCTGGACTCTTTAACCTTGGTATGGCAACCAGTCTGGGAGAAGGAAATCTATGAATTTAAACCCATTAAACTTCGTTTAAGAAATTGACCATTTGTTACATACAGGTCGTGTAGAAGGGTTGGTTGGTTGGGTTTTACGGCATGTCAACCCATTGGGTTATTTTATGCCGAATACGTTTAGTTTTATTTCTTTGTAAGGTACAGCTGCCATGTGTGCATCCACCTGCATATCATTCCAGATCTTGCTTCTATTGGTATTTAGGTATAATGATAGGGGTTTAGTTATTTTTTGAAATCAAGTTTTCTGTTGGGGATTTGGACATCAAGAGAGTGTGTGGGTGATTTTTGTAGGTCTATGAACTTGCATCCTTGATAGGAGGCCGGTTCTTTTCAAAAAGTTTAATATGCTCTTGGGGTCTATTTTTGTCCATGCTGTTAACATTGTAGAACTTTCTTCAAGTGTGGGAGAGGTCTGTGCATTCAATCAGAATATGTTTTATTGTATACCGGTTTCCACATGAACATTTAGGTGGAGGCTCTTCTTTTAGAATGAAGGAGTGGGTTAATCTAGTGTGGCCAATACGTAGCCGGGTGATAGTGGTTGGTAAATCCATATAAAACTAATACTATTCAAAATGAATATCCATTCATTCCTATTCTTACTGAACATTTTTAAAATAAGAACAGGATTTTTAGGGGGGGGGGTATTTGGGGTTTTTTTTTATCTGTAAGAACAACAATTTGGGGTTGTTTTTATTATTGTTGTTTTTTTATTATAAGAACAGTATTTTTAGGAAGCGGTATTATTTTAATTATTAAAATAATATAACCAGATCCTGTGTCGCGGTACCCAATATTATAACATGTACCCTGCACTACCAAACATCACACCGTACTGGGGCCCCGGGGATAATATGCTGTTCACGGTATGAATTATGACAAGTGACTAGTATTTCTGTGCACGGGACTACCATATGAGACTCCGGTCAGCTGCTCTTTCAATACCCTCTGTAGAACTAGGATCGACGCAACTCAGTCGGAGTGTCTTTGTGACGGGTTGAGAAATTAGTAGATATAAACTGACGGGTTTGCTGGCAACTCTAAAAAAAATCAGTCAACACACCATCAACAATAACAACTGTTTTTATTCATATATGATGAGTAGGAATAATATATGAATATGTTTTGCACATTTGTTTGGATAAATAACAACACGGTGAGCTTCTTTTGGCGTTTTGTTTTATGCGAAATTCTGGAATCAATTTTAGCAGCAAAAGTCAATTTTTCTAGTTGCAATCTTCTTAATTAAGAAATTTCCGTAGCCAGTGACAAATTTCGTTTTTCGATCCAAACTCGACCATCCTCGGGGCCCGATTGCTTGTGTCGGTGTCTGCCTGTGCGTTTCTACTTTCTGACTGTCTGCTCGCCTTTTTAAAAAACGAGAATTATTTTGATATAAATAATTGTATCTATCTCTGTGTCATCGGACTGGGGTGAAACAAGTGTGAACCCCAAGGTCACCCTTTTGATCTGACAGCAATGTCAAATCTTTTAATATTAACACTGCAATCTTTCCTATATATATAAACAATATGCAAAGCCAAAAATGTACTCGATATTTTTGATTTTTGCATTTTGCACCCAAACAAACCCAATGACACTAACACAAAAAAGTATTCTACACTTCCTTTTTCGTTAAAAATTAGTTGACGCCAACAAAAGAAGCCATCTTGTTATAATAAATACTGTATTTACTATTAAAATTTAATAATCAAAACAGATTTTTTTTTATTGGAGTGATATTTTTTTGTTAATAAGAACAGTAATCGGGTGGGAAGAGGGTGTTATTTATTTAATTAATTGATTAATTATTCTTTGGTTGTTTTTATTAATAAGAACAGCATTTGGGGGTATTTTTTGTTTAGATTTTTTATTATTAATAAAAACAACGTTTGGATGAATTTTTATTTTTGTCTGGATTTTTATTTGGGGGGAGGGGCGTGGTTTTATCTTTGTGTTTGTTTGTTTGTTGTTTGTTTGTTTTGTTTTGTTTTGTTTTACGGCATATCAACCTCGGTGGGTCATTTAATGCCGACAAAGTTTTGACATAAATTCATTTTTGATGGATATTCAATTTTTTTTTCTAAACACATTTTTTCTATTTACCCATAGATGGGACTCTAACAGATACTACCTCCCCAGACTTTTATTACATGTGTAAATTGTTTAAAATATTTTAAAATGTTAATAAAAATGGAAAATTATCTTTTTAATGTCTCCTTTTATGTTTAACATAAATAACAATTCCAAGTTTATGTGTTAAAAAAAAAAAAAAGAAAAACAAATTTCTGTTACATATAACGTACGTTTTTGCATTTTAGATAAATTTACGATAAATTCTTAATCTTTGTTGACATAGTAATAACATCTTAGTGCGAAGAATTAGAGTGGCATAATTTTCTATGGAGAATCATGCATGTAATAATTTTTAGTCTGAAACAAAAACAAATTACTAATTTAGCATTTCGTTGATGACTTAGTATTTGACTCTTAATATTATTTAGAGCTGGGAAAATCAAAATTAGAATATTAAAAATTATTAACAATAAAATTCTATTAGAAATATTATAAAAAGCAAGGCTTTTTCTTCTATACATTTCTAATAAAGTATAGATATATATCTAAGTTAGGAGAATGAAATATTTACAAAACATTAATTTAGCCATTGTCCCTTTTTGTTGCTAGTAGTATAGTTCCACTGATTTGAACTTATTTGAACTTATTCACAGCAGCAGCAGTAGCAGCTTTTGCTATCGAAACAGGAATAGAATATTATATCCCCTACATATTTCCATTTTTAAAAAAATTCAAACATTATTTTCAATATTTTTAATAAAAACCGTTAATTGTATACTCATTCATTTTTGGCTACATATTCTTAATACAATATTTTCTTTAAATAAATAAAAATTGCTATACAATGAACAGGAGTATGTATTTTGCATTTCATAAATCTTTAAAAATCCATTAAAATTTTTTTAAAGTAGACAACTGGAACTTTTAATATAAAATTCCTTAGAAAATAAGCTAACGAAAAAAAACAGGATGAATATTTTTTTCTTATTTACGAGACTTAAGTTTCAAATGTTAAGACGTCCTACTACCAAAACTGTATCAGTATCGATTTTTTTTACACATATGTTCCATCATTGAATTATCTTTCCAAAAATGTTGAATTAATTTTCATACAAAAAACAACTTACCGAGAAATTAGTACGGGGGATCAATACGCGAAACAAAATCTAACAAAAAGTGATTAACCTTTTCAATTTAGTAAACATTTATTTACAATAAAAACAGTTACTTTATTTTGGTTGATTTTTCAGAAAAGTTTCCTGTGATCCCCCTTATCAGCAGGTGCACGAAATAGTGCATACCTAGGTAATAGGGTTGGGACAATCATGTAGGTGCTAGGAATTGACGTGACCAGCGAGACTCTCTGACCACCTGTCTAGCCTACGTAAGGGCCTAAGTGGAGTGTTGTATGTCATGAACTATTCAACCACCAGGATTCCGTCCTTAAGCATCATGGGTCGCCACCCACAGATAACAGGTGGTCCCATTGGGTGGTCTTTTTTTTGGGGGGGGGGGTCTAACAGTGTTTTATCTATTTATGTATTTATTTTTAGGGAGTAGTTTGTTTATTTTCGGTTTTTTTTTATTTATTATTATTATTATTATTATTGTTGTTATTGTTGTTGTTGTTGTTGTTGTTGATGTTGTTGTTGATGTTGTTGTTGATGATGATGATGATGATAATGACGATGATGGTGATATAATAATAATAATAATAATAATAATAATAATAATAATAATAATAATTTATAAACAGGATTTGGGGGGAGATATATTGTTTTTTGAATTTGTTTTTAGTTTATTAATCTAGGCACTGGCAAAATGAGCCTAAATACGTTTTTGACAAAATGACTTTAGCCGCCCCCTACAGAAAATAATTTACCAAAATCAGGAAATTATCAGATTTTAATGAAATTTTCAGTGTTTATTTATCAATGAATGATCTTTATAAACATTATTTATTTTATTACAAAACTTTCTGATTTTTTTTTCAGGTCACTTAATTTTGACACCCCCCCCCCCTTAATTTGGGAGTGTAAAATATTGGCGAGTTGGTCCTTGATTGATACTGATTACAGTAGAAATAATGAGATAAAAGACCGAAGTTGTAAATAGAAAAAAAAAATTTTTAAGTGGAATATTTTATAAGAAAATAAATACCGAAAATCGAAAATAAAATGTTAAAAAATAATAAATAATTAATTTTTGGAGATTTCTTTTTTACTCATTTCGATAATTATTTAATTGGCTATTATCTTATAAAAGAAAAAAATATACATCGATATATTTTCTGCTTAAAAAAGGGGGGGGGCTACATTTTCAATAGAGTTTTTCTTCAAAACGTATACTTTGATTGACTAAAATGAGGTTTGCATTAAATAGATATTTATTTCTAGAATATAAAAATATAACATTTAAACTTAAAATCCGAGTATTTTTATTTTAAATGAATTTTATATATTAATTTTTCATAGCAAAAATACTAAATTAAAGTTTTGAAATAAAATAACTGATGCATTATAAAATTCTTTAATTGATAAATCAATACTGAAAATTTCATTAAAATCTGATAATTACCTGATTTTTGGTAATTTTTTTTTTTTTCCTTTGCAATCGCGAATGTTGTATTTAAATTGTAAACAAGCGCTTAAAACCCTTGAAAAAGAGACAGAATGGCAGATCGCGTCGAAATTGACCAAACCAAATCCCTTTAAATGTATTAAAAATAAACTGCATATGTAATGATATTTTTCTTTTTTTAATGATGGTCATTATGTTACTACTTATCGATTTAGACAAAGTTTGACTTTAAATAATAGATTTAATTATTTTTAATTCGCTTTTAAAACTCGTAGTATCCGATTTTTTTTTTTTTTTTTTTTTTGCCAGTACCTATAATCAGAACAACACCATTTGGAAAGGCTTTTTTTGTTTATTTATGTTTTATTAATAAAAAATAGCATTTTTTTTCTATGAAAAGTCAATAGCTGTGAGTATCGGAAAATGATACCATTATTACTAATCATTAATTAAATACGAGAAGGAAAAGAGTAAAAAAAACAACAAAAATTAGCGGACTTGAATCGTTCTCTACCACTGAGCCAAATACAGATAACTTTGAAATTTGAAAATTGTGGAACTCTTCTGCGGTGAGATAAAAAAAAAATAGTTCAAATTGAACATGGCGGACAACGTCAATAAGTTGCCTGACAGAAGGCAAGTATTTAGCGGTTTTAGAAAAGCCAGTGAAATTTTAAGAGAGCAAAGTCACCGAAATTTACTGCAGACTCTACAAGTAAACCAATTTTTTTCCCATTGGATTCTGTACCAGTTCACAGCCTGATGAACGGATTTTTACAACTATTGGCTCAGATTTTTACTCAAGCTTACCTCGTGCTCACACTGAAGTTAAGGACACTATTTGTTTTGAACGTCAGTCGCAGTCTTCGCTTCCGAATTTTACAGAATGTCCAAATGCAGTGTTTACTAATAATAAAGGTGGGTTTATTAAGGCCAGTGCTCTTACTAATGTGATATCTCAAAAACACTATGATGTTAACACAAAAAAATCTCTCTCAAAAACAGGACGTTTTTTTACAGATTTAAATCCATCCCCCGATACTGAAAATCTTCCTCAATTTGGTGAAGGTAGCCAACAAACAACTAACGATAGTGGTGATTTTTACCAATATCCCACAACCTCAGGACATAATGCATTGACGAACCCTTTTCTATGTAGTTCTATGTTAAATCGTGTTCCTTCTTTGCCACTACCTAGATGGAAGAAAAAAAGGAACGTCCCTAATAATAATAATCAGACTACGGGTGTTGGTGACACTTCAATCACCACGTACATGTACAAGCTAAATAAAGTGCCAGCATCCACTGTTTCTATGTTTACAAAAAAGAAAATAGCTCAAATGCAAACCCAACGAAATATTACCAGTTTTTGCAAAGTTTCAGCCCGCGATAAATGTTCAAACTCCTATGATGAGAAATATTGTGACATCTCGATTCGGCCGGGTGGACGTTTTAAGAGGAAAGATTTTTCGTCGATTTCGATGGACAGTTCTCAAGCTGAGTCGAAGTCCTTTTCCGAGTCTGTTCTGACGATGAAGAAAAACAAACTAGTACGAATATCAAAGAAGATCAGTCGTCGTCGTCAAGCAGTGACGAGAGAAGACCCGAAGATTATAACTTATATAAGTCTCACTATGGTCTTTTCGGGTGCGATTCTGCTGAAAAATCAACAGGTGAAGATGTTTACTTCCAACAATTACCTGATGAACTGAAAAGAATCATATTTTGCCAGTTACCTGCGACACAATTATTTGAAGTTTGTTCCAAGGTTTGTAAGGATTGGAGGCGTATAATTTACAACGAAAAGGTTAGTCCATTGCATGATTCTTTATTAAAAATGAAATCTAATGTATATTTGTTATAATATTTCCAAAGGTAAATAATGAAAAATTAAGCCAGGTTTAACTGTTGCGACCCTATTGCGAAATTGTAGTTGACATTTCCAACAAGGGAGTGCATTTTACAAGGCTCTATAACTAGAATCGTCCAGGATTTCTACCCTTTTTTTTTACGATATATCACTTTTTGTTTTTTTGTTTTTTTGTTTGTTTTTATGGTTATCGGCGTAAATATTGCACTTCCTTAGATATTTACTGTGTGCTCTTTCTGACCCTAACAGTACAACTGCCCCAAAACCATAACACTTGCACAAGTTTTTTTTTTTTTATATTGTAAAAATTCGATTTTAAAAAGTTGTACGAGTTTTAGTAGGTACCACCAATTTGACCCTGTGAAATTTACCCCCCCCCATATTTAAACACAATGAAACTTACAGAAAATTTAATATTTTCTTGAAAAAAAATTTTTCCATTCTAAAGAAAAAACATAAAATAAACTCTTGATGATTTAAAAAAAAAATTTCAGCATACGGAAATAATGAAAATTATGATTGAAAAACAATGTTTCATTTTTGCACTGTTAAATCAACTGAAATTTAAGTAGCTAAAAACAAGTTACGATATGAGGATTTTTAAAATACATCTTGAAATAGTTTTTTTCTAAAATATATTAGGGAAATATTTTTTTACGAGGTCTATCCCCCCCCCTTTATTTTATGAGATAATAAAAATGACGCGTCAGTAAAAAAATGTTTCTTTTTTTCTATAAAGATAAGAGTCTGAATAACTATATCAATGAAATTTGTATGAATGTACGAGTGTAGTTTTTTTGAGGAAAAATTAATGAAATCTGAAATAAAAAGTGCAAAAAAATGTCATAATATTAATATTTGAAAACTTTTTTTAGCTTTGTAATTGGTATGTACTATTCTATTAAATTGTCAAAAAAATTTTTTTTTTTAAGAATTAATTTTTAAGAGATTTTCAATCTTTTGTGTGATTAAATATTTTTAATTTCTGCGTGAAATAAATCATTTTTTTTTTCCTGCGTCAAAAAATCGAATTTTCACGGATATTTAAAAATATGAATTTTATAATTCAGGTAAACTAAACATTGGTCCGATACGAGCTCGATTAATATTTTAAAAGAATTTGTAATTTTATTGTTGAATAGTAAATGTATGATCCTTAGAATATACGGAAGAGCATAGCTGACATTTAAAAATCCATTAAAATTTTTTTTAAAGTAGACAACTGGAACTTTTAATATAAATTCCTTAGAAAATAAGCTAACGAAAAAAAACAGGATGAATATTTTTTTCTTATTTACGAGACTTAAGTTTCAAATGTTAAGACGTCCTACTACCAAAACTGTATCAGTATCGATTTTTTTTTTACACATATGTTCCATCATTGAATTATCTTTCCAAAAATGTTGAATTAATTTTCATACAAAAAACAACTTACCGAGAAATTAGTACGGGGGATCAATACGCGAAACAAAATCTAACAAAAGTGATTAACCTTTTCAATTTAGTAAACATTTATTTACAATAAAACAGTTACTTTATTTTGGTTGATTTTTCAGAAAAGTTTCCTGTGATCCCCTTATCAGCAGGTGCACGAAATAGTGCATACCTAGGTAATAGGGTTGGGACAATCATGTAGGTGCTAGGAATTGACGTGACCAGCGAGACTCTCTGACCACCTGTCTAGCCTAAGTAAGGGCCTAAGTGGAGTGTTGTATGTCATGAACTATTCAACCACCAGGATTCCGTCCTTAAGCATCATGGGTCGCCACCCACAGATAACAGGTGGTCCCATTGGGTGGTCTTTTTTTTGGGGGGGGGTCTAACAGTGTTTTATCTATTTATGTATTTATTTTTAGGAGTAGTTTGTTTTATTTTCGGTTTTTTTTTATTATATTATTATTATTATTATTGTTGTTGTTGTTGTTATTGATGTTGATGTTGTTGTTGTTGTTGTTGATGTTGTTGTTGATGTTGTTGTTGATGATGATGATGATGATAATGACGATGATGGTGATATAATAATAATAATAATAATAATAATAATAATAATAATAATAATAATAATTTATAAAACAGGATTTGGGGGGAGGATATATTGTTTTTGGAATTTGTTTTTAGTTTTTTATTAATCTAGGCACTGGCAAAATGAGCCTAAAATACGTTTTTGACAAAAATGACTTTAGCCGCCCCTACAGAAAATAATTTACCAAAAATCAGGAAATTATCAGATTTTAATGAAATTTTCAGTGTTTATTTATCAATGAATGATCTTTATAATACATTATTTATTTTATTACAAAACTTTCTGATTTTTTTTTCAGGTCACTTAATTTTGACACCCCCCCCCCCTTAATTTGGGAGTGTAAAATATTGGCGAGTTGGTCCTTGATTGATACTGATTACAGTAGAAATAATGAGATAAAAGACCGAAGTTGTAAATAGAAAAAAAAATTTTTAAGTGGAATATTTTATAAGAAAATAAATACCGAAAATCGGAAAATAAAATGTTAAAAATAATAAATAATTAATTTTTTGGAGATTTCTTTTTTACTCATTTCGATAATTATTTAATTGGCTATTATCTTATAAAAGAAAAAAAATATACATCGATATATTTTCTGCTTAAAAAAGGGGGGGGGCTACATTTTCAATAGAGTTTTTCTTCAAAACGTATACTTTGATTGACTAAAATGAGGTTTGCATTAAATAGATATTTATTTCTAGAATATAAAAATATAACATTTAAACTTAAAATCCGAGTATTTTTATTTTAAATGAATTTTATATATTAATTTTTCATAGCAAAAATACTAAATTAAAGTTTTGAAATAAAATAACTGATGCATTATAAAATTCTTTAATTGATAAATCAATACTGAAAATTTCATTAAAATCTGATAATTACCTGATTTTTGGTAATTTTTTTTTTTCCTTTGCAATCGCGAATGTTGTATTTAAATTGTAAACAAGCGCTTAAAACCCTTGAAAAAGAGACAGAATGGCAGATCGCGTCGAAATTGACCAAACCAAATCCTTTAAATGTATTAAAAATAAACTGCATATGTAATGATATTTTTCTTTTTTAATGATGGTCATTATGTTACTACTTATCGATTTAGACAAAGTTTGACTTTAAATAATAGATTTAATTATTTTTAATTCGCTTTTAAAACTCGTAGTATCCGATTTTTTTTTTTTTTTTTTTGCCAGTACCTATAATCAGAACACACCATTTGGAAAGGCTTTTTTGTTTATTTATGTTTTATTAATAAAAATAGCATTTTTTTCTATGAAAGGTCAATAGCTGTGCGTATTGGAAAATGATACCATTATTACTAATCATTAATTAAATACGAGAAGGAAAAGAGTAAAAAAACAACAAAAATTAGCGGACTTGAATCGTTCTCTACCACTGAGCCAAATACAGATAACTTTGAAATTTGAAAATTGTGGAACTCTTCTGCGGTGAGATAAAAAAAAAATAGTTCAAATTGAACATGGCGGACAACGTCAATAAGTTGCCTGACAGAAGGCAAGTATTTAGCGGTTTTAGAAAAGCCAGTGAAATTTTAAGAGAGCAAAGTCAGCCGAAATTTACTGCAGACTCTACAAGTAAACCAATTTTTTTCCCATTGGATTCTGTACCAGTTTCACAGCCTGATGAACGGATTTTTACAACTATTGGCTCAGATTTTTACTCAAGCTTACCTCGTGCTCACACTGAAGTTAAGGACACTATTTGTTTTGAACGTCAGTCGCAGTCTTCGCTTCCGAATTTTACAGAATGTCCAAATGCAGTGGTTACTAATAATAAAGGTGGGTTTATTAAGGCCAGTGCTCTTACTAATGTGATATCTCAAAAACACTATGATGTTAACACAAAAAAATCTCTCTCAAAAACAGGACGTTTTTTTACAGATTTAAATCCATCCCCCGATACTGAAAATCTTCCTCAATTTGGTGAAGGTAGCCAACAAACAACTAACGATAGTGGTGATTTTTACCAATATCCCACAACCTCAGGACATAATGCATTGACGAACCCTTTTCTATGTAGTTCTATGTTAAATCGTGTTCCTTCTTTGCCACTACCTAGATGGAAGAAAAAAAGGAACGTCCCTAATAATAATAATCAGACTACGGGTGTTGGTGACACTTCAATCACCACGTACATGTACAAGCTAAATAAAGTGCCAGCATCCACTGTTTCTATGTTTACAAAAAAGAAAATAGCTCAAATGCAAACCCAACGAAATATTACCAGTTTTTGCAAAGTTTCAGCCCGCGATAAATGTTCAAACTCCTATGATGAGAAATATTGTGACATCTCGATTCGGCCGGGTGGACGTTTTAAGCGGAAAGATTTTTCGTCGATTTCGATGGACAGTTCTCAAGCTGAGTCGAAGTCCTTTTCCGAAGTCTGTTCTGACGATGAAGAAAAACAAACTAGTACGAATATCAAAGAAGATCAGTCGTCGTCGTCAAGCAGTGACGAAGAAAGACCCGAAGATTATAACTTATATAAGTCTCACTATGGTCTTTTCGGGTGCGATTCTGTTGAAAAATCAACAGGTGAAGATGTTTACTTCCAACAATTACCTGATGAACTGAAAAGAATCATATTTTGCCAGTTACCTGCGACACAATTATTTGAAGTTTGTTCCAAGGTTTGTAAGGATTGGAGGCGTATAATTTACAACGAAAAGGTTAGTCCATTGCATGATTCTTTATTAAAAATGAAATCTAATGTATATTTGTTATAATATTTCCAAAGGTAAATAATGAAAAATTAAGCCAGGTTTAACTGTTGCGACCCTATTGCGAAATTGTAGTTGATATTTCCAACAAGGGAGTGCATTTTACAAGGCTCTATAACTAGAATCGTCCAGGATTTCTACCCTTTTTTTACGATATATCACTTTTTGTTTTTTGTTTGTTTTTTGTTTTTATGGTTATCGGCGTAAATATGCACTTCCTTAGATATTTACTGTGTGCTCTTTCTGACCCTAACAGTACAACTGTCCCAAAACCATAACACTTGCACAAGTTTTTTTTTTTTTAATATTGTAAAAATTCGATTTTAAAAAGTTGTACGAGTTTAGTAGGTACCACCAATTTGACCCTGTGAAATTTACCCCCCCCCCCTATATTTAACACAATGAAACTTACAGAAAATTTAATATTTTCTTGAAAAAAATTTTTCCATTCTAAAGAAAAACATAAAATAAACTCTTGATGATTTAAAAAAAAAATTTCAGCATACGGAAATAATGAAAATTATGATTGAAAAACAATGTTCTCATTTTTGCACTGTTAAATCAACTGAAATTTAACGTAGCTAAAAACAAGTTACGATATGAGGATTTTGTTAAAATAAAAATCAATTAACTGATTTTCACGAAAATTTCCATAAATGTTTACCATTGGATGTAAATACATCTGAAATAGTTTTTTCTAAAATATATTAGGGGAAATATTTTTTTACGAGGTCTATCCCCCCCCCTATTTTATTTTATGAGATAAAAAAAATGACGCGTCAGTAAAAAAATGTTTCTTTTTTTCTATAAAGATAAGAGTCTGAATAACTATATCAATGAAATTGTATGAATGTACGAGGTGTAGTTTTTTGAGGAAAAATTAATGAAATCTGAAATAAAAAGTGCAAAAAAATGTCATAATATTAATATTTGAAAACTTTTTTTAGCTTTTGTAATTGGTATGTACTATTCTATTAAATTGTCAAAAAAATTTTTTTTTTTAAGAAATTAATTTTTAAGAGATTTTCAATCTTTTGTGTGATTAAATATTTTTAATTTCTGCGTGAAATAAATCAATTTTTTTTTCCTGCGTCAAAAAATCGAATTTTTCACGGATATTTAAAAATATGAATTTTATAATTCAGGTGAACTAAACATTGGTCCGATACGAGCTCGATTAATATTTTTAAAAGAATTTGTAATTTTTATTGTTGAATAGTAATGTATGATCCTTAGAATATACGGAAGAGCATAGCTGACATATTTGTTTTACAAAGAGACGAGACGCTTCTGAGTAACCGTAGCTTGTTTTTCTTTGGTCAAAAAAGTTAAATAAAATAATTTTTTACGCTATTAGAATAAAAAGTAGGTATATGTTGATTATTTTATCAGTTTTTCTCTTAGAAAAAATATTCAAATTTTCATTTCATTTCATTTTCGATTTTAAAAATGAATACCAAAACGAAGACCTCTATCTATCAAAATCTGGTTGTTTGTTAACAGATGATTTTTAGGTTTTTTTTTTGTTTTTTTTTATTATAAAACTAACCCCTAACAAACAACCGGATTTTGACAGTGTAAATGAAAAAATGTCCTTATGAAACAAGATCGCAAAAGGGGGTGCCTAAAGGTCATATGGTCCCCCACTTTCTTGGGTATTTTCCTTGTACTTTTTTGGTAAATTTCCAAGATCATTATGAGAATTACTAATACTGATAATGCTAAATAACTTTGGGAATGTATAACATGTTTACATTAAAATTTGTATTCAGTTTGATTATGAAAACAATCTCTCTCTCTCTCAAGACTCTCTCTCTCTCTCTCTCTCTCAAGACTCTCTCACATCATAACTTACAATGCATGGAATAAAGTCCTGAAAATTTCATTAAAATTGGACAATCCCCTAATTTTTGGTAATTGTTTTAATATTTTTAATTTTTTTTATTACCTCCCTTGAGTTGAATTGCACCTACCTACTAATCATTATTATATCTTTCAAAGCCTCCATGCTTCCTGTAGTCTGCCGACATTATACCTGATGCCCCTCTCCACACACATATGAGCTCATATACATGCATATTACTACTGTAAGCTGTTCATGTTCCTGACACTAATACATTATTCTGTGTACTTGACATGAGACTTTGATGAGTTATGGTGCACCTGAGCACTGTACACAATAAATTTCATTATTATTATTATTATACAAGAGAGTGAATGGCCTCCTTTGAAAGAAAAAAAAAATTAATTAAAAAAAATAAAACCGAAAGCCACAGTATCAATGATAAAAAATGAAATCGATAAAGTAAATTGTAATTCCACAAATTGAGCTCGTAATATATAAAAGAAAACTGAGCATTCTTTATATAAACTAGCAAATATATGCACCCTCCGGGTGCAAGTATTTAAGTTTTAATGTAATAAAATATTGTATTAAATTAGAAAGGCTAATGAAACTAAATAAGAATACAGATAAAAAGATTTGAAACAGAGGGAGTATAATAAAAGATTTGAAACAGAGGGAGTATAATAAAAAATGGAACAACTGAAACTTACTCTTCCATCACTCTCGTCTTTCATTGTTATTTTTTCTAATTTAAGTATTTAGTTATAAGAGGAAGTAAAGAATAAAATGACAGTTATCTTGTTAATGGATTTTATTTAAGATTCATTGAAGAGATTTTTGCTTATATTCATTAAAATGAAACCAAACAGTTAGAAATCAATGATACTAAGCACATATTTATTAAATTCGATTTTTTAATATTAATATGCAAATTAGCCTTCCCGTTCACACTGTAAACCGCTATTTTGTTGTATATATAAATATAATTGCATGTTGTCAGTATGTAGACATAGTTAACAGTATTAATAATGTAAGACAATTTTATTAATAATTGAGGTTTAGGTAAAAATAAAATCATGGAGAATGTGATGTCAATAACTAAGAGAATTTTGACTTGAGTAGGAATATAGTTTCGGTTACAGACAGAAAAACACACAATCTCCATTATAATAAGATATTAAATATAGAATCTGTTAAGTTCTCTGATTTAGTATTTAAAAATGATCATTTTTTTTTCTTTGCAGTTTATGCTATGGAAGTATCGGTATTTCTGCTTCAAGAAAAAAAATACCCGTTACTGGGCAACTCCCTATGGAATGTTTGACTTCTATAATACAGGTGTAGAATGGATAATAAGGTAATATGTTTATCCTAAATTTTTTTTTTTTTCAATTCCTGTTTTTCTTTGGACCATAATCTTTTCAGCACCCTTTATAGTATGTATTTATACAATCCACAGGTGGGATGTGACGCAAGGTGGCTAGTATGGGGCATCCAGTGAGGGCCAAACTCTTATATTCAGTAGTAATGGATATGCGAGACTAGCTTGTTAACCATTACACTATGATGGGATGTCCTGTAGTAATATTAAATCATTCTTAGAATACTTGTTTCAGAGTTAATGACTTTCAAAATTATTGCCTCATTACTTGAAACTAGATATTGACATATTTTGTACTTTTCTCACAAAATTGCAATTATATATATATATATATATATAAGATAAACCTAATGAGTCAGATATACCTACTAAAAGTTTTTAGCTTAGTGCTCTTCAGGGCTAAGATCTGACTCGAAACTTTTAGTAGGTATATCTGACTCATTAGGTTTATCTTTATTATTTGCTCTACTTAGGTATCGAGCACTCTTTACTTATTAGCTTTAGTATATCCTGGCGTTTTTGTATGAATATATATTTTCATATATATATAAATATATATATATACATATAAATTGTTTTTTCTTTTGGCCAAGTATTATAGTATCAACCGATTATTTTCAGTTGGTACGACTATCTTGGTCTTTTCTTTTTTTCAAAAAAAATTTTTTTTTTCCCCCATGTAATGTTTGGTAGTATATTTTTACAATCAAACTATTTGCCAGGTTTTTTCTTACCGCAAGGGTTTTCCAACAAGTTTGGTATATCATATATATATATATATATATAATTGCAATTACTAGCTAACTAGATCAAGACTAAGGAGTACAACACAGTGGGGGTTGTAGATAAGGAATTTTCATGGAAAATTAACACGAGACTAAAGCAGACAGGCATAGGCTCCATAACAACTAAAGGAAGAAGTCAGCATGACATCTAAAAAACACCACCAACCAAAAAGACTCTTGAAAGAAGGAATACACAAATATTGTCCCTGGGGGCAGGGAGAAATGGATAAATGTAAGCTGAATTTGGTTATTTGCCAGTCTGAATAAAGAAGTGGTCTGACAAAACTCGGTGGGCCTCAGATACCCATGAGTGGAAATGATCCATAATCACGATACCCCTGGTATTTTTATTTGCAAATATATATATATGGTGGACTCTCCTATTGTGAACGATAGATGAGGGTCAGCAATGAGCGATTTGTTTACTCCCATGTTGTGCATGCTATCAAGAAGAAATTTGTATTTCCTCGAGTGATAGCAGCCCAGCCTTGCTTCGAGCTATGAAGCCACACTGACAGATGGAATTTCCTAAATCAGGAGTCAGATGTTTTTGTTTTAAAGTTAAACTGAGCTGATCTCAATGTTTCAGTCCATTTTCTTCAAAGCTCTTTAATCTAGCAAAACATGTCTTACGCCATTCTTTCCGATTTGATGCTAAATTTTCGCAAGCACTCAGGTTGATATTGAGATGTTTCAAATTGTCCTTCAATTTGTCTTTATAGTGTAAGAGTGGGCGTCCAACAGAACTCTTAGCATTTGGTAATTGTCCGTATAATATCTTCTTTGTTAGCCTGTTCTCATTCATTCTGATAACGTAACCAGACCACCTAAGCTGAACCTTTGCTAGTAAGGTTTCAATGCCAGCAATGTTACATTTTTTTAATATTGTGCTATTTTTCACTCTATCATCCTATTTTATATCTCAAATGGCACGAAAAACGACACATGTGAAAGGCATCAATATATAATAATGTAATATATATATATATATATATATCATCATGTCACGCAAGTAGCATGGATATCCATGACAATTTCTCACCAACCTTTCCTATCATTCATTGCCCCTGGGAGGTCTTCTGCGCAGCAACCAGCATCCTCGCATAGTTGGTCAATGGCATGTACATGTGTTGGCTTTCACGGAGAATATATATATATATATATATATATATATATATATATATATATCTATATCAATAATAATAAATAATTTTTTTTTTTTCGTATGTATTTATTTGTATGGAAACAAATCTGCTACCATATTGGTTTTATGCTATTTAAACTTGATTGGTTAAATGAAGCAATCTTCGAGCAGTGAAAGGTTTTGAAAATGTGAAAGATATGGTCAAAGTGATTGTGCCTTTGTGTAACTATGCACTTTGATTTTTTTTTTTTTTTTTTTTTTTTTTTTTTTACAAACTTCTCTTTATCGTGATATATAAACACACAACGTTTCGGCCATTGTAAGCCTTGCTACTGACTTAAACGACTTAATTTTATGCAGGATTAATGGGATTTTGAAAAAAATTAATGGTGAAAAACTTTGAGAAAAAAAAGTTCTAAATTTAAGTAGCACTCCCTCTATGTCCACCATTAGTTCACAAAATGGAGTCCTCCTCAAGACAAGAGCCAACAGACAATGCCACATCTGCTTACCTTGTCATCAGGTGGTGTATTTAATTCTTACTAGAGTTTATAAGACAAGTAAGTACAAATTAACTAAAAAGAATCATCCCTTGCGCATGGACAGCGGAATGAGAACAATCCAAAATTTTCACTTGTATTGAAGAGTATAAAAAAATATCGTGAGACAAGGGAGATAATTAAGTAAAATTTATAAACGATTATCTCCCGTGGAAATATGTTCGTAGTTTGCTAATTTTGTATTTATTTTTTTTAATGAACTTAACTTATTTACACCATATTTTTTAATAATCCGCTCTGATATATGGTGTTTAAAAAAAAAAAAAAGGTTATTTCCTATAAGTCTAATATAAACAAAGGGGAACCACTCTTGACTGATAAATTATTTATTCATTTATTTATTCATCTACTAGGAAAAAAGAAGACGGGTTTAGGGTTAGTTTAATGGGAAAATAAATAAATAGTTTATCAGTCAAGAGTGGTTCCCCTTTATTTGTTAGACTTATAGGAAATAACAAAAAAAAAATTCAACCATCTCTTTGAAAACAATAACTCCCAAAGATCAAAACAGAATAAAAAAACAAAAACAAAACCTTAAATATATCTAAGAGTGTAGAAAGTATGGATATTGAAACATAATTGTAAATCTCAAATTAATGTGTGTATAATATATATACTTATTTACTAAGCTTAGATTTGACACAAGGCCAGAAGTATGGGTGCCCAATGAGAATCTAACTCACTAACAATGGTCTGCAAAGCAAGCTTGCTAGCCTTTACACCATGTGAGGTACCCATGTATAATATATATATATATGATCTTGTTAGAGTCCACGTATGCTTCTTTGCAGATATGTCATGAATGTTGGGAACATTTTGGGGTTGTATTAGAAGCATGGAAAAGTGTAAAATAAGGAATGATAACCAAAATTCCAACTGATGAATATTGTTATTTAAATAACACAATATACATGACTTATATTCACATGCATTTGGGCTAGATAAAACCTCCGTGCACCCCACCAGGGAGGTCAAAGTTTAAGTACTGGACATGTATGCTGAAAAGAGGAGTTCACTTTCTAAAGGAGGTGGGGGTATATTCGCAGAGTTCCGTCCTGGCCTCCTGCCTCAAAAACTGCTAGCCGGTGGCTGCTGAAAAAAAAACACCAGCTACAATTGAAGTCCGTAGCCGAAGCGGTGTCACTTGAAAAAAAAAAAAACTAGGGTTTAGTGTTAGTTAATGGGAAAATAAATAAATAATTTGGGCTCTGTTTTTTCTGGGTCACCCTGTATACAGAAAAAACAAATCCTACAGATTTTGTAATAAAACTGTTAATTTTAACTGGGGGGGTTAGGGTTGGGTTTTCTGGGAAAAACACCCTAAGCTGGTTGTTTTGTTTTTTCCAAGTGACACCGCTTCGGCTACGGACTTCAATCGTAGCTGGTGTATTTTTTTCAGCAGCCACCGGCTAGCGATTTTTTAGGCAGGAGGCCGGGACAGAACTCCGCGAAGAGTACTGGAGGTGGCTCCCAAGTAATCGAGCAAGTACCTGGTACTTTTAGTATTTTTGTAATTTAACCATTGTAGTTCTTTTTGACAATAACAAAATTAAAAAAATTTCAAATCAATTATTATTCTGATAACCCCATTGTTTTCTATTGAATTTCAATATGTCACAGTTGAATGTGCTATCTTTATTAAATTCATAAATGACTTGATTAGTTAACTTAAATTTAATTGAAACAATGTTGTGACATTACAATAAAGAAGGGCTGGGTTAGCTCAGTCGGTAGAGCATGTGTTAGACCACATGTTTCATAGTTCAATACCGGTCCTCGTCAACTCAGCATATGAGTCGCACATGGGAACTGTGGTAAAGTAAGGAGCTGATGGTAGGTGTGGCGCTCCACCTCAGATGCAAAAACAATCTCCTTGGTCTAGCGCTAGTGGAAAGGGGATAAACTCCCTCGCTGATTGGCTGATACTGACTTTAGGCCACTCTGATGCCTTTACTTATTATAGATTATATTAATTCATTATCTTGACTAGCAAATATATGCACCCTCCAGGTGCTAGTATTTAAGTTTTAATATAATAAAATATATTAGATTAGAAAGGCTGATGAAACTGAATAAGAATGCAGATAAAAAGATTTTGAACAGAGGGGGTATGATTGAAAAATAGAACAACTTTGAAACTAACTCTTCCATCATTTTTCATTACTCCCATCTGTCTTTGTTAAATTTTCCTAATTTAACTATTTAGTTAAGATAGAAAGTAAAGAATGATATTACAGTTATTTCTTCTTGTTAATGGATTTCTTTTAAGATTTATTCCTGAGATTTTTGCTTATATTCAATAAGATAAAACCAAACAATTAGAAATCAATAATACTAAGCATATATTTATTAAAATCAAATTTTTAATATCAATATGCAAATTAGCCTTACCATTCACACTGTAAACCACTATTTTGTTGTATATATAAATACAATTGCATGTTCTTAGGGAATTGTGATTTGTATAGTAATATAGTTTCGGTTACAGACAGAAAAACTCACAATCTCCATTATAATAAGATATATAAATGAATTATATTTACATCTAGATAATGTTATGCTTATGTAATAGGTACTTTTCACAAGATCACAATTTTCATTAAGCATACATGTCAGGTAACTAAACTTTGACCCACCACCACTAAAAATACCAAGTACTTCTGGTATTATTCAAATACTTGTCTTTATATTATCATGTAACATTTTGTTATGACTTCACAGTTAATCATTTAGTTATTTTCTGAATTTCTTTACAGTCAGATGAAATGCCAGACGAGTACGTTCCTAGATTTGTTACCATCTCTGAAGAAACATGTTTATTATAAGGAAGCCATGTTTGTTTTTGAGACAAGCTTTCAGGACTGTTATATTGACAATGTAAGCCTAAAATTTATATATCTTTTTATTTTTTTTATTTTTGGTGTTTTTTTCTTTTTTTTTTTCTTTTTTTTTTTTTTTTTTTTGTGTGTGTGTGTGTGTGTGTTGTTTGTTTTTGTGTTATTTTTGTTGTTGTTTTTTTGTTTTTTTTATACAGCTTATTTTGGTTTACACTTTCTTAGAACAAAAAGTTCCGTTTATTTACCACCATGGGCAGGATGCATGACCAGGTCAATTTTTAAGCAAAATGTAACTGGTTTGGATTTAGATTTTTCCTTCTCCTATACCAGTTGCAATACCAAGGTCAAAGAACCATACCATACTATTAAAACTGATAATTTACTTATGATGTATTTATTCTCTCTCTCTCTCTCTCTCTCTCTCTCTCTCTCTCTCTCTCTCTCTCTCTCTGAGAGCTGAGACTCCAGTTCTGGAGTGTGGAGTACTCCTTCATTGCCATTACTCTCAAGTCCACTCTGACCCAGAGTGGTAGTACCTGGGTCAAATAGATCTGAGTTTTAAAAAAATATTTGATAGAACAGTTTT
>CM042163.1:63684479-63772361 GCA_023376005.1 Doryteuthis pealeii
TGAAATTCCATCTTCTGATTGAACCCTATCAGAAAAATTAGAGATAAATTATCTGCTCCTGGCACCAGAGGGTGATTCGCCAATATACAATGTTGGCACCTAAATTGAATTCCATGATTAAGTTTGAGTAGACACCAGCAAGACATCTTTTCCAGTTGCTCTTCATACCTTTAAACCCTCAGCAGACAAGTCTGGCTGAAAACGCCATTAAGTTTGCAATTTTGTACCTTTATTAATATGTTTTTTATCTTCAATTGTTGTTATCTTTCTTCGTCTGAATTTAATTGCCTATTACCTGGGAAATTAATCGAGTCCCCGCAAAAACATCATAACCCTTGTTTTATTCATCAAAATTTGTTTTCATTCTCTGTCCACCCTTTGCCCTCTCTATCTATTTGAAAATGTCAACATGGAGGACATTTGTCCTTTTTGAGGGAAATAAAATTATACCATAGAATATAGACATGAACTTAATCAGTACCATACAACATGATCCCAACTGTTGTCTTGTACTCTAACAATTTGTTTTAAAATAAACAATTTACCTACAAACAATTCCCATACAAATCATATATACAATAAAACGAAGTTTTGGGTTATTTCCTATAAGCCTAACATAAAGGGACCGGTTTAGCTGAGTCGGTAGAGTGTTCAGCTAGGAATCACAAGGTTCCTGGTTCCATACCGGCCCTCGCCAACTCAGCTTATGAGTAGCACAGGGATGTGTGCGGTAAAGTGAGGAGCTGGTGGTAGGTGTGGCGCTCCACCTCAGATGCTAAAATAATCTCCTTGGTCTAGCACTATTGAAAAGGAGATAGACTCCCTTGCTGTCTGGCTGATACTGACATTAGGTCGCCTCGACGACTTTACTTTACTAACATAAATAAAGGGGAACCACTCTTGACTGATAAATTATTTATTTTTCCCATTAATCTAACCCTAAACCCATCTTCCTTTTTCCTAGTAGATCAATAAATAAATAATTTATCAGTCAAGAGTGGTTCCCCTTTGTTTATGTTAGACTTATAGGAAATAACTGAAGATTTGATATTAGATAATCCTGGTTATTTCCTGTAACTCCAACATAAAAATGGGGGAACCACTCTGAATGAATTAATCTACCCATTATTTTCCCATTAAACTAACCCTAAACCCTAACCCCGTCTTCTTTTTTCCTAGAAGACCAATGAATGAATAAAAAAATTTAAAAAATAATTTATCAGTCAATCAAAGTGGTTCCCCTTTTTTTATGTTGGAGTTATAGGAAATAACCATAGCCCAGCCCCCCCCCCCCCCAACAAAAAAAAATTTTTTTTTTTACCAAAGCTTTTTTTTTTTTTTTTTTTTTTCTCTCTCCAGTGAAAGCAGTAAGAAAATTCGACTTAGTGCTGAACAACTAAAGATTATTAATCTTCATCTCAAACCAGGAGATGTTATTAAAATCTTAGCTTATGCTGGTAAGTGACTAACTCTTCTTTACTTGTTTATTGAAAGAAGGTGATAATCCCACATTTACATTTTTTAATATGTTAGAGAATAAAACAATTATATTAGAGATCAATAGCACCAAGTAATTATTTGTTAAAACCAGTATGCAAATTAACCATTACAAAGGCACTTTTGCTGGGAGCCAATTGGGGTTATAGTTTGAAAATGTTTGTAAATCACTAGTCTAGATGTTACAAAAGTTTTTATGTTACAAAACATTACAAAAGCACTTTAGCTGGAGCAGAAAACATTAGTGAATATAAAAAGCAAGATAGCAGTATATTACAAAACAACTACGACTTAGTCCTGAACAACTAAAGATTAATAATCTTTATCTCAAACCAGGAGATGTTATTAAAATCTTAGCTTATGCTAGTAAGTGACGAATTCTTCTTTATTTGTTGTTTATTGAAAGGTGATGGAAAGAAGGGGATACACATGTTTTATGGTTATTTCCTATAACTCCAACCTAAAAAAGGGGGAACCACTCTGAATGAATTTTATCTGTTAATTAATCTACCCATTATTTTCCCATTAAACAAACCCTAACTTCTTTTTTCCTTTCTTTAATGGGAAAATAATGGGTAGATTGATTAACAGATAAAATTAATTCCGAGTGGTTCCCCTTTTTTTAGGTTGGAGTTATAGGAAATAACCTGTTTTATGTTATAGGTTCCTACATTTACAAGTAGCATTCAATAAAGAAGGAAAACTATGGTTAGCGGAATGAGAACAGGATACCCCCGTGGACTGAATAAAGGATTAGGTTCAAAGTTCCATGATGGCTCCCGATTACTACAAGAAGGTTCCCGAGTCCGACAAAAAAATACCTAAAGAAGGCCGGAGGGCATATCGGCCGAAACATTGTACAAATAACAATAAAGATGGGGACAATAGTCTGAATAACGCAGATAATACTAAGAAGGAAAACCTTTTGAAAAGAGCAGAATTTTTTTCTATAAATGTAAACATTTTAAATTGTATATGAATTATTAATACTAGCAAGAATATGTGCCCTCCATTGGGCATAAATATTTAAGTTTTAATGCAGTGAGATATATGGTTATTTCCTATAAATCTAACATAAACAAAGGGAACCACTCTTGACTGATAAATTATTTATTTATTTATTGATCTACTAGGAAAAAAGAAGACAGGTTAGGGTTTAGGGTTAGTTTAATGGGAAAATTGATAAATAATTTATCAGTCAAGAGTGGTTCCTCTTTGTTTATGTTGTACTTATAGGAAATAACCAAATATATTTAATTAGAAAGACTAACAAAATTAAATAAGAACACATATAAAAACTTATTTTAATTATATTTTAATTGATTTCTATATAAAAGTCATTCATAGGTTTGATTTTGATACGGTGGAGAATAAAACTATTAGACATTAATAACACTAATTATTTATTAAACCTGGTTTTGTTAAAACCAGTATGCAAATTAACCACACCATGTATTATATAAACCTTTATTTCTTAGTGATATATAAGACACATTGCAGGATTTTAAATGCACAAATAACATGGGCTGTTTGGAGGCAAATCTAGCACAGATTTTAATAGATATCATTAATAAATAAAATTTATTCTATGTAATAATGATTTTGATTATGAATTAAATATTTATTGATAAACTTAAAGCCATTCCTGAGAGAATTGTGATGTAAGCAGTGACGTAGTTTCGGTTACATGGACACCGCATCTCCATTATAATAAGATAGGAATACTTGGTATGTAAATGCAAATTATTTGTATTAGATAGGACTACTTGATATGTGCAAAAAAAAAGTCTTAAACAACTATACAAAAAATGTGCCGTATGTATTTGTATTATTATAGGACTTTCGGAGACTTAGATTTTAGCATGATATTACCTTTACGAAAGATACAAATTTTGTGTAAATAGTTGGCCTAGGCTAGGCCTAGTTTGTATCTCGTATATAATAATAATAATGAAATTTATTGTGTACAGTGCTCAGGTGCACCACAACTCATCAAAGTCTCATGTCAAGTAAATAGAATAATGTTGTGTCAGGAACATGAAAAGTTCACAGTAGTAATATGCATGTATGTGTGTGCATGTGTATGTGGAGAGTGGCATCAGGTATAGTGTTGGCGGACTACAGGAAGCATGGAGGCTTTGAAAGATTCAGTGCTCTGGCAGCCTACAACAGATGGGGCAACCACCTAATATTAGGCTAAAATTTAGGATCCTAAAAGTCACAATATACAAGTATATACGGTAAATGTATAAAGAACACAATTCTCTAACCTCTAGGTATAAAATAGATGGGTTGACATAATGTTAAACTCAATCAAAACTTTTCTTTTTGTAGGAACAGGGAAGACTACAACTCTTGTGCGTTTCACCAAAATGAATCCAAACTTAAAATTCCTTTTGGTCGTTTACAACAAGTAAGTTGATTTTTTTTTTTTTCTATTTTTCTTTGTTTTATCTTTTTTGTTTTTCTCTTTATTTATTTTTATTTAATTTTTATTTTTTTGATAATTTTCTTGAAGCATTGTTAAGTAAAATATATTATTTATATTTTAAAGGCAATTACAATGCGTATAAAATAATGTCCAATGTATAATTAATTTCAAAGTATCTTCATCTTCAGGGACTGTTTTTGAAATGGACGCAGTCTTGTGGGGGTTTTTTTTGTTGTTTTTTTGTGTTTTTGACGTTCTAAACGTGCATCACAATTAAAATTTTAAATTTTCTTTTTGTTTGTTTGTTTTTTTCTCTTTTTGATTTGTTTTTTTTCTCTTTCTTTTTTTTTTTTTTTCTCTTTTTATTTCTTTTTTGTTTTTCGTTTTTCTTTTTCTGTTTTCGTTTTTCTCTTTGTTTTCTTTTTTTTGTTTTTTTTTTTTTTTTTTTTGTTTTTTTTATTTTTGTTTTTTCTGTTTTTTTTTTTTTTTTTTTTTTCTTTTTTTTGTTTTTTCTCTTTTTTGTTTTTCTCTTTTTATTTCTATTTTTTTTTTCTTTTCCTATTTTTGTTTTTTTGTCTTTGTTTTTTTTTGTGTGTGCAAATTATTTGTATTATTAATACATGATGCCATAAAGCTGTAAAGTACCATATTTGACAGCATATATGACGCACCACCATTTAAGCAGGTCAGATTCAGGAAAAAAAGTTTTTAGTATATTTAAGCATATATTGCAACCATACACTCCTGTTAACCTTGATTATAGAAATACCAGCAATAAAATAAGGATGCATGGAGTTTAGGGTAGGTAAAAGTACTGAGCGTAAGCTGGTTAGGGAGCATCATAGAGAAGATTAGTGTAGGCCTACATGAGGTCTCAAACTTCATCTACGATGTATAAGACGCAGAGCAATTTTTTGAGCCAAAATTTTGGAAAAAAGTACGTCCTATATGTCATCAAATACAGTATTTGTATTAAGAATAGTTAATTGAAGCTACAATTGTTTACTAAGGATTATTGTTAGTTACTTGAAAACATAATTGTGCTAACAAATGACTGTTATCAAACAGAAATGATTATTTGAAACTATTAATATTACTATAGTATATCTGATATCATTAAACTTTGTGCAAAAAACTCTTAAACAACTACACATCTGAACCTGACTCTCTCACAAAGAATTCCCAATTTCAGACATATATATATATATATAATATATATATATATATATATATATATATATATATATATATATATATATATATATATATATATATATATATATATATGTATATATAGAGTCTTCCTCTTGGCCATTTAAAACTTACAAATTCTGCAAACAAATCCACATTTCTTCCATTTCTAAGACCATGCTTCTAACAATCCTACCTAGCCTCTAAATATATAACATGGTAGTGTAAAAAAGGCAGTTTGGGTAAAAAGAATTAAAAAACGAATAAAAATGAAAATAAAATGGAATTAAGATCAGAAATAAGGCAGAAATAAAAGTTCGACCAAACATAATGAGGAATAGAATAGTCTTCCTCTTGGCCATTTAAAACTTACAAATTCTGCAAACTTGGCCGAACTTTTATTTCTGCCTTTATTTCTGATGTATATATATATATATATATATATATATATATAATTTGCATATTTTATTTTGTGGCTTACACTTACATGTTTGTGTAGTAAATATGTGTGTTGAAAGGAAAAATAAACAAAGGAAAGAAAATGCTGAATGGATGAAATAGATTTATTTTACTGACACGTGTTTCAACCTGGAGTTTATCCATGCACTCTATCTATTATTATTTTAAATACAAAATAAAATAATAATAGAAAACTACAAAATCTTTTAGTATACAAGAAGTAACAGTGTTTTCAGAAATTCTCCGTATTTTAACCGCTTTGATTTAAAACATCAAAGAATTTACTCTGACGAAGGTCATTATTCCTTGTATACTAAAAGATTTTGTAGTTTTCTATTATTATTGTTTTTATTTTATATTTAAAATAATAATAGTGTGCATGGATAAACTCTTCGCCGAAACACATGTCGGTAAAATAAAAATCTATTTTTATCCATTCAGCATTTTCTTTCCTTTGTTTGTTTTTCCTTTCAACCTACCGTCAGATTCGCTTCCATTTCCAACTTACACACACACATATATATATATATATATATATATATATATATATAATTATTATTTCTCTAATTCAGATCTGTTGCTGAATATGCTAAGGCGATCTTCCCCAAACATGTCTACTGTACAACTGGTCATGGTTTGGCTTATAAATCTACAGGATACATGTAAGTATTTTAATATCTTTTATTTAATCCTCTCTCTCTCTCTGCATCAGAAAATATACATTGATTACACAAGGAACATCAACAAGAACATGTTAAGTGATCCAGTCGATTGCAAAGTTAAAAAAAAACATTGGTGACAGAACGCATACTTTCCGAACACCAGATTTGATATCAAAGAATTCGATTCTCGCCATACATGCAGATATTACAATTCATGGGAGGTCATGAATTGTGAACAGACCCTGTAACTAGAATTAAATTGAGGTCTGTCAGATCTAAAATCAGGGAGTCACCATATGGAAAACTACCGGGACTGTTGGTAACCCTTACCCAGAGGTGCATAAAAACACGCCATGACAGACACAGGGTAGTTAGTTAGAATTCAGATTCAAACCGGCTTCCAGGAAGTTTAGACGTGCTCCGGGGGTCAGTCTCCCACAGGGAATCAAATATGGGCTAGATAAATGATAAAAGCTTGATCAAACAAACTTAGTCTTGTTGTTATTAAATGTAAAAACAATGACTAGCACAGACCAGCCCAAAAGTTAGAAGAATTAGCAAAGAAATCAACCCCTAGATAAGTCAACTAGACAGGAAAATGGCAGCCGTGTCCAGTGCAGTTTTAGTAATGAACACAAGACTTTATATTGTTTTTTAGACCTCTTTATTCAACCCATGTAGGAACATGTGTGAAAAAATGGCCTACAGACGGTCATTTGCATCTGTTCCATTCAGCCACCCAACCAATTGAACTGTCGGCTGGGGTGTTAAAATAGACCGACTGCACCTCTACAGAGGGGTAAGACTCCCCCAATGGGGCTACCTGTTCACCGTGGGTGACAACCCATGATGCTTAAGGATTGAACCCAGGTGATTGAGCAGTACATGACATGCAACACTCCACTTAGACCTTTACTTAGGCTAGATGGGCGGTCAGAGAGGCCCCCTCTGATCACGTCAAGCCCTAGCACCTATATGGTTGACCCAACCATATTGCTCTTATGGCAAGCCCTAACCCTTTTTATCATATGAGTGCTAGAAGACGGTAGCTGAGGGTCTTCATGTCCTTGGAATGACGTTAAACTCTATCTGATGGTGAGGTTCCAGTTTTGGAGGTTTGGGAAATGTGGAGCACTCCTTCATCACCATTGCTCCTGGTCCACTCTGACCCAGAGTGGTAGTACCTGTATGGGTTAAATAGAAAAATGTGTTTATAAAAAAAATTGATTATCCATTAAGAATGAATTTATTTCAAAACTTTGTTTATGCCACAAAACAAAACAAACCAAACCACCAACCAAAATGGACTTTCTTACTATCCTTCTGTTCTCACGCTTGGCTCTGGCCAATCAGAGACTAACTACAAGGTTAATAAAAGGTTAAGTCCTGTCAATCACTTACACTTTTTTTTTCCATGATTCAGAATTATTGTTTTTGATTTCTACACTACCGTACATAATTTTGTAGGCAACCTATCAAATTATGTAACACAGTAATCAAATTGATTTTTGTTTTCAGTTATGCCAAAAATTGTAAACTCCATCTTCGAAACCTGAAAGTGTGTGATCTTGAAAATGCCCTCTCCTGTGATCGAGTGCGCAATAATGTCCTTCATTGTCAAGTTGTGCTGACAACATTAGAAAAATTTTTTGCTTCCAAAGAAACGGAAATCCAGGAACATCATGTAACATCTGCTATGTCATTATGGGAAAAAAAAATAGTAGGTTTCACCTTTTTTCTCCTTTGCTTTTTTTTGCTTTTTTCTTCTTTTTTTCTTTTTTTTTACTTTGCTATTCTTTTTTTTTTTTTTTTTACTTTGCTTGTTTTTTTTTTACTTTACTTTATTTTTTTACTTTGCTTCTTTTTTTTTTTTTTACTTTTTTTTTTTTTGCTTTTTTTTTTTTTTTTTTACTTTGCTTTTTTTTTTTTTTTTTTGCTTTTTTTTTGCTTTTTTTTACTTTGCTTTTTTTTAAACTTTTTTTTTTACTTTGCCTTTTTTTACTTTTTTTTTTTACATTTTTTTTTTTTTTTTTTTACTTTGTTTTTTTTACTTCTTTGCTTTTTTTTACTTTGCCTTTTTTTTTTACATTTTTTTTTCTTTGCTTTTTTTTTTTTACTTTGTTTTTTTTTTTTTTTTACTTCTTTGCTTTATTTTTACTTTGCTTTTTTTTTACATTTTTTTTTCTTTGCTTTTTTTTTTACTTACTTTGCTTTTTTTTTTTTACATTTTTTTTTCTTCTTTGCTTTTTTTTTTTTTTTTTTTTCTCCTTTGCTTTTTTTCCCTCCCTTTTTCTTCTGACTAAAAGCACATAATCTTGCGCCAACTGGATGTATGGGTCACCCCAAATCCTCTTTTCATAGCCCTGTCACTTGGGGCTGCAGAATATACAGTGGGATAAGACTCCCCACTCTAATGTGGCCACCTGTTGGTTATGGGAAGGGACCAGTGATGCTTAAGACGGAATCATGGTGGTTGAGCAGCCCATTACATGCAACACTCTACTTTAGACACAAGCTCTAGCACCTATATGATTATCCTATTGTCTTTATGGCAAACCCCAACCCTTTTTATCATATGTGCTAGAAGGCGCAATTTTGGAGCTCTGGGGAATGTGGAGTAACCTTTCATCACCATTACTCCCAGGTCCAATCTGACTCAGAGTGGTAGTACCTGTTAGGGTCCCATCTATGGGTTAAGTAGAAAAGCATGAGTTTAAAGAAAATGTTTTTTATTTAAAATGAGTTTTTTTTTTTTTTAAAGTAAGTACCCATCATGAATGAATAAAACAAAAACATCCTCAGCATAAAATAACCCAACAAGGGTTGACATGCCGTAAAATCCAACCAACCAACTTCTTCAGAGGTTTGCCATTTTATGAGGAGATGGCACCATCTTGATTAAAACACATTTACTTTTTCATCATGTCGTGCATGTAGCACGCATTTCCATGACAATCTCTCACCAACCATCCCTATTATTCATCGCTGTCGGGAGGTACTCTGCACAGCATCCTGTATCCGCACAGAGTTGGTCAATGTAGGTCTTTGCTGGGCGGCCTGCACTAGAGTGACCATGTGCTGGTTTCCTTAGGAGAACATCATTTATGAGTTCATCCTTGTTTCTCCAGTGCCCAGCATGTTTTGTTTGCCTCCCTTGGATGGTATGTGTGATAGGTGGCAAGTGGCCATATAGCTGCTTTCTTGTACGGTGTTGTTTCCACGATTTGTTTAAGATTGCACAGTATTCTTGTGCGACTCTCATCTAGCTGTTTATTTAAGTAATCTATTATTATACTAAAGCTGAGCGAATGTTTTCTAAAGACTTTTTTCCTGTTTAGTTTAATGACATAAAATTCATACTGAAATATGCCTTAGTTGAGTTATATTTAAAAGAAATTCCATTTTAATTAGTTCTAATTAGTCATAATTTGCAATGAAGTTAAAAACTGACCCATCTCTTATTTCACATTCAGCCTGTGTCTTTATGTATATCTTGATTACCACCTCGTTATATATGTTAGTTTCTCAGGGAGAGTGTGAAACGTATTTGTATGTTAAGTTTCATAAGCAGCTAGCCCATAGCTTCAACATCTTGGCTCTTAATAAATTTAAATTAGGTCAAAAGTTCCCTTTCTTAGAAATCTTAAAAAATGATTTTAATGGGTTTTTTTTGGGGGGGGTGTTTGTTTTTTAAATTCTCCAGACTTTGTTTTTTTTTTTTTTGTTTTTTTTTTTTTTTGCAAACTCACTTCTCCCTAATCCCAATTATCTACCCAGAGCTCAATGGGTGACTCAATGGATTACATTTTGTCTAGTATAATTCTAGTTTTCTCTTCAATTCTAGACATACTCTTACGGATTCGATGTGAAGCATTGGCTAGATGATGCAAATTACATTTGGCGTCAGATGATTGATCTCAATAACAAAAAAGTGAAGATGACCCACGATGGATACTTGAAACTGTATCAAATCCAAAAACCCTATCTCACCAAATATGATGTGATCTTAATTGATGAAGCTCAGGACTTGACCCCAGGTGAGTTACTTAAATTTTCTGTTTCTATGACTGTATTCCCCCTGGGTCAGTTAAGCCGGCTCCAACAATGAATTCACCTGTGGTGAATTCGTGGAAGGAGTAACAAAGGAATTCACAAGCGGTCCCTTCCCAACCCTATTGCCCTTATGGCAAGCCCCAACCCCTTTTTATCATATGGGTGCTAGAAGGCGGTGGCTGCGGGTCACATGTCGGTGAGGGTCCAGTTTTGGAGGTTTGGAGAATGTGGAGCACCCCATTCATCACCATTGCTCCCTGGTCCACTCTGACCCGGAGTGGTAGTACCTGTTAGGGTCCCATCTATGAGTTAAATAGAAAAATGTATTTATAAAAAAATTGTATTATGCATTAAGAATTGATTTATTTCAAAACTTTATCGGCATTAAATGACCCACTGAGGTTGATATGCCGTAAAACAAAACAAACCAAACAAACCAAACAAGCGGTCCCCAAACCCTATATGCATATCCTGGTCAAGGGAAGGAGATGCCCTTGTTTGCCACAGACTCTCTACAAACACAGTGACAAGTACGCCAAAAGTATAGTTCCTGAAAAAAGAATTTAAGATTCCCTATTCTGTTTCTGTGACAGCATTCACTCTGGGTCTGTTGAGCCTGCTCCAACCAACGAATTCACCTGTGGTAGATTCAAGGGAATAGCTAATTCATAAACCCGCATGCATATCCCGATTAGGGGAAGGAGATGCCATCATTTGCTGCAGATTTTCCACAGATAATAATGAAATTTATTGTGTACAGTGCTCAGGTGCACCACAACTCATCAATGTCTCATGTCTAGTACACCGAATAATGTATTAGTGTCAGGAACATGAATAGTGTACAGTAATAATATACATGTATGTGTACAGTGCTCAGGTGCACCACAACTCATCAATGTCTCGTGTCTAGTACACAGAATAATGTATTAGTGTCAGGAACATGAATAGTGTACAGTAATAATATACATGTATGTGTACAGTGCTCAGGTGCACCACAACTCATCAATGTCTCATGTCTAGTACACAGAATAATGTATTAGTGTCAGGAACATGAATAGTGTACAGTAATAATATACATGTATGTGTACAGTGCTCAGGTGCACCACAACTCATCAATGTCTCATGTCTAGTACACAGAATAATGTATTAGTGTCAGGAACATGAATAGTGTACAGTAATAATATACATGTATGTGTACAGTGCTCAGGTGCACCACAACTCATCAATGTCTCATGTCTAGTACACAGAATAATGTATTAGTGTCAGGAACATGAATAGTGTACAGTAATAATATACATGTATGTGTACAGTGCTCAGGTGCACCACAACTCATCAATGTCTCATGTCTAGTACACAGAATAATGTATTAGTGTCAGGAACATGAATAGTGTACAGTAATAATATACATGTATGTGTACAGTGCTCAGGTGCACCACAACTCATCAATGTCTCATGTCTAGTACACAGAATAATGTATTAGTGTCAGGAACATGAATAGTGTACAGTAGTAATATGCATGTATGTGTGTGCATATGTGTGTGGATGGGAGTATCAGGTATAGTGTTGGCGGATTACAGGAAGCATGGAGGCTTTGAAAGATGCAGTGGACGTAGGCAGCTTATTCCATGCCTCGGCAACTCTGAGTGTGAAAAAAATGTTTCTGAATGTCTTTGAAAAAACTGTCACACTATCTTATATAAATTTTAGAAATTCTTAGTTTACTCACCTTAGACAAGATCCTCTACTTCATTCAGGACAGAGGTAGCATTTACATTACAGGAAGCATGGAGGCTTTGAAAGATGCAGTGGACGTAGGCAGCTTATTCCATGCCTCGGCAACTCTGAGTGTGAAAAAAATGTTTCTGAATGTCTTTGAAAAAACTGTCACACTGTCTTATATAAAAAACTGTCACACTGTCTTATATAAAAAACTGTCACACTGTCTTATATAAATTTTAGAAATTCTTAGTTTACTCACCTTAGACAAGATCCTCTACTTCATTCAGAACAGACGTAGCATTTACATTTTCAGAAAATTTTGTTACAGTTTTATTACCAGCATTTTGTAGGTTCGTTAATATATATATAGTACTAGCAAAAGTACCCGGTCCATGACCGGACTATAAAAATTTTAACACTTTTTTAAAAGTATGTTTAAAAATGAATTAGAAATAATTTGAATACCCAGTAATAACGAATAAAACAAATATGACTTCAGCATATAATCGATTTAAAATACATATGAGTATTATTTTCCTTTCTACGACCATATTCATAGAAGTTCAAAGCCTAAGGAAATAAAAATTATTTGGGGTAGGTGCAGGGATGTACTCACTCCAAATATTAAGCCTGTACGGATGAGTGGGGTGGGAGGGTTTTTTTCAGTTTTAGAACTGTCTTTTTTATTCCAGTTAGGAATTGTGTTGACGCTACTTCAAAGATGAATTGTGCCGACGGGATACGGGATGGGTGGGTGTGTCAGCTTAACTTTAGTTTTTGTTTTTTGAAATGAACATTCGTATTTTCTTTCATACATCGACAGAGTCTTCTGTCTGGGAAGTTTAAAACTAAACTCGTGTCGACGTGAGTAGGGTGTGGTGGAGGGTGTGTATACTGTATTTGTTAATTTTTTGTTAATTATTGTATTATATCGCTTAATTATTATTAATCCAAACCCAAATTTTGTGTGTTTCTTAGTTATAAGCATATCAAGTAGTATGCGAGATTTCAAATCTGAATGATCTCTCGTTTGTGAGTTATAAGTCGACACGTACATACCAAACTTCCTTTTATATATATAGATGCCAAAAGCTGTTGATTCCTGATGTAGACACCCTTTTGGATTTTCGCGAGAGCCCCTTTGGCTGGGTTGTAGCCCTAATACCTCTGGGTTCTAGACCTGTCCATCTTGGGTGACCCTACCAGGAACTTAAGTTCCCAACAGCATTGCTCTGACACTATCAAGTCTACACGGCCCTGCCACAATGAGGAGGGGTAGAACTTTAAAAATAATGTGCTAGATAGTCGTTGAGCAAAGAATTTCTTCTGTCCTTTTACAGGACTTGACCTGGAATGGTAGTACCTGTTAGGGTCCCATCTATGTGTTAAATAGAAAAATTTTTACAAAAAATTTGAGTTTAAAAAATTTTCTTCCAAACTATCACTACAAATCTTTCAAAACTTTGCCGGCATTAAATGACCCATCGTAGTTGATATGCCGTAAAACAAACCAAACCAGGAGTGGTAGTACCTGTTAGGGTACCATCTATGGGTTAAATAGAAAAAATGAGTTTTAAAAATGTTTTGAATACCCATCAGGACACATGGCCTAGTGGATAAGGTAGTTAGGTTAAGACAGTTCTAAGTGACAGTTATCTCAGGATTCCGGGTTCAATCCTGAGTAGAGGCAGTAACATAGAAAAATAATTAACACAACTCCTACCCCAGCTATGGTTAGTGGAATGAGAACAGGATACCCCCGTGGACTAAATAAAGGGTTAAGTTCGAAGTTCTGTGATGGCTTCCGAGTTCGAAAAGAAGGTTCGCCGAGTCCGACAAGAAATACGTGAAGAAGGCCGGAGGGCATATCGGCCGAAACTTTGTACAAATAACAATGAAGATGGGGGACAATAGTCCGAATAATGCAGATAATACTACCCATCAAGAATGTCTTCCGCATAAAATAACCCAACAAAAATTGACATGCCGTAAAATCCAACCAACCAACCTTCATATTTTTCTTCTTCCAGCCATTGCAGATATTTTAATTTCCCAAAAGCAAGCTAAAATTCTTGTTGGTGATCCACATCAACAAATTTATTCTTTTCGTGGAGCAATGAATGTAATGTCTTCAATTGAAGCCACACAGACTTACTACTTAACACAGGTAGGACAATTTTGTTTTTTATTTAACAAACATACAGACAGCACTTTCTTCAACAAACATACAAACAGCACTTTCTTCAACAAACATACAGACAGCACTTTCTTCAACAAACATACAGACAGCACTTTCTTCAACAAACATACAGACAGCACTTTCTTCAACAAACATACAGACAGCACTTTCTTCAACAAACATACAGCACTTTCTTCAACAAACATACAGACAGCACTTTCTTCAACAAACATACAGACAGCACTTTCTTCAACAAACATACAGACAGCACTTTCAACAAACATACAGACAGCACTTTCTTCAACAAACATACATACAGACAGCACTTTCTTCAACAAACATACATTTCTTCAACAAACATACAGACAGCACTTTCTTCAACAACATACAGACAGCACTAACAAACATACAGACAGCACTTTCTTCAACAAACATACAGACAGCACTTTCTTCAACAAACATACAGACAGCACTTTATTTAATAATAATAATAATAATGAAATTTATTGTGTACAGTGCTCAGGTGCACCACAACTCAAAGTCTCATGTCAAGTTCACAGAATAATGTATTAGTGACAGGAACATGAACAGTTTACAGTAGTAATATGCATGTATGTGTGCGCGTATGTGGAGAGTGGCATCAGGTATAGTGTCGGCGGACTACAGGAAGCATGGAGGCTTTGAAAGACTCGGTGCTTCAGCAGCCTACAACAGATGTGGGCAGTTTATTCCATGTCTCCGCAACTCTGAGCGTGAAAAAATGTTACTGAAAGTCACATGAGCAGTGCTGTTTTCTGACTTTGTAGGCATGCCCACGTGTGTTAGAAAGATGGAGATCAAAAAGGTGCTCAAGGTTGCTGTTGTTAACAAACATACAAACAGCACTTTATTTAACAAAATACAAACAGCACTTTATTTTTTTACCATTTAATTCCAATATAGGTAACCTTTTTCCAAGAAGTTTAAGACATTTTCATTATTAAATATACTAGCAAAAATATACACCCTCTGGTCATATGTATTTAAGTTTTAATGTAATGAAATATTAAATTAGAAAGACTAACAAAATTAAATAAGAACCTATATAAAAAGATTACACTTATTTTAATTATATTTTAATTAGTTTCTATATAAAATCATTCATAGAATTGATTTTAATACATTGGAGAATAAAACAATAATATTAGAGATAAATAACACTAAGTAATTATTTATTAAACCTGATTTTCTTAAAACCAGTATGCAAATTAACCACACTCTATATTATGTAAACCTTTATTTCTATAAGACACATTCTCCTAGACTGGGTGCCTAAGTAAGGCGGGGCCTGTCTGTTAATGTAAATTAACAGCGTCGATCCCCAGGGGCTATCCCGCCAGATAACACCTGCCCCCTCAATTTAAAGGGGCAGGGCTGGGTATATTGCCCAGCACCTGAAGTGCCCCCCTCGAGGGGGAATGCCGACGGGATCGACGCATTTTTTTGTGCCTACCACCCATGAGCTTCGGCTTGTGGGTGGGCCCACATAAAAATGTCCTTGTGTCACGCCCTCATAAGTGGGATGAGAGGCAAATACCCTAATGATCCAGTCCGCCCTACTATTTATCCATAGCTGGAGGGAGAATAGTTGGATGCATACCTTTCACAAGGGTATTAGCACTGAAATGTAAACAGCCTTGTCCAGGATTTGAACTCGAGTAACCTGGTCCATTTCCTATGATGATAACCATTTTACCATGCGCCTCTATCCATTTTGTTGGTATTGTTTTAGTGACTTCCCTTGCGTGAGAAATGATAAGTTATTTCCCTTCCATTGTCCATTGAAAAGTTTCACTCCGTTTGTAGAGAAAATTAGAGTTAATTTAAGACAAAAAGATAGAACCTCAATTTGTTTTTCCGCCCTGTCGGCTGAGGCTTTAGAATACACCGACTGCAACTCTGCAGAGAAATAATACTCTACCAATGAAGCTACCTGTTGGCCGTGGGTGGCGACCCGTGATGCTTAAGGATAGAACCCAGGTGGTTCAGCTGTCTATGACATGCAATACTCCACTTTGGTCCTTACTTGGGTTAGACATGCAGTCGGAGAGGCCCCCTCCGATCAATCGGCTGGTCACGTCAAGCCCTAGCACCTATATGGTTGCCTTAACCATATTGCTCTTATGGCAAGCCCCAACCCTTTTTATCAAATGGGTTCTAGAAGGCGGTGGCTGAGGGTCATCATGTCCTGGGAATGACGTTAATCTCTATCTGATGGTGAGGTTCCAGTTTTGGAGGTTTTGGAAATGTGGAGCACCAACATCCTCACCATTGCTCCCCGGTCTACTCTGACCCAAAGTGATAGTACCTGTTAGCTTGCGCATTATTTGAAATGAACTTAATTGTTATTAAGAACACATTTTATGATATTTTCGTGTTAAGACATGCAGTTGTATTGATTCGAACAAACTGCTCACGTCTGTTGTAGGCTGCCGAAGCACTGAGTCTTTCAAAACCTAGATGCTTCCTGTAGTCCACTGACATTATACCTGATGCCACTCTCCACATACGTATGCACACACACATGCATATTACTACTGTAAACTGTTCATGTTCCTGACACTAATACATTATTCTGTGTGCTTGACATGAGCCTTTGATGAGTTGTGGTGCACCTGAGCACTGTACACAATAAATTTCATTATTATTTTAAAACCAATGGCTTCCTGAAAGTGAATCATACAAGGGGAGGATTGCTGCCTAAATACACTTTTTTTTTCTTTTTTTTTTTTTTTTTAAATTTATGAATACTAGCAAATATATGCAATCTCCGTAGGGTGCAAGCATTTAAGTTTTAATGTAATAAAATATATTAAACTAGCAACAAAAAACACCCTCCGGGCGTCGTAAAAATTAATTTTTGAAAGACATTGCCTTAGAGGGTGGGAGTTAAAAATTCAATGTCAGAGGGTTTGTATCATAAGTAAGCAAAGTCCTCATATTTATTAAAGGAGTAAATAAAATGTTGCGTGCATGTAATAATCAAACAATTATTTTGAATATTTTCCACATCAATTTTACACAAAATCGTAGGTATTTATTTATTGGTAAACTTTTTAGTTAACTTCTTGTTACTGTAAAAAAAAATAAGAAAAAAGGACAAGAGTAAAAAACAATTTTTAAAATTGCTTACTCAAATTTTGGGTGTATATAGCATAATGATATTGTGACGTAGAGCTATGACGTAGTTTTTGTTACAAACAGAAATACAGACAATCTCCATTATTAATAGAAGAAGATTAGAAAGGCTAATGGAACTAAATAAGAATGCAGATAAAAAGATTTAAAACAAAGGGGGTATAATCAAAAAATATAACAACTGTAACTCCAGTCTTTCATTTTCCTAATTTAACTATTTAGTTAAAATAGGAAGTAAAGAATAAAATTACAATTATTTCTTCTTGTTAATGGATTTCTTTTAAAAATTTATCCCTGATATTTTTGCTCATATTCATTAAAATAAAACCAAACAATTAGAAATCAATAATACTATGCATATATTTATTAAAATCAAATTTTTTATATCAATATGCAAATTAGCCTTCCCATTCACACTGTAAACCTCTATTTGATTGTATATATAAATAGAATTGCATGTTAATAGTTTGTAGATATGGCCAATAGTATTAATAATGTAAAACAATTTTCTTAATAATTGAGGTTTAAATACAAAATAAAATCATGGCGAATGTGACATAAATAACAACAGGAATTATGACTTGAGTAGTGATATAGTTTCGTTTACAGACAGGTAAAAGCACTATTTCCATTATAATAAGATATACTAAAGATAAAACTCAATTCTTGGTAAATTCATCATCGGCAAATCTATCACATCGGATTAATTGCTCTTATAGGGTTTCTCTAATCCTTTAGTGGAAGAGTCTCCTTGGCGTAGTAACTAACATGATGGACTGAAACATTGTAGTAAGAGAGTTTGAATTCCAATCATGCTATTACATTCACTTTCAGACTAATACCCTTGGGAAAGGTATGAACCCCTTATCCCCTCAACTATGGGTTAAATAATACACTAACTATTCTTCTACAAGGATGGCTTCAGCATTACCTAATCCACAAAGGTTGATATGCCATTAAACAAAGAAACTTAACCATTTAAAAAAGCAAGGCTCACTATCCGTATAAAGGTAGAAGTGTATAGGGCATGTGTTATCAGCACCCTCTTGTATGGAAGTGAAACAAGGACCCTGTACTCTCACCAAGAGCAGCAGCTAAATAGCTTCTACCTTTGCTGCCTTAGACATATACTGGGCATCACCTGGAGGGACAGGATCACTAACACAGCAGTTCTAGAGAGAGCTCAACTTCCCAGCTTGTGTTCGCTACTGAGATAGTGTTGTCTCCGATGGCTGGGCCATGTCTTCCAGATGGATGATGAACGAATCCCGAAGGACATCCTCTATACAGAGCTTTTGTCTAAGAGACAGATTGGTCACCCCAAGCTGCATTTGAAGGATGTCTGCAAAAATTATCTCAGGTGCTTTGGCATTACCCCTTCCAGCTGAGAAAATTTGTCTCGGGACCACCCTTGGTGGCGGCAGGCTCTCCATAGAGGACTGTTCATGTCTGGTACAATACCATGAAGCCAAGGTGTCCAGAAGAAAGCACCGGCAACAAAGCACTGGCACATCAACATCTTCACGGACAGCCTTCACATGCGACATCTGTGGTCGAGAATGTTTTTCGAACATTGGACTTCAGTCATAGGAGGTGCTGTAACTTCAGAGGTACAAGAACTATATTATAGTCTTCCGAGACGGAAATGCCAATAATAATAATAATTAAATTCTTAAAAAGCAATGATTGTATTCTGAATTTAGCTACGGATAATTTACCTGTGATGAATTTATTGGACATGATAAATTTCAATTAATCTTTTTCTTTTCTCTCCAGATATGGTACTAATTTTTTTTTCTTTCTTTCTAAGTCTTTCAGATTTGGTCACGAAATAGCAAGTGTTGCCAATTTGTTTTTGGACTATAATGACCAAAGTAACATATTGGTTGGTAGCTCAAAGGAATGTAAGTTAACTATTTCTATTCTATTATTTTTACTTTAATTATACTAGAAAAAAAAAGAAAAAAAGACTAACGCCCTCCAGGCAGTGTAGATATTACTTTTTGAAAGATATTACCTGAAGTGGGTGGGTGTTAATTCAATGTTAGAGGGTTTGTATCATAAGTAAAATCCTCAAATATTCCTTCAAAGGAAAAAAAAAATAAATTAGAAATGGAAATTTAGTTCTGTCTCCCTCAAATAAAAAATTGCGTTCATCTATTAATTATTAAATAATTATTTTAAAATTTTTACACATAGATTTTACACAAAATTGTAGGTATTTATTTATTAGTAAACTTTTTAGTTAACCTCTTGTTACTGAAAAGAGGACGAGAGTAAAAACTGTTTTAAAAACTGATTACAGGGTTGTTCTTTATTCTATGTATCGACAATTATGGTATTGTGACATAAGCAGTGACATGGTTTTTGTTACATACAAATGGAGACCGAATCTCCATTATTAATAGATACTGAGCCACCCTGTTGGCAAGGGGGGTATAAAATACACCGACTGCAGAGGGGGAAAATTTCCTCAATGGGGCCCACTTGTTGGCCATGGGACGGAATCCTGGTGGCTGAACAGTCTGACATGCAACACTCCACTTTAGGTCTTACTTAGGCTAGACAGACAGTTGAAAAGGTCCCCTCTGATCAATCAGCTTGTCACATCAAGCCCCAGCATCTATATGATTGTCCCAACCCTATTGCCCTTATAGCAACCCCCCAACCCTTTTTATATATGTGCTACAATGGTGGCTGAGGGTCTGGAACTGGGGAATGTGGAGTAACCCTTGATCGCAATTACTCCCAGGTCTACTTGGGACCAGAGTATTAGTACCAGTTAGGGTCCCATCTATGCGTTAAATAGATAAAAAAAATGAGTATTAAAAAATGTTTAAAAAGAAATTAGTTTGTTTGGAATCACAAAAAATTTTTTTTTTTTTTTTTTAAACAAAAAAAAGAACAAACATGCTTCATCTACAGATTTACCTTAAAAATCAAAGGACCTCTGATTCTCTCTAGCCACTATCTGCATATACTGGGACAAGGGAGATAATTCCGGACCTGTGATTTTCTCTAGCCACCATCTGCATCACTGGGACAAGGGAGATAATTCCGGACCTGTGATTCTCTCTAGCCACTATCTGCATACACTGGGACAAGGGAGATAATTCCGACTTATAAATAAAAGGTCGAATCATTTACTTTGTGAAAGAAATGCTGTTTTTGATTTTACATAAATAGCAATTTCTATCTGTGTATAACCAGTGCCATAAACCCACCTAGCAAAGGTTGCTATTTTTTCTATTATTTATTTCTCTTTTTCTTTTATATTTTCCATATTGTCTTCCTTTGCTCATTCTGTTGGGTTTTATTCCAAGCCTTACATATATATATATATATATATATATATATATATATATATATGGGTTATTTCCTATAAGTCGGCTGGGGCGTTAGAATGCACTGACTTCACCTCTGCAGAGGGGTAAGACTCCCCCAATGGGGTCACCTGTTGGCCGTGGGTGGCAACCCGTGATGCTTAAGGATAGAGCCCAGGTGGATGAGCAGTTCATGACATGCAATACTCCAATTTGGCCCTATCTTGGGCTAGACGGGCGGCCGGAGAGGCCCCCTCCGATCAATCGGCTGGTCACGTCAAGCCCTAGCACCTATATGATTTTCCCAACCGTATATTGCCCTTATGGCAAGCCCCAACCCCTTTTTATCATATGGGTGCTAGAAGGCGGTGGCTGCGGGTCTACATGTCCAGGGAATGATGTTAAACTCTGATGGTGAGGTTCCAGTTTTGGAGGTTTGGGGAATGTGGAGCACCCCTTCATCACCATTGCTCCCTGGTACACTCTGACCCGGAGTGGTAGTACCTGTTAGGGTCCCATCTATGGGTTAAATAGAAAAATGTATTTATAAAAAAATTGTATTATCCATTAAGAATTGATTTATTTCAAAACTTTATCGGCATTAAATGACCCACTGAGGTTGATATGCCATAAAACAAAACAAACCAAACAAATCCTATAAGTCTAACATGATCAAAGGGGAACCACTCTTAACTGATAGATTATTTATTTATTTACGGATCTAATAGGAAAAAAGAAGGCGGGGTTAGTTTAATGGGAAAATAAATAATTTATTAGTTAAGAGTGGTTCCTCTTTGATCATGTTAGATTTATAGGAAATAACTCGTATATGTATAAATCCTGGTAGTTAGGATCTTTTCATGTGTGGTTTAACCAAAATGATGCAGGTAAACCATAGTGAGATCTCAATGTGCCTAGTGCCAGTGAGTGGACGGACGGAGCAAGATATTCAATAAATAAAGGAAAAAAAATTTTAATTTGCTTCATTACGATAATTGCAGTTGAAATAAATTATTGTAATTAAGCAAATCTAAATTATTTTTTTCCTTCATTTATTGTGTGTGTGTGTGTATATATATATATATATATATATATATTTGATGAGACCAAAATTAGGTCGAAACAGCTGTACAGTGTTCCTCACGTCGCACATGGTATTCGCCGAATTTGCTTGTCATGATTAATTAAAAATTATATAAATAAAAATAAAGGAAATTCATATTTTAAATTTGTAGTATATATAACGGGTTTGTTAAGAAAAAATACAGTAAAAAATGGGAAGGGAAAACCCCTCTCTTGTAAATAAGGAAAAAATAAATAAATTAATAGGAATTTAAAAATAGTAAAATTTAAAAAAACACAAAATCAACAAAGAGGGAAAACCCCTCTCTTGTAAATAGGAAAATAAATAAATAGAAATTAAAAAATGGTAAAATTTAAAAAACAAAAAAAATCTACAAAGAGGGGAAAAACTTACAACAACCGTTCTTCCTGGTAGTAAGATCAAACTCGAGTAATAAAATGATTGTAATATAAATTAAGAGAGCGCTATTGCCATTGGCTGGAGGTCAGGTGACCAGTACTATATCTATGGTCATCAGGAGGCGAGGTCAGTTGCTGAGGGGGAAGGGTTGAGGTTTGATCAACCTCGATTGGTCCCTTGGGTGAGGAAATTCGTTGTTGAAAGACCAGAAATTTCCAATGATCCCAAGGAATAACAACGCTAATGACTTCCCCCTCAATCATCTTAGAGATGTATTTTTACAAGGTATATATATATATATATATGAAGGAAGGAAGATACAGAGAGAATTTGACATATATAATTGAAATAATCACGACAAGCAGTCTCCCCCCCAATAGATCGAACCAGATAACCCATAACGCAGAGCCAGAGACTCTACCCCTAGGCCAGCGGCCACGCCATACATGAAATATATATATAATTAAAAAAGAAAATGTTCAGATTTTATCCTTTTCCAACTATGAAATAACATCATTTTTCTTCTTTCTTTTTTTTTTTCTTTTTCTTTTTCTTTGTCATTCTGAAAAAGTTTGATCTATCGGGGGAAGACCGCTTGTCATGATTATACAATTATATATATCAAATTCTCTCTTTACTTTATATATATTTCGACTTTAGTTAATTAATGATGTAGGGTGAGGTATTACTATATATATATATATATATATATATATATATATATATATATAAGTAAAAAAAATGTTCAGGCTTTAGCCTTTTTCCACTGCAAAGTAATATCCTTTTTTTTTTTTCTTCTTTTTTTTTTACTTTTTTTTACATAGTTAAAAATTACTTATATAAGATTTTTGGATGTTTGTTTTTAGAAGCATTGTTAAATAAAGTATATATTATTTATATTTTTGCTTGAAGGCAATTACAATGCGTATATCATATAAAATTCGATGATTATAGAAAATAACCATGACAAGTGAATTTGGCAAACGATTTTGCGATGCTAGAACATCGTACAGTCTGTTTCAACTTTATTATGTCTCATCAACGATGTATACTAATGATTTCCCTCCGACAGAAATCGAAACTGGTAGTCCAGCAGGCAAAGTCTGTGACTTTACTGCTCGTCCAACAGACTGTACAATGTTCTAGCATCGCATCGCATGATTGTTTGCGAAATTCACTTGTCATGGTTATTTTCTATAATTATCGAATTTTATACGATATATGCATTGTAATTGCCTTCAAGCAAAAATATAAATAATATATATATATATATATATATATATATCTTATTATAATGGAGATTGTGGGTTTGTCTGTCTGTAACCAAAACTATATTACTATACAAGTCACAATTCCTTTAGTTATTTAAATCATATTCTCCATGATTTTATTTTTATTTAAACCTCAATTAGTAATAAAATTGTTTTATATTACTTACACTGTTGACCATATCTACATACTAATAACATGCAATTGTATTTATATATACAACAAAATAGAGGTTTACAGTATGAATGGGAAGGCTAATTTGCATATTGATCTTTAAAAAATTGATTTTAATAAATATATGCTTAGTATTATTGATTTCTAATTGTTTGGTTTTATCTTATTGAATATGAGCAAAAATCTCTTCAATAAATTTTAAAAGAAATCCCTTAACAAGAAGAAATAACTGTAATATTATTCTTTACTTCCTATTTTAACTAAATAGTTTAATTAGGAAAATTTACCAATGAAAGACGGTAGTAACGGAAAATGATGGAAGAGTTAGTTTCAAAGTTGTTTTATTTTTCAATCATACCTCTTCTGTTCAAAATCTTTTTATCTACATTCTTATTCAGTTTCATTAGCCTTTCTAATTTAATATCATAATTTATTATAAAATTTAACTAAAATACTTGCACCCGGAGGGTGCGTATATTTGCTAGTATATATATATATATTAGAAAAATAAATGTTCAAGTTTTAGCCCACTATGTCTGACTATGAAGTAATATTCTTTATCTTTTCGTTTGTCTTTTTCAGCTACCATTGAAGGTAAAGAGATTGGTCAAGTTGCATACATCTCTCGTTCTAACTCTGTGCTCTTTAAAATGGCCGCATTTGTATGTTGTGTCCAAAGGCCAAAAGTGAAAGCTTTCTTTATTGGGGTGAGTCTATTATCATCATACTAGCAGGACCTGTGTATATACCACACTATAATTTAATTATTACAATATGTGATACGTTTACTTAAGAGCTATTGCAAATAGTTCAATGTGTAAAAACTATAATAATCTTGATTTAAACTCTCATTCTTTTTTTTTTTTTTCTTTCTTTCCTTCTTTTCATTATGTTCGATTGAACAAATCAACATTGCTTCTGCATGCTCACACCCCCTCTCTATCTCTCTCCTATTTTTTCTTATTATAGTTTTTCTGTGTAGGTGGATTCATACCTTTTGCAAGGGTATTAGCACTATATGAAATGCAAACAGCCTTGTCCAGGATTTGAACTCGTGTTGATGAGTCCATTTCCTACGACTCTAACCATTACACCATGTGCCTCCACCTCTTTTTATCATATAGGTGCTAGAAGGTGGTGGCTTAGGCACAACCACTATTTTATCAATACACATGAAGTTAATGAAAATTATTTCTACCAATTCATTAATACACATGAAGTTAATGAAAATTATTTCTACCAATTTATTAATACACATGAAGTTAATGAAAATTATTTCTATGAACTTATACACACAAAGTTAATGAAAATTATTTCTATGAACTTATACACACGAAGTTAATGAAAATTATTTCTATGAACTTATACACACGAAGTTAATGAAAATTATTTCTACCAATTTATTAATACATATGAAGTTAATGGAAAATGTAACAAAAATTATTTCTACAAATTAAGTGTCCAGAGTAGGGCACTAAACTGCATTTACTGGTGAGGTTCCAATCTGTAGCTCTGGGAAGTGTTTAGTACCCCTACATTGCTATTACCCACCAGGATCTGTTAGGGTCCCATCTATGGGTCACATAGATCTATGTATTTGTAAGTTAATGAAAAATCTAAGAAAATTATTTTTACCAATATATTCATGCACATTGAGTTAATAAAAATTTTACCAGTTTATAAAACCAATCTAGAATATTTACTTGTGTACTATATTCGCTTACAAATCATATATACAAAAAAAAAAAAAGATTTTGTATTAAATAACCTGCAATGTTTGATATGCCATTAAACAAAATCACCAACCATTACTAAGATGTATGATCCTTCCCTTCCCCCCAAAGATTTTGCAAAGATAAACTTTTGATATTTAGAGTAAATACACTATTACCTTGACTTACGAGTTTTATTTGTTCCGCTCATATCTCGATTTTCTTCGTATATCAAATCAATTTTCCCCATTAAAATAAACTGAAAAGCCATTAATCTGTTACACACACACACACACACACACACACGAAAAACACTTCTTCTTTTTTTTTTTTTTTTTTTTTTTTTTTTCCTATTTCTAGATGAGAAAACAATAAAATAGAATGTAATGAATTATGTGCTGTGATATGTTATAATTTTTTTTTATAAATAATATTTTCTTTTGGTGTAATAAATTTGGAAACTTGAATGTTTTTGAACTTATTAGCATAAGCGTATCCGAAGCTCGCTCATACCTCAGATTTTAGCTCTCAATACAAAGCAGCAAAAAATCAAATGTAACTCGTAAAAAAACTTGTAAGTTGTGGCACTTATAAGTCAAGGTACCACTGTAAGTTAATTTGAATTGACAATCGTTTCTGAAGAGCAAATTTTATAGAATTTAAACTTGTATTTTACCATGCAACTTTACTTGAAATGCCCTTTGTGTCGTTGTTTTGAAATTTTTATTTCTATTTCAGGGCCTTAACAGTTGGGAATTCGACTTACTCCGACGGTTGTGTATATTCCGCGATGAAGGTTACTTCAAACACTGTAATTATTTACTTTTTTTTTTTTTTTTTATCTCATTAACTAATGCCTCACTTATTTGGAAACAAACTTTATATACATTAATTGACAATTGGTATATTCAATTGTTCTTTCAGCAGTGTTGCAAACTGTATGTGTCTGTACATAGTTGTGTGTGACAAGTATTGTTTATATTTGTGCGATTGGTTGTGTCAACATTGTAGCAGTTTTTTAAAACAATGTCTGTGATTGAAATTTGTTGTTGTTGAGCGAGAGAGAAAATACAAGACCAACCTGATATATCATTTTGTGTCTTCGGGCAGCGACTTCTCCCCATTATGTCGATGTTGGGGGAGAACTTTCGTTCCCACTGTCGAGTTAGGAGCATCAGCTCCAACTCTGTTGAGTCGGGAAGAGCGTAAGCTCCCACTGTAGTTTTTCAGCTCTATGGGCCTTTTTATAATTTTAATTATTCAGCAAAAATCAGATGATCTGATCCCTTATACAGTGTGCAAATTCCATAATTTTTGCCAGGGGAAATAACTGATGTTTCACTACGGATTTAAAAAGGAAAAAAAAAAAATTTTAAGTTAGCTAAATTCCTGTTTATTCCATCTATCTTTTTTTTCAGCTTCGTCCAGTCGAGACATCTTCTTGAGCAAGTTTCCCACTTACTGGGCATTGTCTCGGTACGTCAAGGAATCATTGGATGGTGAGCTCCTGCCAAAAGTACAAATTTTAGAGCAATATACGTCCAATTTGCATAAAGTCCTTTCTTATATTGAAGCTTCTGAAGTAAAAGACATCAAAGATGCAGGTTAGTTATTAAATTTTACTTCATTTCCTTATTGCTGTGTGTGTGTGTGTGTCTCTCTCTCTCTTTCTCCCCCGCCCCCAACTAAATCTCACTTGCTGGTAATCTGAACATTAGTTAGATAAATGAGAGTAACCTCCCCTTGTTTGTTTCACTTTGAGCAAACCATATGTTTTGGTCGGCCATTTTCATTTTATGAAAGATGCGGGTTAGTTATTAAATCTTACATCATTTCCTTATTGCCTCTCTCTCTCTCTCTCTCTCTCTCTCTCTCTCTCTCTCTCTCTCTGGTTTAAACTTGATCTATCTCACTCACCACCACCCCCCGGCTCAATCTCACTCACTCCCTGGAAAAAAAAAGAATAGCAAAGAGAAAAATAATTTCTCCAGAGATTATTATACTTTTTACATATTGAACTATTTTCCAATAGCTCTTAAGTAAACATATCAAACATTATAATAGTCAAATTATCGTACCATGCTATATCCACTAGTCTATATATTAATACTCATGTTCATACAACCATTATCATCTTGCAACACCCTCTGGTTAAGGAGACAGTCTAAATGGTTATTTCCTATAACTCCAAACTAACAAAGGGGAACCACTCTGAATGAATTTTATCTGTTAATTAATCTACCCATTATTTTCCCATTAAACTAACCCTAACCCCATCTTTTTTCCTAGTAGATCAATAAATAAATAAATAATTTATAAAATTCATTCAGAGTGGTTCCCCTTTTTTATGTTGGAGTTATAGGAAATAACCGTCTAAATCATTCAAGATGAAATGAAAAAATGTAAATCCTGATTATCTGATGTTGCTTATCCACCGAATTCTAATTTCTTATGAGTTCATCACCTTAGCTAAATAATGGACCATTCTGTTTTTATTACGAAGAAAGAAAGGGAAGAAAAAGGACATACTACACAGAAAAAATATAAGAAAAAGAGAGTAAAGGAAAAATAGAGGGCGAGGTGAATACGCAGAAGTGATAACACTAATCTGTTTTAATCGAAAATTATGGAAAGAAGGAAAGAAAGAAAAAAAGATAGTGATAGTTAAATCAAGATTATTATACTTTTTACATATTGAACTATTTAGCAATAGCTCTTAAGCAAACATATCAAACGTTATAATGATTAAATTATCATACTGTGGTATATCCACTAGTCCCCCTGGTTATTATTATTATTATTATTATTATTACTTACTTACTTACTTACTTAAGTTATTGCTGTTATTGGCTGCTGTATTCACTCTCTTTTGGGCCTTTTTTGTTGGATTCTTCAACTCCTTGTATTGCTCCATCCACATAATCCTTGCAATTCTTCTTCTCCCCCCCCCCTTTTTCTTGTCACCAAGAATCCATCAAATTTCCTTGTTTTATTTCCAGTGGATCACCCCCCCCTACCAGCCCGTCCTTTGGGACAGGGGTCCAGTGCACTTCGGCCACTGGACTGGTGAGGTGTTAAATTAATAGCGTCGATCCCAGAGGGCCATCCCTCCAGGCAATACCCGACCCTTTGGGGGCAAGGCTGGGTTTATTGCCCAGCGCCTGAGGCGCCCCCTTGAGGGGAATGCCAATGGGATCGACGCAATTTTTGTTCTCTCCCACCCATTAGCTTCAGCTTGTGGGTGGGCTCACGTTAAAACGGAGCCTTGTGCCCAGTCCATACAGGTGGGGTATGAGACAAATAACCACCCTCCATATCCAGTAATATCTGTTCTAGTATATCTTTTGTTCTATTTAACTGCATTCTCTTATCAAGTGATTAACATTTTCATCTTTATCACCACATAATCTACACTTCTGTGCAGGGCTCGACATTAACACTGTCCCATCATCCCAGAGACAATCAATACGTCATACGGGACAGTTTGCCGGGGACGGTAAAAAAATTTTCCTAAAAATTAGTACTACATTCCAATATTGGCCGTCCAGTGATTGCCCGAATACTGACCTCAAAAAACGGTCTAGTTCTAGACTTAAAATTACTAATGGCAACAACACGGAAGAAATAGACACAGTCACACAGTATATATTTTTATGATTGGAAAATGTCCACCTAAAGATGGAAATAGAATAAATTTTAGTTTATAAAATTTTTATTTTATTATTCTTGATTATAAATAAATGTTTCTGTCAACTGCTTCAGCGTTACTTAATGTTTTATTACATGTTATTATGCTACTGATGACTGACAAGTATAGATGGTGCTAATGAATTAAACAAAAATATTTTGATTTCGGGACAGTCCAAACCCCATTTGGGACGGTTGATAATTTTTTGCTCGGGACGGTCATGAAAATGTTAGTGTCGGGGCCTGCTTCTGTGTATTATCATACTGTGGTATATACCCAGGTCCTTCTAGTATTTAACTATAACTCCAAATCCATGGACATTATTGCAACTAATTTCTTTTTTTTTTTTTCTTTTTTTTTTTTCCTCTCATTTCACACAGATGTTATCTTTACTACAGCTCATAAAGCAAAAGGTCTGGAATTTAGCACTGTTAAAATTTTGGAGGATTTTGCTATAGGTAAGTTTTTCTTTTGTTTTTTGCATGTTTTTTTTATCCTCGTTTGATTATTTACTTTGTATAGTTATTTACTAAGTTTAGCTTAGATGTGGCACAAGGCCAGGCGTATGAGGTGCCCAGTGAGAATCGAACTCACGAACAATGGTTTGCGAATCTTGCTTCCTTACCATTACACCATTGGGTATATAGTTATTTACTAAGCTTAGCTGTGGCACAAGGCCAGAAGTATGGGGCGCCCAGTGAGAATCGAACTCACTAACAATGGTTTGCGAATCTTGCTTCCTTACCATTACACCATTGGGTATATAGTTATTTACTAAGCTTAGCTGTGGCACAAGGCCAGAAGTATGGGTCGCCCGGTGAGAATCGAACTCACTAACAATGGTTTGCGAATCTTGCTTCCTTACCATTACACCATTGGGTATATAGTTATTTACTAAGCTTAGCTGTGGCACAAGGCCAGAAGTATGGGTCGCCCGGTGAGAATCGAACTCACTAACAATGGTTTGCGAATCTTGCTTCCTTACCATTACACCATTGGGTATATAGTTATTTACTAAGCTTAGCTGTGGCACAAGGCCAGAAGTATGGGGCGCCCGGTGAGAATCGAACTCACTAATAATGGTCTGCTCGTCTAGATTCCTAACCATTACACTACATGAGGTGCCTATCCATGCCTAATATAATTTGCAAGTTTTTTATCCCTGTTTCATTATTTACTAAGTTTAGTTATTTACTAAGCTTAGCTTAGATGTGGCACAAGGCCAGAAGTATGGGGTGCCCAGTGAGAATCAAACTCGCTAACAATGGTTTGCAAACCATTTCATCACGTGAGGTGCCCATTATTTACTTAGTATAAGCCATAAACAACTTCCTGTCTGAAATAAATAACCATTGATGTTGCATTCTGGGTAAAAGGAATTCTGATAAGATGAAGCAAAAATTCATCCAAGCTGTAGCTGTGTCAGTGCTACTGTATGGCTTCACCACTTGGACTCTAACAAAATGTTTAGAGAAAAAGCTAGATGGGGACTGTACTTACTGTGTGCTGTTTTTAACAAATTCTGGAAGCAGGACCTCAATAAAGAACAGCTGTATGGCTACTTGCCTCCTATCACACAAACCATACGTCTAAGATGAACAAGACATGTTGGACACTGCTAGAGAAGCAGGAACAACCTCAGAAGTGACATTCTCCTATGGGCACCAATACATTGGTACACCAGTGTGGGACAACCAGCAAAAACCTATATTGATCAGCCCATGGAGGCGCGTGGTCTAATGGTTAGAGTCATAGGAAATGGACTTGTCAACCCGCGTTCAATTCCTGGACGAAGCTGTTTGAATTTCACATAGCGCTAATACCCTTGGGAAAGGTATGGATCCGATTCTCCCTCCAGCTATGGGTAAATAGCAGGGCAGACTGGGCTATTTAACCTTAGCTAAGTAACCAGTCTAAGAGAAGGAAAACTCTGAATTCAAACCTGTTAAATTCCGCTTAATAAATTGACCTTGTGTCATATCCTGCTCATGCGGAGGGGTTGGTAAATATATATATATTGATCAACTCTGCGCAGATGCTGATGCTGTACAAAGGACCTTCCAGGAGTGATGGCCGATTTAGTTGTTAAAAATGAATAGGGTCAAAATTAAAAGTCTTATTCTTCTCCATTCTCTCTTTCTCTAGATTCACCTGAAGAACGTAATCTCTTATATGTTGCTGTAACAAGGGCAAAAAACTCTCTTTTCATTGAGAACAAAATTCTTTCCCTTCAGGACAAAGTTGGGGTAAGTTTATTATTCTTGATTATAAATAAATGTTTCTGTCAACTGCTTCAGCGTTTTTTAATGTTTTATTACATGTTATTATGCTACTGATGACTGACAAGTATAGATGATGCTAATGAATTAGATTTAAATGAATTTAAATTTGTTTTGTTGGAAAGGTGAAGTTTTTCATCTTTTTGTTGTTTATTTTTGGTATTATTTGTATTATTCGGACTATTGTCCTCATCTTCATTTTTATCTGTACAAAGTTTCGGCCGATGTGCCCTCCAACTTTTATCAGGTATTTCTTTTCATAATCGGGAACCATCACAGAACTTTGAACCTAACCCTTTATTCAGTCCACGGGGGTATCCTGTTCTGTGTTAATTATTATTCTATTTTACTGCTGCCCCTGATCAGGATTGAACCTGCAGTCTAGAGATAACTGTCACTTAGAACTGTCTTAACCTAACTCCTTTATCCACTATGCTATGTGTCCAATTATCAAGCCTCATCTCAAAAATTCAGAGAGATTTGTTTATTTGGTTGTTTTTTGTTTTTTATAAAGAAAACCAACTATTCACATAAATTGTATGTAAATTTTACAGTTGGACCTCCAAGCAATATTTCCATATATTAACATTGAATTGGTCAATGTGTAGCCAATAATAAAAAAATGCTTTACATTGATAAAAATATCACTCTGTCTGTAAAAGGGTTAACAATACTAAATTTATAATGAAAAATTCTTGAAAAAAAAGAAACGCTATAGTGAATCACCACTGAATAGTTAGCACTAAACAGTATTAATATGTTGTAATTTATGATTAATATAGTAGTATAAAATAATAAATATAAAATAAAATTTGTATTAGGTAAGAATACTTGAAACCATACAACTGTGTGCAAATGATTTGTATTAGGAATACTTGATACCATATAACTGTTCAAATTTGTATTAGATAGGAATACCATATAACTGTAAATTAATTGTATTAAGAATAGTTACTTGAAGTTATAATTGTTTTCTATGGATTAGAGAGTGGTTCCTATATGCAGGTATTTTTTTTTCTTCATTTATTTCATCTGAGGCTGCACTTAGAATGTGAAGATTTTTTCAAAATTATCTTTCATCTTATCTAAAAACAACTAAAAAATTAAAAGATAATTACTAGTTAGAATTAATGATGATATTAAAGAATCTTTTTGTTTTAATCTACCCGACAGGGTTTGAATTTGAAGGTGAGGAGTTTTGATTCGCTGGATGATGAGAAACTGCAATGCTGCTGTGATAAATGCTATGAAGAAATCCATACTGAATTTACACCTCCAATAATTGTGGAAAAGAAAAGACTACGTTTGGTAGGTTTATACCACTTGTTTTTTTGTTTTGTTTGGGGGAGGTTTTTTTTTTCTCTTTTTTTTTTCCTTTAACTTTTTCCCAACTACTGTATAATGAAATTTATTGTGTACAGTGCTCAGGTGCACCACAACTCATCAAAGTCTCATGTCTAGTACACAGAATAATGTATTAGTGTCAGGAACATGAACAGTTTACAGTAGTAATATGCATGCGTGTATGTGTGCGCGGAGAGGGCATCAGGTATGTTGTTGGCGGATTACAGGAAGCATGGAGGCTTTGAAAGAGGCTGTGTTTCGGCAGCCTACAACGGACGCGGGCAGCTTATTCCATGCCTCAACAATTCTGAGCGTAAAAAAATGTTTCCGAAAGTCATGTGAGCAATGCTGTTTTCTGACTTTGTAGGCATGCCCATATGTGTTAGAAAGATGGAGATCAAAAAGGTGCTCAAGGTTGCTGTTGTTAAGATGATTAATGACCTTATGATCGTTTACCAGGTCAGTTGCCAGACGCCAAAGTTTCAACGAATCCATTCCCAGGTCAGCAAGACGTTCAGAATATGGTAGATGCCTGATGGAGGGTATTCGTTTGGTTGCACGTCTCTGTACAGTTTCTAGGAGGTTAATGTTCTGAGCAAGATAGGGGTTCCAGACTGGTGATGCAAATTCTAAGTGTGGCTGCACCATAGCTTTGTACAGCTTTAAATAGATTGCCGGTGAGCGTCTGACAAAAGTCTTGCTGAGTGACGCCAGGACACCCTCGGCCTTTTTGACAATTTCAGACATGTGTTTCGTCCAACGTAAATCACTGCTGACAATAATACCCAGATCATGTTCACAAGAAGATTCCTTGATATTAGTGTTGTGGAGGGATTTTTTCATTAATTATAAAATATTTTAATTTATCTAAATGCATGTCACGATGCCATTGTTTCTATTAACTTTAACTTTTAACTTAACCGGTCAAGTCATTTTAGAATTTGAATAAGATAGATAACTCATTCAACTATGGAAATCTAATAGATTATAATGGAGTTATCAGAATAATAATTGATTAGAATAATATTTTATTATTGTCAAAAATAACTGGTGAAATTATAAAATATACTAATAGTACCATGTAGTCGCTTGGTTACCTCATTTTAGGAATGAAGCTGCCTCCTTTAGATTTACCAGATATTTTTTATGATATCTTTGGGGTGAATATTTATCATTTTTCTCTTTTATGAAGAGAACAAAACTACAATATCTATTTTCAAAGCCAATTCCAGTCTGACTCAAAGGTTTAGGTATCGGATATGTATGCTGAAAAGAGTAGTTCTCTTAATGAAAAATGTGATATTGTATAAAGTACCTGATACTTATTAATTAAGCATAACATTTATCATCATGTAGATATAAATAATTCATTTATATATCTAGATAATAAATCAAAATAATCCATTATAAACTATTTCAATTTATCTAAATGTATGTCAAAATGGTGGTGCATTTGTCCACAGCCAGCTTCAGTTGCCAGTCAGTGATCCATTGTTGCACTGTGTCCAGGTCTGATTGCAATAAAGATATGCAGCGTTCAGGATCTGTCTTTTTTATCTCAAGGTACAGCTTGATGTCATCGGCATACTTCAGTACTATGGTATTCCTTAAGTTAGCATCTATATCATTGATATACGCAACAAACAAAAGGGGGACAAGAACAGATCCCTGTGGTACTCCAGATGACATCTCATATGGTGAGAAGTGTTGCCCAAGAACTGTAACTACCTCTCTCCGGTTAAGAATGAAGGACTTTAACCAGTTAAAAAGATCATCCTTCACCCCCATTGCAGAGAGTTTTGCCAAAAGTCTTTTGTGCGGCACAGAGTTGAAGGCCTTAGCAAAGTCAAGGTAGACAACATCTACTCATGAGCCGCCATCAGTGATCCGGGTGATGTCTTCTAGGAACTCCACAAGTTGATCACAACAGCTAGAGTTTGGGATAAATCCAAATTGGGATGGTCGGATAAGACTGTGAAAGTTCCAGAAATTACAAAGTTTTTCTCTGATGCAGGACTCCATCAGCTTAGCAATGCAACTTGTAAGACTGATTGGCTGATAGTTAACAGGTGATGTGCGGTCGCCCTTTTTGAACAGTGGAATTACACTAGCAGTTTTCCACTGTTCTGGGGTAGCACCATTTTTTTAAGCAAAATTTTTTTTAAATAGCTAGCTGGTGTACCCCAGCCACGTTTTGAGAAGCAGGTATTTCACACCATCAAGACCAGGAGAAGCATGGTTGTGTTTGCTCTTGAAGTGGCGTCGCAGCATAGCAGGTGTGAATTCTATAGCAGTTATAGAAGTTGATGTCAGAGGTGAAGGAGATGGTCCTCAACAGTGAAAATGCCTGCATAGCATTCAGCAATAAGTTCTGCACATTCTTTGGGGTCATCGGTGATTTGGTTTGTATAAGGATTGCAAAGAGGGCCAACGGGGGAGTGAGGCCTCTGTTTCGAATGTACATATTTCCAAAACACCTTACTGTCCGGTCTGGTTGCTATGCGCTGTTCAAATTCGAGTACCGCCTTTTTTATCACCTGCTTGAGGTGGTTGGACGATTTGTTCCGTTTTCTCCTATTGTCATCTGACTTGTGACGTTGGTACTCCCGCTCAGTACTACGGCATTCCTTCCTGGCGAGGCGGACTGCTGCAGTCTCCCAAATTGCTCTCCCTGGGTGTTTCTTCTGCTTACGTGGTACTGATGCTACACATGCTGTCCATATTGAGTTCTGGATATTCTGGAGTATAATGTTGACATCTCCAGACTCATAGAATTCAGGCCAATTTGGGCGTTGCAGCTCAGCGCAGTAACAGTTCCAGTCAGTCTTATCCCAATCAAAGTGAGCATTTCAGGGTTGGTTTTGTTGGACAATTGCCTCTAGGAGTAAAGTTGTAAAAATATGACACTGACATTCGCATCAATTATTAGAGGAGATTAGCTTACTTTGATTTTAATGGATGGGATTTGGTAATTTTCACCTTTTAGTTGTTAAAATTCCTAGCATAAAAGTGTGCGTGGACATTATCTGAAATGAACTTAATTGTTATTAAGAACACATTTTATGATATTTTTGTGTTAAAGCATGCAGTTGTATTGTTTTCGAAAAAGTTTCTAAGATTTGTTTATTTCGCACTGAGACATTAAAAATAGCTACCGGCTTAGTGAAAAGTGAAAGTCAAGGGAGGTTACTCTAATTGACTTATTTGCTAGGAATTTTAATAACTAAACGTGAAAATTACCTGGGATTTTAATCCCGAAATATTAAGGAAGCCTCAAAAAATAAAAATACAGGTAAATGAACAACATATTTTGTTACTTTTCTTACTTCACATTGTCAAGAAAATGTAACAGGTATGTTGTTCATTTACCTGTATTTTTATATTTCTGACGTTTCCTTAATATTTCGGGATTAATATCTGATTTTCAGAAAACCTAGGAGCCAATACATATGTTACTACCTCCACACTCACATGAATTAATAAACATCCATGAAAATCCCTTTATGGGCTCCAAAGTCTTCTGAAGATGGAATTTTAATCCTGAAATATTAAGGAAACATAATTTTTTAAAAATACAGATAAATAAACAACATACTCGTTACCTTTTCTTTCTTTGCATTGTGATGAGCGTTCAAAATCAATCTACAAACTAAATATACTCACAAACTATAAAACTCTTAATTATCAATTCTTAATTTTTTTTTTTTTTTTTTTTCCACAGGTTGGTGACACTGAAACTGGAGGATTTATTTGCAAAAGATGTTTAAAGAAACGCCATTCTTCAATGTCGTTTCTTTATGAAAAACCCAAAGATGATTATTGATGAGGATCTTGAATTTAATTTACCATTTGCCTTCATAGATATATTTATTTTCAACTTGATTTGATATTCTTACAAAGAGTCAAAAAAAAGAAAACAAAATGAATTTGTCTTGAAAAAAAAAAATCTACTTTCTGTTGCACTTAGTCCAAATAGTCAGGCTTAAAAAGTACGGTAATGTTAATGTGAAGCCAAACATTTTTAGACCTCATTTTTTCAACTTTGGTATCATTGAGGAATTGAAAAATTTGGTAAATGGCCCAAAGTTTCTGAGTTTACCAAATATGAGCATTTTTGCCTGAGGGGAAAAAATGCGGTAAGAGAAACCTAAAGCCAATATTCTTTTCTTTTATTTCCTTTTCTGGTGCAGGTATCATTGGGGAAGGAACGAGATGTTTTTTTTTGTTTTTGTTTTTTTTAAATAAGGTCTTTAAAAAGGTTTTGATTTTCTCAATGGTACATGAATTGAAAAAAAAAATGTATTAACTTAAAACCAAACTTTTTAAAAATTCTATTTTCTGATGCAGGTATCATTGGGGAAGGAACTAGAAATTTTTTTGAAAAATAAGGTCTTTTAAAAAGGTTTGCTTTTGGGTCATCTATATTGCCTGGTAAAAAATTCCTGTATTTGGTAAACGCAACGAGTTTGGCATGTTTACCAGAACTTTCATGTTTCTCAATGGAACCTGACTAAAAAAATAAGGTCTATAATTTAAGAGAAAAAAAAGAAAAAGGTAGTAACTTAAAACCAAACTTCTTATTTTTATTTTCCGATGCAGGTATCATTGGGGAAGGAACAAGAAAATTTTTTGAAAAATAAGGTCTTTAAAAAAAGTTTGATTTTAGGTCATCCTTACCATTTTTTTTTTTTTTTTTACCTGGTAAAAATACCTGTATTTTGTAAATGCAGTGGCTTTAGCTTGTTTACCAAAACTTTTTTCGTTTCTTACTGAAATAATACCTGCAACAAAAAAAAAAAATAAGGTCTATGATAAATTTTAAAAAAGAGAAGAAAAAACCGGACCCGGTCACCAACAGGCACCCCAGCCCAGATCAGTTTTGAAAGGAACTGAATTTTTCTTTTCACCGGTTGTCAGTAAACAAAATCAGTAGCCAACAAAAAATGAAAGGAACGTTTTTATACTAAAATAGTTTTTGATTTTAATAAAAAAAATTAGTTATTTCATGTTGTTGTCGTTAGCATATGTGAAAAAATTAATATTGCATTAAAGATAAACTAATTTTTTTTTTTTTTTTTTTTTTTTTTTAAATAAAATTTAAAACGAAAGACACTTTTATTATTTTTCTATGTGCCTCTACAGATAGCTAAAAAAAAATGATTTATAAAAAGTATATTATAAGCTTATAATAATAACTGCTAACCCTAAACCTATTTCAGAATTTTAGAATATTTTAGAATTAAAATTTGATAGCAAAATCTTTTTTGTTTTTATCGGCTGCTGATTTTGTTTACTGACAACCAGTGAAAAGCAAAATTCAGTTCCTTTCAAAACTGATCTCGGCTGGGGTGCCTGTTGGTGACTTGGTCCAAAAAAACTAAAAAAGAAAATTTTTAAAAAGAGGTAGGCTTCTTCGTGTTACACTTGCCATGCTTTTAATCTGAACTAAAAACCTGGCTAATTAATTATCAGACGTCATTCTTTTCATTATATAAATCAGAAATAATCAAAGTATTAGCCATGGTCTGTACTTCTCTACTGTATACACCATTTATAATTTGAAATATTCTTTTTTTCTCACGAATTCATCTTTATGTATCAATGTCTTCAAAAAAAAACTATTTTTCTAACATTAAAAACCATTCAATTATTGCCACTGTAATCCTGAATTAAGATACCTGTCTTTTATAAGCATCAAAATGTACAATGAGATTTTCAGGAGAGGCCAGTGTTTGGGTTGCTACCGAGAGGTGCTAAGGTGTGATTCAAAATGAAAATGTGGACACCCTTATGGTATCACCTTTTTATGATTTTTAGTCTCCACATGTTCACCATCCCTGTCAACACATTCTTTGAATCTCCCGCTGGTGATTTAAGAAGAAAAAAAAGTTAATATTTCTATGGGTGTATCTTTATTAGAAAAGCAGAACTGATATTATGGAGATCATCTGGCAAAGATTTTAATTTGTTGACGGTGATGGGTGGAGACTTACAAATCATCTCATAAGGGAACTCCCATAGAAATGTTGTTTTTTTTTATTGTTTTTTTGTTTTTTAAATATTTGTGTGTGTGTGTGTGTGTGTAATATATATATAATGTATATGTATGTAAGGGATGATTCTACATGGGATCTTCAAAATCTCACTGTATAATATATTGCCTGTTTTAGTAGGTGCAAATACAAGGATTTTTATAAATCCCTAAAGAGAGCTCAATGCATAATAATCTATAATCTAGATTAAATACAGAGCAATATTTACCTTTGAAAGGAAGGAAAGAAAAACTCAATAAACCGTCATTCTGTAATAAAATTATTTCGACAAAAACAATTTAAAGAAATTTCTTAAGTTTTGGTCGAAATAAATTTATTACAGAATGACGGTTTATTGAGTTTTTCCTTCCTTCCTTTCAAAGGTGTGTATGTATATGTAAATGTATGTATGTATATATGTATGTATGTATATATGTATATGTAAATGTATGTATATATGTATATGTAAATGTATGTATGTATGTATGTATGTATATATGTATGTATATATGTATGTATAAGATTTTTGGATGTTTGTTTTTTTAGAAGCATTGTTGAATAAAGTATATATTATATTTTTGCTTGAAGGCAATTACAATGCGTGTATCGCATAAAATTCAATACTTTTTTTTATATAGAAAATGAACTTGACAAGTGTAATCCCGGCAAAGGATCGCTCGGTGTGTGTAACATCGTACAGACTGTTTCGACTTTATTAAGTCTCATCAGCAATGTATACTAACGACTTCCCTCTGACAGAAATCGAAACCGTGACCTCCGCAGGCATAGTCAAAGACCATATCGCCTCGGCCACAGTACACAGCTAAGAATCCCTGCAAAATTAACCTTGTCAAAGTCGAAACAGTCTATACGATGTTCTACACACCGAGCGATCCTTTGCCAGGATTACACTTGTCAAGTTCATTTTCTATATAAAAAAAAAGTATCGAATTTTATGCGATACACGCATTGTAATTGCCTTCAAGCAAATATATATATATATATATATATATATATATATATATATATATAATCAATGGTGATATTATGGTTTTACACTCATTACTTAAAGTTTCATGGTAATCCAATCGTCAGATGAGATCAATGGTTGAGATGTTAAAAACCAAATATTTAGCGTTTATATGAAGCGTTTTCACGCGATGGGGAATATAAAGCTAAAAATTGTTTTTTTTTTTTAAACTGTGGCTTGTTTAACGTTTATGTGACGTGGATCGTGTTCACGTAATGTAATGTCATGACATTAAATTTGTATTTTAAAAATTGCATTGGTGTTAATGCACGCGGTGTTCAGATGAATTTAAATTCATCTGAACACCACGTGCATTAACACCAATGCAAGTTTGTTTGATTATAATGTTTTTTAATGTATGAGTGTAAAACCATAATATTACCATTGATTATAAATCTGCTCTGCTTTATTAGCATTGAGCACCTTTCCATGCAAATACTTTTCTCATTTTTTCATTCATTATATATATATATATATATATATATATATATATATTAGTAGAGTAAAAAGTTGAGTCTACCATGGTTTCAATCAAAATGATTTCATCAGGACCCTACACTTAACTAAGTCCATGTAATTCCTTAGTTAACTAACAAACCATGGTAGACTCTTATCTTTTTACTCTACTAATATTATTATTGCTGCTCCATGTTTTTAATATATTGAGCACTTTTTTACTGATGCCACTGCAATGGAAAAGTTAAAGCAGCAATTGGATACTAATATATATAAAGGTGCAAGTGTATAGGGCATGTGTTATCAGCACTCTCTTGTATGACGGTAAAACCTGGACCCTGTACTTCTTATAGGGGAGTTTAAAAGAAAACCGAAATCCTTTGGTCTTCAAATCGTCACACATTGGAGGCAGTTTTTTCAGACTGGTACAGACAGCCGGCTTTCTCCGCTGAAAATCATCATTCTCCCCTCGAAAGAAACTGTCTCCCCATTTATGCCTCTCAACAGCCAAACCACTCCAGCCAACAGGGGTGACAGTAATCTTACTACAAATCACCTCTCATGGTCATGAGGTTCTGAGTTCAATATCTGTAGTCATCTACTACACTCTCACCAAGAGCAGTGACTAAATAGCTTCTACCTTTGCTCCGCCCTGTCGGTGGGGCGTTAGAATGCACCGACTGCACCTCTGCAGAGGGGTAAGATTCCCCCAATGGGGCCGTGGGTGGCGACCCGTGATGCTTAAGGATAGAGCCCAGGTGGATGAGCAGTTCATGACATGCAATACTCCACTTTGGACGGGCGGTTGGAGAGGCCCCCTCCGATCAATCGGCTGGTCATGTCAAGCCCTAGCACCTATATGATTTTCCCAACCCTATTGCCCTTATGGCAAGCCCCAACCCCTTTTTATCATATGGGTACTAGAAGGCGGTGGCTGTGGGTCTACATGTCCTGGGAATGACGTTAAACTCTATCTGATGGTGAGGTTCCAGTTTTGGAGGTTTGGGGAATGTGGAGCACCCCTTCATCACCATTGCTCCCTGGTCCACTCTGACCCGGAGTGGTAGTACCTGTTAGGGTCCCATCTATGGGTTAAATAGAAAAATGTATTTATAAAAAAATTGTATTATCCATTAAGAATTGATTTATTTCAAAACTTTATTGGCATTAAATGACCCACTGAGGTTGATATGCCGTAAAACAAAACAAACCAAACAAACCATCTACCTTTGCTGCCTTAGACATATACTGGGCATCACCTGGAGGGACAGGATCACTAACACAGCAGATCTACTGAGACAGTGTCATCCCTGCTGGATGGATGATGGGCGAATCCCAAAGGACATCCTCTATGTGGAAATTTCATCTGGCAAGAGACAGATTGGTCACCCACCCCTCCAGTCTTTAAGAATGTCTACAAGTATCATCTCAAGTTCTTTAACATCAACCCTGTCAGCTGGATAAATTTAAAACATTGGTCTTCAGTCACAGAAGGGTCTGCTAAATAATAACTTCAGGGCACAAGAAATCTATGCTCATCTGAGACTGCAATGCCAGTGATGATATATGCATGTGTATAAATATATATATATATGTGTGTGTGTGTGTGTGTGTATGTGTGTGTGTATATATATATATATATATATATATATATATATATATATATATATATATATAAGATTAAGAAAAGATCTTCAATAAACACCATGGGATCTAACTCAACAACCTGATGATTGCCCCTTGGCATGAAACCTGGGTAGCTGTTTATAATAAACATTGATCTATAAAAACTCAGCAAATTAAATAAATATTAGCTCTCATAATTTGTGATTGAGCACTGTATTTTCTTTGTTTCATCACAAAAAAAAATTGTTTTTATATATACCTATATATATTATATATAGAGGTAAAAGGAAAAGTGAACAAAAATAATGACTCAAACAAGTAGAAGTAGAAGTAGGAGAGAAATATTTTGTCCTTCTCAAGCGAAGAACATTTTCAGTCTGACTTTATTCAAAGCAAAATACGTACATTTGTGTTTATAGAAGAGAAAGTGAGTTAGTGGTGGAATTGAGGGGTAGGGAGATTAGGGAGGATTTGATTGAAACGAGAATCACATCATATAAAGTGGAGGGGGAGTTCAGAGGATGGTGGTTTGTGTGGGAAGATGAGAAGAGGAGGTTGTTGGGAGGGGGGAGAGGGTAAAATTCTTGGTTAGGAGGGAGTTTGATTTATTGCATGGGGATGATATGGAGGAAGATGCAATAAAAAAAATCTTAGAGGCTGTGAAATAACAGATTACAACAATTTACATTTTCAGATGGAGTGGAGTCCAAATGTGTTTTGGAAGGCACCAATGTTGGGGGTCAAGGTTCAAAGGGTTTATAATTTATTATCTTTTTGTCCTAGTTAACTTGCTAGTTTTAAACATCCATTTTGGATGGTAAAGGCATGAATCTATATAACTTGACCTGATAATATTTATCTATATATATATATATATATATATATATATATAAAAAAAATGGCTACAATAGAAACCTACTCGAGTTTCACCATAAGGATCTTCAGGGTTAAATCACTGAATTAATTGAGGTACCAATTAATTGCAGCCGATTACACGGGTGTTCATTGAATAATATATTTCGTTATAGGGGAACGCTTGTTTATGTTTTTTGAATTTCACCGGAAATTGTTTTTTCGTGAGTATTAAAATGTAAACAAAAGATGCGAATCGATTTGTGGGTATTTATTTTACTGTGGTTGTTTAATAAAGTATGGATTATGAGGCTTAAGAGTGATTTTATATGTAAAACAGATTAAAATTATTTATTGATTTAGCTTTGGATAGAGGGTATATATATATATATATATATATATATTATATATATATATATATATATATATATATATGAATACTCATTGTACAGATAACAATAAAGATGAGGACAATAGTCTGAATAATACTGTTGTCTTTATCTTTAATCTTACTAGCAAATATATGCACCCTCCGGGTGCAAGTATTTAAGTTTTAATATAATAAAATATCATGTTAAATTAGAAAGGCTAATGAAACTGAATAAGAATTCAGATAAAAATATTTGGAACAGAGGGGGTATGATTGAAAAATAGAACAACTTTGAAACTAACTCTGCCATCATTTTCCCTTACTCCCGTCTTTCATTGGTAAATTTTCCTAATTTAACTATTTAGTTAAAATAGGAAGTAAAGAATAATATTAGTTATTTCTTCTTGTTAATGAATTTCTTTTAAGATTTATCCCCGAGATTTTTGCTCATATTCATTAAGATAAAACCAAACAATTAGAAATCAATAACACTAAGCATATATTTATTAAAATCACATTTTTAATATCAATATGCAAATTAGCCTTCCAATTCACACTGTAAACCGCTATTTTCTTGTATATATAAATACAGTTATTAGTATGTAGATATGGTCAACAGTCTTAATGATGTAAAACAATTTTATTAATAATTGAGGTTTAAATAAAAATAAAATCATGGAGAATGTGATGTAAATAACAAAGGGAATTGTGACTTGAATGGTAATATAGTTTCGGTTACAGACATACAAACCCACAATCTTCATTATAATAAGATATATACAACATCCAGTTAGACACATAAGGCAAGGGTTGAGTTAATACAGTTCTAAGTGACAATCTGAAGGTTGCAGGTTCAATCCTGACTACAGGTGAAAATAATGTAGAATACTTAACATAGTTTAACTCTTGTACCCAATCATGGTTAACAAAATGAAAATAATTTACCCGAATGGATTAAATAAACGGTTTGGTTCAAAGTTTCCTGAAAGCTCCTGAGTTTGACAAGAAACACCTGACAAAGGCTGAAGAGCACATCGGTCGATGAAGATGAAGACAACAGTCCGAAAAATCTAAATGATACAAATTATTAAGCGTCATCTCAAATCCAAATTAAAGAATATTTAGGTAGATTAGCAAGAATATGCACCCTCCGCCAGGCGTAATTATTTAAATTTTAATGTTATGAAATATATTAAATTAGAAAGATTAACAAAATTAAATAAGAACGCATATAAAAAGATTACCCTTATTTTAAGTATATTTTAATTGGTTTCTATATAAAAACATTCATAGGATTGATTTTAGTATGTTGGAAAATAAAACTATATTAGAGATCAATAACACCAAGTAATTATTTATTAAACCCAGTTTTGTTAAAACCAGTATGCAAATTAACAACACCATATATTATATAAACCTTTATTTCTTAGTGATATATAAGACACATTTCATGATTTCAAACGCACTAATAACATGGGCTGTATTGAGGCAAATCTAACTCGGATTTTCATAGTGCCCTCATTAATTAATAAATAAGATTTATTCTATGTATTAGTAATTTTGCCTATAAATTGAATACTCATTGATAAATTTACGCACATCCTGGGGGTATTGTGATGTAAGCAGTGACTTAGTTTTGGTTACAGACACACCGAATTTCCATTATAACCTTAAACAATCTACCCCAATAGATTAGATAAAGGGTTTGGTTTGAAGTTCCATGAAGACTCCCCATTATGACATGAAACACCTGAAGAAGGCCGGAGGGCACATCAGCCGAAACATTGTGTTTATAACAATAAAGATGAAAAAATTTAGATGATACAAATTATCAAGCATCATCTCAAAAACTTTGGTCAAATCAAAGAATACTTAGGTAGACTAGCAATAATATACAGCTTCTTGTCGTAAGTATTTAAGTTTTAATGCAATAAAACATATTAGAAAGACTAATGAAACTAAATAAGAACAAATATAAAAATATTACACATATTTTAATGTTATTTTAATTGATATCTATATAAAATTATTTATAGGATTGATTTTAATACATTTGAGAATAACATGATAGTATTAGAAATCAGTAACAGCAAATAATTATTTATTAAACCCAGTTTTGTTAAAATCATTATGGAAATTATTCCCACCATATACTATGTAAAACTTTATTTCTTAGAGATATATAACACATATTTCAGGATGTTAAATGCAGAATTATTATGGGCTAAAAATGTACATATTTGCTTCAGATGTTGATTGGAAGGTAGACAGTTTCTCTGCACTGGAAGATTGGAAAAAATATAATCTTTCTGATTTGATTTAGCCTTGTAATAAGCTAAGCTAAGCTTAATAAATATCAATTATATCTTTATTGGAGTGCAGCATACACAGACAGACAGACATACATGAATATATATATATATATATATATATATATATGAATTTGATATATTGAAAAAACAAATAATGTTTACAAATGCATGGGATCATTAGGAGAGAATGTGCAACCGTTTCGGGGCCTTCCTCTCAACGGTTTTAAAAAGCAACATCGGCCCCATTAAAACCGTTGAGAGGAAGGCCCCGAAACGGTTGCACATTCTCTCCTGATGATCCCATGCATTTGTAAACATCATTTGTTTTTTCAATATATCAAATTCACACTGTCGGATTAAGTTCCTTTTATTTCATATATATATATATATATATATACATACACATAGATATACATGTGTGTATGTATATAATATATATATATACACACAGACATACATGTGTGTGTGTGTATATATATATAATTTAATATACCAAGCGTGTTGGTAGATCCTTGCGGAGAGAAAAAACCCAGCAGAAAGTTTGATTGTAAAAATATACTACCAAACATCAACCAGGAAGAAAAAAAATTTTGAAGAAAAGAAAGGACCAAGATATTCGTACCAACAAAAAATAATCTATTGGTACAGTATTTGGCCAAAAGAAAAAACAATTTATATATATATATATGTATATAAGATATATATATTCATATAACCGCTAGGAGAAAGCTAATATGTAAAAAGTGCTCGATACCTAAGTAGAACCAATAATAAAGATAATCTAATGAGTCAGACGAACTTACTATTAGTTTCGCATAAAGCTCTTCAGGGCTAAAATCCGAAGTCGGATTTTAGCCCTGACGAGCTTTATGCAAAACTAATAGTAGGTTCGTCTGACTCATTAGATTATCTTATATATATATATATACACAGACATGTGTGTGTGAATTTAACATTTTTAGAAAGAAGAAAAAGATGTTATTTTGCTGACAGAATCTGTTTTGACCATTTAATAGAGCGGTCTTCATCAAGAGCAACATATGAATGAAAGACGGAATAAATAACCGTTAGATAGGAGGTACAAACGCTAGTGTTCGATGAATTATTTTTAACACAGAATACGCATTTTTTTTTTAATTCCTGCATCAAACACTAGCTTTCGTTTGTACCTCCTATCTAACAGTTATTCATTCCGTCTTTCATTCATATGTTGCTCTTGATGAAGACCGCTCTATTAAATGGTCGAAACAGATTCTGTCAGCAAACTAATAACATCTTTTGTTTTTTCTAAAAATGTTAAATTCATACTGTCGGATTAACTTCCATTTACTTCATATATGTGTGTATATATATATATTTGTATATATGTATATATATATAAAAGTACGCAAACAGTTTGTTTGATATGGCTATGCCGACAATTTTTAGGAGAATATGTGCTTAATTGAAATACCTAATTTGAAAATTAATTAATTGATAATTAATAGATTAGGTGAATATATCTGTTCAAATGTAGAGCGTAAACAAATCAAGAAAAAGTCAGTCTCTGTATGTACATTTCAGCATATTATGCCTCATCAGCAGAGTTATAGACTGGAAGCCGCTTTGTGTGTGATTCAAACCCTAACTGCTTAGCTGATAGGAGGGGATTCTAACCATTACACTAGCTGGCCTTCCCAGATTTCTCGCTTTGTTTATAAACTGATATATCCTACATTTTTGGAGACTTACTTGCACGACAGTATGAAAGTATGCAGCCATATCAAACAAACTGCATACTTTCATACTGTCGTGCAGTAAGTAAAATATATATATATATATATATATATATATACTAGACAAAACGTGACCCGTTGGGTCACCCATTAAGCTCTCTCTACATGATTAGGGAAAAGAGTAGGATCTGCCAAAATATCATCTGTTTTCATTTTTAAAAACGAACTAAAATTTATTAAATTGATTATTTAAGGTCAATTTTTTGTCTAAGTCGAAAAGTAGTAACATAATGAGCATCAGTAAAAAAGCAAAATAATATTACACATATAATTTATTTTTGATATATTTAAAACATTTTTTTCGTCCATTTTGATCAAGATGCCTGCCAAGAGGCTACTTAAAATCCGTTTTTACAAAATAAATTGTAACTTTTGCAATTGAAAAAATTCACACTGGATTGTCCAATTGAACACATATCCTAGTAGATAAAGGAGTTAGATTAAGACAGTTCTAAATGCCAGTTATCTCTAGACTGCAGGTTCAATCCTGGTCAGGGACAGCAGTAACATAGAATAATAATTAACACAGCTTAACACCTGTACCCCAGCTATGGTTAGTGGAATGAGAACAGGATACCCCCGTGGACCTAATAAAGGGTTGGGTTCAAAGTTCTGTGATGGCTCCCAATTACAAGAATGTTCCCGAGTCCGAAAAGAAATACCTGAAGAAGGCCGGAGGGCACATCAGCCGAAACTTTGTACAGATAACAATGAAGACGAGGACAATAGTCTGAATAATACAAATAATGGTTATCTTTGCGGAGTTCCGTCCTGGCTTCCTGCATCCGAAGCGGTATCACTTGAAAAAAAAAAAAAAGAACCAACTTAGGGCATTTTCCACTGAAAACCCAACCCTAACCCTTAAACCGCCCTAGTTAGAATTAATTGTTTTATTACAAAGTTCTGTTTTTTCTGGGTCACCCTGTATACAGGGTGACCCAGAAAAAACAGAGCCCAAATTGTTTATTTATTTTCCATTAAACTAAACCTAAACCCCAACTCCAAACCCTAAACCCTAGTTGTTTTTGTTTTTCACACTGCTTTTGCTACGGACTTCAATCGTAGCTGGTGTTTTGTTTTTTGTTTTTTCAGCAGTCACCAGCCAGCATGTTTTGAGGCAAGAGGCCATGGCAGAACTCCGCAAAGATTACAATTATTTGTATTATTCAGACTATAATATCGGAGTGGTATATATTTGATTGATACTATTTTCTGCATAAATAAAAAGACTAAAGACAGTTTATTTTTTTAAAGCCATACGTAATTAAAACAACCTTAATCCCCTAAAACCGTAACCCAATTCGCAAAATATTAATTCATAGACTGTAGTTAAACTGTTATTGGGTACCAGCAAAAAACTTTCCGTTTTAATTTTACCGACCTAAATCAGAAGTCAATCTAGTTTGTTTTAGTTTTAACTAAAACAAACTTTAAGCCCGAAGAAAACTTTCACTTAAACAGTGGGGTAGTCAATGTTTGCTCATTTGAATTCCATAATATTTAAATATATAACTATTTTTTTTACCCAACATGAAATATTTTTTAAAGTAAGTTTAATACTCTATGAATTAATAATTAAAGTAATTTAAAAAATCTATTTTAAAGCATGATTTCAATTTCGTAAAATTTACGCTCAACTAAAATTGAAATCATGCCGTAAAAAGATACTTTTGTTTTGTTTTATTAAAACAAACCAAAATTTCTATGTGGTCTGGAGAAAGGGAGGGGTGAATCTACCTAGAGTTAGGATGTGCTGGGGAGGGTGTTTGCCTGCTGGTTTTAACAGGCAGTGGGCCCTCCAACTCCAGTTAATTCGACTACTCACATTAACTCACCCACTCACGGTAACTCTATATAGAGGGAGAGTGGAAGAGAGTCAGGTCTAATTTAGACAGGGATTGGTCGGTTGTTGACTTAATTGCTAATTAGGCCTAATTAAAACCAATTAAACTTTGGGCTAAGTGATGAGAGCGTTTATTTTTACGTCTCTCCTCCAGTAACTGCTATGCGATAAGTGAAGAAATTTGGTTTTGGCGCCAACATACGATGTTGGCTATTCGCCCTCTAGCAGCAGGGGAAGATAATTCACTAGGGAATTTCCGATAATACACACAGACATACATGAATATATATCATCATCATGTGCAATTAACACGGATATCCATGACAATCTCTCACCAGCCCTACCTATCATTCATTGACTCAGGAAGGTCTCCGCCCTGTCGGTGGGGCGTTAGAATGCACCTCTGCAGAGGGGTAAAACTCCCCCAATGGGGCCACCTGTTGGCCGTAGGTGGCCCCCGTGATGCTTAAGGATAGAGCCCAGGTGGATGAGCAGTTCATGACTTGCAATAATCCACTTTGGCCCTATCTTGGGCTAGACGGGCGGTCGGAGAGGCCCCCTCCGATCAATCGGCTGGTCACGTCAAGCCCTAGCACCTATATGATTTTCCCAACCCTATTGCCTTATGGCAAGCCCCAACCCCTTTTTATCATATGGGTGCTAGAAGGCGGTGGCTGAGGGTCTACATGTCCTGGGAATGACGTTAAACTCTATCTGATGGTGAGGTTCCAGTTTTGAAGGTTTGGGGAATGTGGAGCACCCCTTCATCACCATTGCTCCCTTGTCCACTCTGGCCCGGAGTGGTAGTACCTGTTAGGGTCCCATCTATGGGTTAAATAGAAAAATGTATTTATAAAAAAATTGTATTATCCATTAAGAATTGATTTATTTCAAAACTTTATCGGCATTAAATGATCCACTGAGGTTGATATGCCGTAAAACAAAACAAACCAACCAAACTTGTCAGGAAGGTCTTCCACCAAGCATCCTCACAGAGTTGGTCAGTGTAGGTCCTTGGTGGGCGGCCCACATTAGCATGCCCATGTGTTGGCTTCCACAGGAGAACGTTGCTTATGAGCTTTGTAGAGCATCATTATAGCGGCAACTGATTCTTTGGGGAGACCATATGCTAGATTCTTTGCTCAAACCCCTTCTATGATCCATCGAATAGTCAGGATCTGAGAGGCTTTGGATCAATTTCTGCAGAATCCGTTTTGATTTTTGCTAAGGATTTTCTCCATTTCGGGTCGGATGCGATTAAGAAGAAGGACATTATATATATATATATATATATATATATCTTAGCTGCAACAGCAGTAAGAGTTATGCCTCTGAAGTTTTTAGCGATTCCAAGGTCTCCCTTTTTGGAGAATGGGAGGATGCAGCCTTTCGTCCATTTATCTATTCTATTTTGTCTATATACTACTGCTTTTCTACCTTTTAGTTTCTCTAAGACTTCATTGAGTTCTTCTGTTGTGAAATTCCCCAGTTTGATGTCTAGTTGTCTATCTATGATCTTTTTGGGTGTTATTTTCTATGATTTTAGGATGGTTCCCCAGTAGTTTCTGGAAGTGGTCTTTCCATTTCTGACGTCTATCTTTTTGGCTGGTTGCCTTTAGCTTTGATCTAGGAGTACTTTTCCTACCACTAATTTCATTTACTGTTTTCCATGCGAATCACGACTGTCTGACTTCCATCGATTGTCTGATATTATTTATTTGTACTTGGATGTATTTTGTATGCATTGGTTAGTTCTATCTGGGATTTCTTAAGGTTGTGTAAATTGGTGTTGGGTTTGTTTTATTACATTGGGCTGTTTTTTTATATCGTTTCTCTTTTCTCTAACTGCTTCTGTCTCCCAGGGAGCAGAGTGTTTGACTTAGTTTGGTCGGTACGCACTCGGCTGCTGCTTCTAGGTGAGCACTGAAAGTTTTCGTATTCCTTGTTTAGTGTGAAGCTTTCAGATGTCTCCTGGAGAATATGGAATTTATTTCTTACTGCCACAGCATAGAGTTTGCCTATATCGCTGTTGGCAAGTGTCGACCAGTTGTATCGTACAGATTTACTGGTTCGCTTTTTGTTTCTATGTAGACTTAGTCGTAATTTTGCTGTGACTATTTTGTGATCGGGATACTCCTTCAGAGGAGGAATATGTTTTGCAATTCATTGCACTATTTATCGATTTGTTTTGTTTATTAGGATGTAGTCTAGTTGCGCTTTTGTGTTATTTGGGTATGTGTAGGTCCATAGTTTGCATACTTCGGTTTTTGGAATTTGGTGTTTAGGCAAACAAGCCTGATCTCAAGAGAGAACTCAGTTAGGAGTTTGCCGTTCCTGTTTGGGGTGTTGTGTAAGCTAAATCTATTGTTTTCGTTGTTTCCTATCTGTGCATTCATGTCTCCCCCAATGATCAGTACGTTATGTCTGGGGAGGGTCTGCAGAGGGAGGATAGCTCATTGTAAAACGTTTCTATGTCTGTTTCATCGCTGACATTTGTGGGGCTGTAACACAAGACTACAGTCATGCAGGGATTGCCATTAAATGTGGTACTCATGATTCTTGGCTAGATTTTTTTCTATGCTGTTAAGTGATTTTAGTGCTCAAGAACTGAGAAGCATTCCTACACCTTCTCTAGTGGCATTGACGGAGTTTTCCATGCAGATGCTAACACAAGTGTCCAGCCATTTCCAGATTCATGGTATTTTAATTCTAAATCACTACGGTCAAATCTGTATTCTTGCACACATATGATGTCTATATTTTTTTCAGCTGCGGATGCCATTAGTTCGGGAAGTTGGCTTATAGTTTTTAGCGTTCTAACATTAAATGTTGCTAGCTGGAGTGATTTTTTTTTACATCTAAGTAGGTTTGTATTGGGTTTGGGTTCCATTTCTGTCTGTCATTGTGGTTCGGGGTATGATTTTAGTAGAGTGTGTGTCTTGTTTGTTAGTGCTGCGAGGGATGTGACTTAGGTGTGTGATGCATTTAGAGCTCCGTAGTTTATTTATCGAGCAGTGGGCTAGAGCTCGAGCCTCAGCAGAACGTATTTTTTCTGATAGCGGGAAGCACAATGCTGCATGATTCTTCAGATTTGTGTACTGTCATGAAGGGTTTAGGTTGGGTTGGTGTCACCAATATCTTTCCGTAGCTGTTTATTTAACTCCTCAATAGGCGCCAGTCTTTGAGATGAGGAGCAGTAGTTTCCTTATTGAACTGGTTGATTCTAGCTGTTGACCCATTTGGGTTCATCCGCCCAGCATCTTGTGAGATACGCCCTTGGCCTATTTAGGTTCATCCACCACGTTTTACATCCACCATGCTGTTACCTATGGTTTCATTTTGCAACCACATTATTTAAAGCTTTTACTTTCAAAAAATACTTTTTTCATTTCATATTTAAATGTCAGTATTCTATGAATATATATATATATATATATATATGCACACACACAGAGACATACATGAATATATATATGTATACACATACACCACACACATACATGAATATATATATATATATATATATATAATATACCAAACTTGTTGGTAAACCCTTGTGGTAAGAAAAAACCCGGGAAATAGTTTGATTGTAAAAATATACTACCAAACATCACCTGGGGAGAAAAAAGAATATTGGAAAAAAGAAAAGACCAAGATAGTCGTACCAACTATAATTTCTCTCTCTCTCTCTCTCTCTCTCTCTCTCTCTCTCTTTATATATATATATATACATATATATATATATATATATACTCGCACACCCGGGGTGGCAAATCTCCTGGAGTGTCTTTGCCCACATATGTGATAATATTCAAAATTCCCTAGGAATTTTTAAGTGCCAGATTATCTTCCTTTTCCTTTTCGTTTTTTTTTTTCTTTTCTTTTTTTTCTTTTTCTTTTTCTTTTTTTTCTTTTCTTTTTCTTCTTTTCTTTTTCTTTACTTTTCTTTTTCTTTACTTTTCTTTTTTCTTTTTTAAATTATTTCATTGAGGAAAAAAAAATGCTTAAAAGCATTCTTAACCGTTTCACAAGCAGATAATTATTTTTTAAATCCATATGTCGTCGGGATGGCCTAAAGTCAGTATCAAGCAATTAGCGAGGGAGTCTATCTCTTTTTCACTAGCCCTAGACCATGGAGATTGTTTTTGCATCTGAGGTGGGGTGCCACACCTACCATCAGCTCCTTACTTTACCCCGCAGATCCTTTTATTAATAGAGATGTTATGTATTTATTTTACCTTTTAAAAAAAATATGTAGGGATGAGACGACTTTCGGACTACCCTGTACATTTAACATTGAATTGGTTAAGGAGCAGCTAATTAAAAAAAAAAAATGCCTTACACTGAGCTACTGGGGCAGGGGGCCAAATGTCACTCTGCCTGTGTTGTGTACTGTTAGTGACAAAAACGTCACCCTGCCTGCAAAAGGATTATGGGAATCTGTTTTAGCCAATCAGAAAGTTGTAAATTATTTGAATGGAACGGGTTTTAGAAATGAACTTTGTTTTATTTATAGTGAAGTAGAAAAAGTAAAATTAATGAATAAATGAGAATAGATTTTTTTTTTTTTTTCGGTGAGTGAGCGGGAGATATAAAATCTTTATACTTATGTGTATTTTGTTTTAGTCTTAAGAAAAATATATAAGAAAAATTGAAAATGATGAAAACCTTTTAAAAAAGGGTATTTATATCAGTTATTATTATAAAGTGTTTTTCTTTTTCTTTCTTTTTTTTTCTCTCTCTCTCTCTCTCTCTCTCTCTCTCTCTCTCTCTCTCTCTCTCTCTCTCTCTCTCTCTCTCGATCTTTATTTTTTTCTTTCTCTGTATCTCTCTCTCTCTTTTTTCTATTTTTTTCTCTTTTTTCTATTTTCTCTCTCTCTCTCTCTCTCTTCCCCCTCTCTCTCCTCTCTCTTCCCCCCTCTCTCTCTCTCTCTCTTCCCCCTCTTTCTCTTTCTCTCTTTTTCTTTCTCTTTCTCTTTCTCCTTCTCTTTCTCCTTGCTCTTTCTCTTGCTTTTTTTCTTTCTCCTTCTCCTTGCTCTTTCTCTTTCTCTTTCATTTTCCTTCTCTCTCTTTTTCTCTTTCTTTCTCCTTCTCTCTCTCCTCTCTCTTTCTCTTGTAGTTAATCTTTTTTTCTTAGCAATCCAACCATTTAGTGTCAAACTAGTCTCTTTGAGAATTAAATGGAATTATCCTTTTTTTTTTCTTTTTTTTTTTTTCTTCTTTTCTTTTCAATTTTCATAAATCCCACTCCTACTTTCAGTTGACCCCCCGCTGACATACCCAAGACTTTAGGGAATTTCAATAGTGTATGTTAACTAAATGTACAGAATCTTGTCACTATTATGAGAATGGACATCCACTACTTACTAGTAGTAGATTTAATTGTACTAGCAAATATATGGACCCTCTGGGTGAAAGTATTTAAGTTTTAATGTAATAAAATATATTAAATTACAAAGACTAATGAAACTAATTAAGAATGCATATAAAAAGATTTGAAACAGAAGCAGGTATAATCAAAAAATAGAACAACTAAAACTTACTCTTCCATCACTCCCGTCTTTCATTGCTAAATTTTCCTAATTTAACTATTTAGTTAAAATAGAAGGTTGAGAATAAAATCAGTTATTTTTTTCTTGTTATTGGATTTATTTTAAGATTTATTCCCACGATTTTTGCTCATATTCATTAAGATATAATCAAACAATTAGAAATCAATAATACTAAGCACATATTTATTAAAATCAAATTTTTAATATCAATATGCAAATTAGCCATCCCGTTCACTGTAAACCACTATTTTATTGTATATATAAATACAATTGCATGTTATTAGTATGTTGATCTGGCCAACGCCAGGGGTCCAGTGGCTTCGGCCCTGGATCTTTACAAGTTAATAGCGTCGATCCCAGGGGGCTATCCCCCCAGGCAATACCTGCCTCCTTCATTTAAATGGGCAGGGCTGGGTTTATTGCCCAGCGCCTGAGGCGCCCCCCTTGAGGGGGAATGCCGACGGGATCAACGCAATTTTTCACCTGCCACCCATGAGCTTCGGTTTGTGGGTGGTCCCACGTTAATAGGGCCTTGTGCCTAACCCATACAAGTGGGGTACGAGGTAAATATAAATACAATGTAGATATGGTCAACGCCGGTGGTCCAGTGGCTTTGGCCCTGGATCTTTACAAGTTAATAGTGTCGATCCCAGGTGGCTATCCCCCCAGGCAACACCTGCCCCCTTGATTTAAAGGGGCAGGGCTGGGTTTATTGCCCAGTTCCTGAGGCGCCGCCCTTGAGGGGGAATGCCGACGCGATCGATGCAATTTTTCTCCTGCCATCCATGAGCTTCGGTTTGTGAGTGGTCCCACGTTAATAGGGCCTTGTGCCTAACCTGTACAAGTGGGGTACGAGGTAAATACAATGTAGATCTGGCCCATGCCAGGGGTCCAGTGGCTTCGGCCCTGGATCTTTACAAGTTAATAGCGTCGATCCCAGGGGGCTATCCCCCCAGGCAACACCTACCCCCTTGATTTAAAGGGGCAAGGCTGGGTTTATTGCCCAGTGCCTGAGGCGCCCCCCTTGAGGGGGAATGCCGACGGGATCTACGCAATTTTTCACCTGCCACCCATGAGCTTCGGTTTGTGGGTGGTCCCACGTTAATAGGGCCTTGTGCCTAACCCGTACAAGTGGGGTACGCGGTAAATACAATGTAGATATGGTCAACAGTATTAAAAATGTAAAACAATTTTCTTAGTAATTGAGGTTTAAATGCAAATAAAATCATGGAGAATATGATGTAAATATGAAAGGGAATTGTGACTTGTGTAGTGATATAGTTTTGGTTACAGATAGACAAACACACAATCTCCATTATAATAAGAGATATGTGGTGCAAGTCCAAATTTCAGTAGGGGCTATTTCTTAATTGTCTGCTATTGGGTAAATAATAGGGCAGATTGGGTTGTTTAGGAAACTAATCTAGGAGAAGGAAAACTTTGAATTCAGGCCAGCTTTACTCTGCTTTAAACTTTACTTTGCATCACATCCTGTTTGTGGCAGAAGAGTTGTACAATACTAACAGAACCTGTGGATATACTACAGTATGATAATCTAATTATTACAAGGTTTGATATGTTTACTTAAGAGTTATTGCCGAATAGTTCAATATATAAAAAGTATAATAATCTTGATTATAACTCTCTCACTCTTTTTTTTCTTTCTTTCTTTCTTTCTTTCCTTCTTTTCATTATGGTCAAATGAAACAGATTAGCATTATCGCTTCCAAGGGCTCACCTCCTCTCTCTATCTATCTTTCCCCTTGTCTCAGTTATATTTTGTCTGTATAGCATGTCCTTTTTCTTTTCTTTCTTCATAATAAAAATGGAATGGTCTATTATTTAGCTGAGGTGACAACACTCATAAGAAATAAGAATTTGGCAGATAAGCAACACCAGATAATCATGATTTATATTTTTGCATTTCATCTTGGATGATTAGAATCATTTTTAACCAGAGGGTGTTGCAAGATGATAATAATCATACAATTATGGAACAGAAGTATTTATAAATAGTTAGGTTCAAAGTTCAGTTGGTAGAGCACTTGCCTAGGAATCGCAAGGTTCCTGGTTCGATACTGGCCCTCGCCAACTCAGCACAAGAAGTAGCACAGGGATCTGGGTGATAAAATGAGGAGCCAATGGTAGGTGTGATGCTCCACCTCATATGCAAAAACAATCTCCTTGGTCTAGCACTAGTGAAAAGGGAATAGATTCCCTCGCTATCTGGCTGATACCGACATTAGGCTACTCCGTTGTATTTAATTTATTTATCTGCAAATACTACTTCTTTATTCTGAGTATACACTGTTTATATTCAAAGAGCATATCAACCTGGAATTTGATGTTTGTTTGTTTTGTTTTGTTTTACGGCATATCAACCTCAGTGGGTTATTTAATGCCGATAAAGTTTTGAAATAAATCAATTAATGGATAATACATTTTTTATAAATACATTTTTCTATTTAACCCATAGATGGGACCCTAACAGGTACTACCACTCCGGGCCAGAGTGGACCAGGGAGCAATGGTGATGAAGGGGTGCTCCACATTCCCCAAACCTCCAAAACTGGAACTTCACCATCAGATAGAGTTTAACGTCATTCCCAGGACATGTAGACCCGCAGCCACCGCCTTCTAGCACCCATATGATAAAAAGGGGTTGGGGATTGCCATAAGGGCAATAGGTTTGGGAAAATCATATAGTTGCTAGGGCTTGACGTGACTAGCCGATTGATCGGAGGGGGCCTCTCCGACGGCCCGTCTAGCCCAAGATAGTGCCAAAGTGGAATATTGCATGTCATGAACTGCTCATCCACCTGGGCTCTATCCTTAAGCATCACAGGTCGCCACCCACGGCCAACAGGTGGCCCCATTGGGGGAGTCTTAGCCCTCTGCAGAGGTGCAGTCGGTGCATTCTAACGCCCCAGCCGACAGGGGGGCTGGAATTTGATAAAAATCAAAAACAAGAAAAGTTAATAAGTGATACACATTTTTATTCATTTATTTATATATATTTTTTTTTTTTTTTTTTTTTTTTTTTAATTATTTTTTTTTTCCCAAGTGAATGCGCATTCTCTGTAGTTCTAACTTCGAGGTGCATCTGATAATCCAAGGAAGAATGTCTTGGCTCCCATAGAATACTTGTTATCTGAAAGAAGAAGGAAAACAGAATTAGTTTCAAGTCCAGAAACGAATTCTTTTAGAAATTCAAAGACAACTCCCCATGGCTAATATGCTAGATTGTGACATTGAAGTTTGTGTTACATAATTGTTAGTACCCTAACATTTATGTACAGTTAGTGTAGAAACCTAAATGGCTGAATGAGTACAGCCGGCGGCCTTGAAGAATTGAGTGACAAGTCTTGATCTCGTCCTGTTCCATTTTCCGGTGGATACCATGAGAATCGGTGGAGAAGGCCCACTTTCGGTTTAGATTAGAAAGAGTTAGATTGGCCAAAACCACGGAGGTAGTAAGTCGCATTAAGCGCGCTGCCGACTCAATCTGCGCAGTAGTCTGGTGGGGATTTCAGAATAAAATATGATCTAAAGAAAATCGAAGTCTTGGGTTATTTATCCAAAACTACCAATGACCCAATGATAAAGAGAAATCCCCAATAGGAGACCAGACATGAAGTCCCCAAGACGAAGTCCAGATGCTAGAAGAGAACACACAGCTACATAAGAATAAAGACGCTAGAAGAAGAACATAAGATACCAAAGATGATCAGAAGAATAAGAATAGAGTATACAACATTTGAAGTCAATTAATACAGTCACGCTAACAAATTCACATAAAAATTATTGGACCATTAGGCACCCCTTTTTGATCTCGATTTTTTTAACAATATCATAAAAAAATCATAAAGTATAAAATTACTCCCCCTGAATAAAAAAAAAATCGTCTTTCCACATGTCAACAACTTCATTTTTTAAAAATGTACACCCTACTCTTCCTGAGTAAAAAAAAACTTCTATTTACTAGGTATCGCCAAAATCGGGTCACGTGATCAGTTTAGGCCATATTGAATAAACGAAAGTAAATATTTTTGATTTTTTTTTTAAATCTCGCAAAAAAAAAATAACGATCATTAAGAGTATTTACAAAGAAAAACAGTTAATTCAAAGATCAAATTATCCGATTGGGAAAAAATTACTCACCGTTATCTTGAAAAATAAGTAAAACAGTCCGTTTTACTCGCAACAGGGTGAGTTTGATTCAGAAGGACATATTTTTCATTTACACTGTCAATATCTGGTTGTTTGTTAGGGGTTAGTTTTATAATTTTTTTTTAAATCTAAAAAATCGTCTGTTAACAAACAACCGGATATTGACGGTGTAAATGAAAAACATGTCTTTTCTTAATCGAGATCAAAAATGGTGTGCCTAAAGGTCTAAATTATTTCTACCAATTTATCAATACATGTGAAGTTAAACAAATCATATTTTATATATATATATATATATATATATATATATATATATATATAATGTTGTGTATTTTGGCAGCAAGTTATTTTTTTAGGCATGTGCTATTGAATAACACGGAGTACTCTTTCTTCATTTTTTGGGATCTGACCATAAAACAACACTTAATTAAAAAAACACCCAGAAAAATCCACCTCCCCTGATATTAGGAAAATTCTAACCGAAAACACTAAAATTATCTACAAAAATAACAATAAGAAATGCCTACAGATCCTTGAAGGCATATGCATAAAAAATAAAAAATCTAACATCAATAAAATAGCATTTAAAGTTGGGTACAATGTATTAAATATCTTTAATAACTAACACACTTAACTTACACCCCCTTCTTAAAAAAATAATGGACTCTCCAAATTTAATAAAAACAGAGATAAAAGAACTAAAAAAAAAATGAACTAAAACCAACTTATATACCCCATGATGACGACTGGCGAAACAGTCGAAAGCGCTCGGGATAACAGTATGGGAAATATTCTATATCAATTGGATCCAAACACAAAAAAGATCGCCAGACGACTGGAAAAAATGCAGATCCAAAAAATGAAGAAAGAGTACTCCATGTTATTCAATAGCACATGCATAAAATATATATATATATATATGTGTGTGTGTGTGTGTGTGTAATTCCCACTTTAACCTTTCCATTGCAATAACAATAATTTATCCAAGAGTGCCCAAAATATCATAAACATAAATCCTACTGAAATTTTTTTTCCCATCAATTTAATTGAAATTTAAACCATAGATAAATGACAATATAATACCCATTTACAAAATTTCCAATTTTAATAATATTAAACCCCCTTATAATGAAAATCTTAGAAGCCCATAACTTGAGTATTAGGACCTCTATTATCACAGGTTTTTTTCTATTGATTAAATGTAAATCAACATAACATAAGAATTATGGTAACAAAAATAATTATTTAACTAGCTTAAAAGCTACCCCCCTCCGATCAATCGGCTGGTCACGTCAAGCTCTAGCACCTATATGATTTTTCCAACCCTATTGCCCTTATGGCAAGCCCCAGCCCCTTTTTATCATATCGGTGCTAGAAGGCGGTGGCTGCGGGTCTACATGTCCTGGGAATGACGTTAAACTCTATCTGATGGTGAGTTCCAGTTTTGGAGGTTTGGGGAATGTGGAGCACCCCTTCATCACCATTGCTCCCTGGTCCACTCTGACTCGGAGTGGTAGTACCTGTTAGGGTCCCATCTATGGGTTAAATAGAAAAATGTATTTATAAAAAAATTGTATTATCCATTAAGAATTGATTTATTTCAAAACTTTATTGGCATTAAATGACCCACTGAGGTTGATATGCCGTAAAACAAAACAAACCAAATAAAAGCTACCCGATTGGGCAGTAATTAAGCTAGTGTATATATATATATATATATATATATATATATACCTAAAAAATGCACAATGCTTTCTTTTCGATACACACACTTACACAGTCCCATACTCACACCATAAAAGAGAATATTTGACGTCATATTTCAAACCGTCTCCTTTTTTCAAACCTCAAATTTTGAACAGACTGAATAACAAGGACTACCACTTGCTTTTCTCGTTATTCTGTGATAAAAAATTTCATATTACCTTCCATATACCAACAAATGAAGATGATCTAATAATAGATCAAAACACTGCAGCGTCGGCCAATAAACTCACCACTTAACCCATTTAAACCTGTGTTTTTTCATTTTTCTTAATATACTACATACCGTCGGATTCACTTCCTTTTCTTCATATATATATATGTGTGTGTGTGTGTGTGTTGAATGGATAAAATAGGATTATTTTATTTAACTTACACATGTTTCGGTCAGGAGTTTATCTATGTATACATGTACTCTATCTATTATTATTTTAAATACAAAATTGAAATAAAATAACAATAATAGAAAAAATATAGAAATGTTTAGTACACAAAGAAATAGCGACCTTTGTCAGAGTAAATCCTTATTTCAACCGATTTCATTCAAAACGAATGAAATCGGTTGAAATATGGAGAATTTCCAAAATGTTCGAAAAATAACTTTTTTGAAATCACCTGAAGAAAGTGTTCAAACGCGATGGAGAAAACAGTTATGATGACCTCATTGTCGCATGCGACGGATTTTGAAACGGAGAGAAACACGCGTCAGTTAAATAATATAAAATAATCCTATTTTATCCATTCAACACTTTCTTTCCTTTATTTTTCTTTTCAACATACCGTCGGATTCGCTTCTATTTTCCACTTATATATATATATATATATATAATGGCAAGGCTCTCCTATAAACTGGATGTGAGCTCTCTAGCGGCTGTAAAATATGTACTTATATATGCATTTACCAGATAAAAACTACCCCTTCTCTGCAGGGGGCCAAGTGGTTAAGACCCCAGACTGATGAAAAACCAGTCGGATTTCTATCCCAGTTGGAGGTAGCCAGCTATGTGTAGCCACACTGAGGAGACATGATACGTCGAAACACTGTGTCTGAGAGAGAGAGAGAGAGAGAGAGAGATCAAAGCATAAGTGAAAAATAATTATTTTCTTCTTTTTTTTTTTTTTTTGAAACTCACAAAATTTCAACGGCTTTGGTTCCTCGTACCAATATTTCCTCTTCAAAATGTCAACTTTGAGTCTGTTGTTTTTCTTTGATGGATCAATTTTCTTTCCAGGATTGTTAAGTATGGCACAAGGCCATGCCCACTTTTCATCTCCATTTGAGGGTTTCACATAAGTGTTCTTTTGAGTGCCTAAAAGAAAGAAAAAAATAGAATTAAACAACAATTTTTAATTTCATCTCAAATTCCTGGTTGTTTGTAATCCAATTAAAAAATGAATTAGAAATTTGAAGTTTCGACCAGCTCCATCATAGAGTGATGCAAATCATTCTTTCATCATTCTTTCTGACCAAATATTTAATCTTCTATATAATAATATTTATTATGCCAAAACATTCTTATTGGTCATCGCCTCTGGGAGGTCCTTTTTGCAGCATCCAGAATCCATACAGATGATTAATGTAGATCCTTGCTGGTCAGCCCACACTGGTGTGTCCATGTGAAGGTGACTACAGAAGAACGTCACCCCTGGGAGGTCCTCTTCACAGCATCCAGAATCCACACAGAGATGAGTGATGTAGGTCCTCAATGGTCAACCCACAGTGATGTGTCTATGTTAAGGTGACTACAGGAGAACGTCACTTATGAGTTCGTTCTTGTTTCTCTAGCAGTGTATTTTTGTTGTATATTTTGAGAAATATAAGAGATAGATAGAAACAAATTAAGAGAAACAGTTGTCTATGATCAGATTATACAACAAATGCCTCCCTTAGGCAGAAGTGTTGATTCATCTATGTAATAAAACTTGTGTTCCTACAAAATACAACCGTTATCATCTTGCAACACCCCCTGGTTAAAAAAGAGACCGTCCAAATTGACCAAGATGAAATGCAAAAATGTAAATCCTGATTATCTGGTCTTGCTTATTTCTTATGAGTTTCGTCAATTCAGCTAAATAATGGACCATTCCATTTTTATCATAAAGATAACTATCAGTTTGAAAACTATAAATATTTGTGGAATATGAAGTTGAAAGTTTAATTTACAATTATTGGAAAATTTGGAACAATCTCTAAGATCCTTTCTGTTATAGGTGATATAACCTGTAGACAATAATGGAATGCGCCGACGGCTACTATAAGTAATAGGAACAATTGTGGCTAGACGGGAAGCAAATGTGAGTCAGCTCGTAACTATATTGGTCGGACGCAATCTCCACTTTCTTTGCTGTAAAGTTCTACTCTTTTGTTAAATACATTTGTCTACATTGTTATCCGTCGTGTTTGTCTTATTTTGACCCCTTAAAACGCCACAACACTTTCCAAACCCCCAGACAAATGGAAATATAACAAAGACATTATGTACACTTCTTTAAAATAGTAACAATATTAAAATATTATGTACACTTCTTTAAAATAGTAACAATATTAAAATATTATGTACACTTCTTTAAAATAGTAACAATATTAAAATATTATGTACACTTCTTTAAAATAGTAACAATATTAAAATATTATGTACACTTCTTTAAAATAGTAGCAATATTAAAATATTATGTACACTTCTTTAAAATAGTAACAATATTAAAGGTCATTTATTCCGGTCGTGAGCACTAAATAATATAAAAATTCACCAAGAATAAGTCTTTTGGAAAACTATCTGGATTATATTTTTAATTAAACTTTATCAGCAAATATTTCAGAAATAGAAGAAAAAGGACATGCTACACAGAAAGAATATAATAAGAAAGAAAAAGAATAGGGAAAGATGGAGAGAGAGGGGATGAGCATGCAGAAGTAATAACACTAATTTGTTTCAATCAAACATAATGAAAAGATGAAAAGGAGGAAAGAAAGAAAGAAAAAGAGAGAGAATTAAATCAGAATTATTATACTTTTTACATATTGAACTATTTGCAATAGCTCTTAAGTAAACGTAATAGATTATCATACTGTAGTATATCCACAGGTCCTGCTTGTATCTTTATAATTGTCTCACAGCATTCTGTGCATGCATGTTTATAGTTGGCACTGTTAGGGTCATGTGATCAAGGTTTGAGCCTGATCATGCCATTTTGCTTGCTGCTGTATGGTTCAAGGTTATAACAAAGTTACAACTAGTTGAAACATAACAAACTCCGACACATTTGTGGGACAAAACATTTTATATAATACAGCACAGGAATAAGACAAGATACATAAACAATAGAAACACATACATACATAAAAGGACTGGAGTGTCCGTAGATAAAGATCACTTACTCGCAGGGGGGGGGCAAAGCCCCCACGAGAAGGGTGTGACAATGTCTCTAACCCAGGAGGGTACCTACGAGGAGAAGTAGAAAAAGGGGGAGAAGCATTTGAATCAGCCGCTAAAATACTCTAGCCCCTGGTAAGAACCAGTGGTAACCCAGTTGGAAGATAACTCTTCCAGGCAAATGTGAAAATAGTCCCCACACTGGCATTATAGTAAATTATTTATATGGCATTAAGTATTCCTATTGAATACAAATAATTTCTAAAAAAATCAATTTGATCCATAGATGAGACCATAAGAGGTACAACCACTCCAGGTCAGTGGACCTGGGAGTAATGGCAATGATAGTCTCATGGTATAATGGTTATTGTTGTAGGAGATGATCAGAGTTCAAATCCAGGACAGGGTTATTTGCATTTTCCATAGCACTAATACCTTTGGAAAGGTATGCATCCAACTATTCTTCCCCCAGCTATGAGTAAATAACAGGGCAGAGTGGGCTCTTAAACCTTGGTTAGGCAGCCAGTCTAGGGGAAAGAAAACTCCACTTAAAAATTGACCATGAGTTGCATCCTGCTGGTGTGGAGAGATTGGATAAATGCCAAAGAAAAAAATGATTGGGTCAAAGTGGATCTGGGGGTAATGGCAATGAAAACTGGAGCCTCACCATCAGATGCAGTTTAGTGTCATACCCAGAATACATGTTTTTCAATAGGTCTTTCCAAAACCGGTACATACCCCTCACCCCAGTGAAAGGCACCCCAGCCTGTTTAGGGGCTCAGGAGGAGCAGGTTTCATATATTTTATATGAATACGACTTTATGAAAATTGACATGTAGTAGAGTGGGTGCCCATAAGACCCTAGCACCAGCCTTGGATCTTGCACCGCTGCAGGGGATACAGTCAGCCTATTCTATGTCCCATCGACAGGGCAGGCAGGTTTCAGAGTTACCAGTTTGAAGAGGTATAAGTAAAAAAAGAAAGTAAAGTCGGTATCAGCCAGACAGTGAGAGAGTCTATCCCCTTTTCGGAGTGCGCATATACAAATAATTAGCAAACTGTTTCATAGTTACAAGTATTCTTGTCTAATATTAATAATTGCCAAATAGACCTATCTGACCCATAAAAAAGTAAGTAAAGTCGTCGGCCAATCATCAAGGGAGTCTATCCCCTTTTCACTAGCACTAGACCAAGGAGATTGTTTTTGCATCTGAGGTGGAACGCCTCACCTACCATCAGCTCCTTACTTTACCACACAGATCCCTATGCTACTCATACGCTGAATTGGCAAACTAGGAACCTTGTGTTTTCTAACCCAGCCCTTTGAAGAGGTACAACTGCAGAATAAAAGTGCATATTCCTGTTGCCATAGTAACTAGAGTTTATTTCGATCAATACATACCAAATATAACACAAAACAAAAAAAAGCATTGTCCTATTGATCATATAACTTCTTTTTAAACAAGTGAAGAATTCTCCAACAATTAATAAACTATATTATCATTTAACTTGCTCCAAATGCCTTAATTTCTATATAGGAAGTACAATTAGACCCCTCCACATTAGAATTAAAGAATATATCCACACACGTGCATCCTCATTCCATAAACATTTAATCAAATGCAAAAATAAGGACAATAGTTTTTCCGTTAAGATAGAGACAATAATACGCAACATTGATAATCTCAGAATTAGAGAAAGTTTATTAATAGCTAAATTAGGTCCTAGTATAAACAGGTTAGAATTAAACACAGAATATCTTATTATAATGAAGATTGTGGGTTTGTCTGTCTGTAACCAAAACTATATTATTATACAAGTCACAATTCCCTTTGTTATTTACATAACATTCTCCATGATCTTATTTTTATTTAAACCTCAATTATTAATAAAATTGTTTTATATCATTAAGACTGTTGACCATATCTACATACCAATAAAATGCAATTTTATTTATATATACAACAAAATAGCGGATTACAGTGTGAATGGGAAGACTAATTTGCATATTGATCTTAAAAATTTGATTTTAATAAATATATGCTTATTATTATTGATTTCTAATTGTTTGGTTTTATCTTATTGAATATGAGCAAAAATCTCGGGGATAAATCTTAAAAGAAATCCATTAACAAGAAGAAATAACTGTAATTTTATTCTTTACTTCCTATTTTAACTAAATAGTTAAATTAGGAAAATTGACCAATGAAAGACGGGAGTAATGGAAAATGATGGAAGAGTTAGTTTCAAAGTTGTTTTATTTTTCAATCATACCCCTTCTGTTCCAAATCTTTGTATCTGCATTCTTATTCAGTTTCATTAGCCTTTCTAATTTAATATGATATTTTATTATATTAACACTTAAATACTTGCACCCGGAGGGTGCATATATTTGCTAGTATAATTAATCAAAATACACATTCCATATATACACATATATATACATAAAACAAATAAATAAAAATACATAAATATATAAATAGATGAAAAGAATAAAATTGAAATTGATTGAGCAACTGCTATCACTTCTGTGTGGCGTTATAAAAAAAACAAACCACGAGACTCAACGTACAAAAAAAAAACACGTCCATTTCTGTAAATGTCTCTTATGATAAAGTTACTTTGAAATCAATAAGACTAAACATCTTTTTATTTTTATTTTTATTTTAATTTTATATGCATTGTAATTGCTTTCCTATCATTAATAAATAATGATATTAATTATTCTTTGTTATTTTCCCCTGTGGTTAGGATTGAACCTGCAACATACTGATGATTGTCACTTAGAACTGTATTAATTCAACCCTTATATATGGTGTGCCATGTGTGCAAATAGACATTGTGTATATAACAATAAAGATGAGGACAACAGTCAGAAAAATCTAAATAATACAAATTATCAAGCCTCATCTAAAAAAATTCAGATAAGAAACACCTGAAGAAGGCAGGAGGGCACATTAGCCAAAAAATTATGTAGATAACAATAAAGATGAGGACAACAGTCAGAAAAATCTAAATAATACAAATTATCAAGCCTCATCTAAAAAGTTCAGAGAAATAGTGTAGATAACAATAAAGATAAGGACAATAGTCCAAATAATCCAAATAATTCTTATTATCAAACCTCATCTAAAAAATTCAGAGAAATAGTGTATATAACAATAAAGATGAGGACAACAGTCAGAAAAATCTAAATAATACAAATGCTCAGATTTACTTACACACTTTGGAACTGCACGTGTTGAATGGACAGGGTAGGATTTCATTCTGCAATAACAAAATTAAAGTTTAATTATAAAAAGAATTAGAGATTACTAGCAAAAATATGCACCCTCCGGGCACAAGTTTTTAAGTTTTAATGTAATGGAATATATTAGAAAGACTAATGAAACTAAATAACAATGCAAATAGAATAGATAGATAGAATATTTTATTTACAGATAGATAGAATTACAACCAAATTCATGAATATTAGTATATTACATCCATAAAAATTAGTATTACATTCATGAAAAATTTGTATATTACATTCATGAAAAGGTAGTGTAATTACATTCATGAAAATTAGTATATTACATTTGTTAGGTGGAGCTCTCTAAGTAGTTTAACTAACGAGAAGAGAGCCCCTTAAAGTTCAAGAATAAAAAAAAACATTTCTAATAATAATCAAATTAACTTAAATATCAATTTAATATGTGTAATATTTCAAATCACAAAAAAAAAAGAAAGAAAAAACTGAGATAGCAGCAAATACTGTAATAATAATTACTTAAGCTTGGAAGACGATCTCTACATAATGTTATTTGAAATTATTAAGTGTCTTTTTTAGTTTCTTTTTAAATGAGTATTTTAAGATAAAATGATTTGGAACAGAGGGGGTTATAATAAAAAAAATAGAACACCTTTGAAACTTTCTCTTCCATCATTTTCCATCATTCCCGTCTTTCATTGCTTAAATTTTCCTAATTTAACCATTTAGTTAAATTAGGAAGTAAAGAATAAAATTAGTTAGTATTATCTGCGTTATTCAGACTATTGTCTCCCTCTTCATTGTTATTTGTACAATGTTTTGTCCGATATGCCCTCCGGCCTTCTTCAGGTATTTCTTGTCGGACTCGGGAACCTTCTCGGACTAGGGAACCTTCTTTTCAAACTCGGGAACTTTCTTGTCGTAAATTAGGTTCAAAGTTCCGTGATGGCTCCTGATTATGACAAGAAAGTTCCCAAGTTCGAAAAGAAGGTTCCCGAGTCCTAGAAGGTTCCCGAGTCCGACAAGAAATACCTGAAGAAGGCCAGAGGGCATATTGGTCGAAACATTGTACAAATAACAATGAAGATGGGGACAATAGTCCGAATAATGCAGATAATACTAATCTTCAAGCCTCATCTCAAACATTCAGAGAAATAGTAAAATTAGTTATTTTTTCTTTTAAGATTTATCCCCGAGATTTTTGCTCATGTTTATTAAAATAAAACCAAACAATTAGAAATCAATAATACCAAATATATCTATTAAAATCAAATTTTTAAGATCAATACGCAAATGAGCCTTCTTGTTAACACTGTAAACCACAATTTTGTTGTACATATAAATACACTTGCATGTTATTTGTACGTAGATAAGGCCAATAGTATTAATAATTTAAAACAATTTTATGAATAATTGAGGTCTAAATAAAAATAAAATCATGGAGAATGTGATGTAAATAACTAAGGGAATTAGGACTTGGGTACTGATATAGTTTCAGTTACAGACAGACTGACACACTATCTCCATTATAATAAGATTAAAAAATAGTTACTTAAATTTCTAAATAAGGAATAAATCTGACAGTAGAAAATATAAAAACAAAGTATTCCAAAGAGATGAATTTATTTTTGATGGAGAAAGTCAACGTTATAATGTTTCGGTTTTTGCAACCTTCATCAGGACTTGAATTGTGTAGACTGTCTGGATGATTTATGAAAATTGTTATAAATTATGCAGACAGTCTTCACAATTCAAGTCCTTATTCAAGTTGCAAAAACCGAAACTTTATGATGTCGACTTCTCCATCAAGAATGAATTCACCATTTTTTACATTTCTAAACAACTGCAGGCATTTATTTTTATTAACATTTTAGAGAGACAAACATAATCATCATTCCTTGTATTGTAGGGGTGGTTTCCACACCACGTGTCCTTGGTTATGTGATAATTCAACCCCTTCGAACTTTTTCTTATATTCCCTTTTGTCAAAGGGACAACACCTATTTGTTTTCAGCCCTCGCTCAAGTGTAAAGGACATTTATCTCAGATCTGTTTGTAGAACAGAATAGAGACAAAATCCAGCAGTGTCCAGCATGTTTTGTTTGTCTTACTTGGATAGTTTGTGTGATAGGAGGTAAGTGGCCATACAGTTACTTTTTTGTGGGGTGCTGCTTGCAAGATTTGTTCAAGACAGAATGTAGCATTTTTGTGTCGTTCCCATCTAGCTTTTTCTCTAAACGTTTCATTAAAGTCTAAGTGGTGCAGCCATACAGTAGTACTGACACGCATACAGCTTGGAAGAATTCTTGCTTTTTCAAATAGATCAGATTTCCATCTATATATTAATACTCATGTTCCTTCTTAACATCCTGTTGAGAATTTTCTAAGTCAAGAGCCCCATTCATATAAGGATTTATCAATAAATAGCTAAAAATGGCCTTTTCATTTAAAGTTACCCGTTATTTCCCGTAAATCAAAGACTTCTAAATATGTTTAATATTACATTTAAACAAAGGCTATTGTTTGAGGTGGATTAGAAAAATAAATGTGACTTCTGGCTTGGTGGAATGAGGTGGTATAGGACGTTAAGAGTTAATTGTACAACCATTATAATCTTGCAACACACTCTGGCTAAAAATGAGACTGTCCAAATCATACAAGATGAAATGCAAAAATGTAAATCCTGATTATCTGCTGTTGCTTATCTACTGAATTCTTATTTCTTATGAGTGTCGATACCTCAGCTAAATAATGGACCATTCCATTTTTATTAGAAAGAAAGAAAAGGAATAAAAAAGACATGCTACACAGAAAAAATATAATAAGAAAGAAAGAGTAGTGGAAAGAGAGAGGGGCTGAGTATGTGGAAGTGATAATGCTAATCTGTTTCAATCAAACAAATTGAAAAGATCAAAAGAAGAATAGAAAAAAAGAAAAAAGAATGAGAGAGAGTTAAATCAAGATTATTATAATTTTTACATATTGAAGTATTTTGCAATAGCTATTAAGTAAACATATCCAACGTTGTAATAATTAAATTATCATACTATGGCATATCCACAGGTCCTGCTAATATGATGATAATCTGTCCATAGCAGACCATGCATTTCCTATGTGGATATTGATATCACTATCAGTAGATGAGATACTGCTACTGTTGCGGAGTAATGGGAACACCTCTACAAAATAGACTAGTCTAAAGACTATTTAAATGGCGACCTCTCTATACTTGGAGAGCAATTAATGACTAACTGTTATTAACTCAACCGTGTACCGTATTTCTTTTGGGAAATAAATACCTCTTGTTTTCTACTAAGAGTATTTACGGGGTTTCGAAGGAGCTCTTATTTCTCCGTAGTTGTAGGCAAATTGTCGGACAAAGAAGGAACAAACATGAAAGCTTCGTCTCAGTAGTTTCTTGTTCTTCCTCATAACCAGTTCAGTGATAAGTAATGAGGGATGCTATTTAGAAGCTTCTCACCCTGGTAACAGTTCTTTAAATGACGGTGAATGGGCCCTTTTCAAATAGACTATTTGGTCTTCAGCCTTCTATAGTGTGCTTTGTGCCTTCGAAAGTGTGCTGTGAAAAAATGCCTCCGTCCAGGTCAACGGTCCTTAGAAGTAAGCCCTGTTTTTGGGCTAAGTGATGAATGAATTGTAGGGACCGCTATTTACGCGACTACCCTCAGTGGGTGCTCCGTGATAAGTAAAGTTTTTGGTTTTGGCGCTAACATATGATGTTGGCGATCGCCCCCTAGCAGCAGGGGGAGATAATTAACTATGGAATTTCCAATACTACATGTGTGTCAACCCTTCTTTATTCCACAACAACAGCTACCTAGATATTTGAACTGGTCTACAAATTTGTGAGGCTTACCATCCAGTGTAGAGATATCTCCATCTTGTTTGAAAATAATCAACTTTACTATTTTCAAACAAATATTGTGATCATCTAATGAATTAAATGTCCATAAAAATAATAATCCATCTTACTCAATTTATTTATTTATTTGTTAATTTATCTGTTTTATTATGGCACATTATTATTACAAGCAAAATAAAAAAAACGCCCTCTGGGCGATGTAAAAATATATTTTTGAAACATATTGCCTGAGGGGTGGGAGTTAAAAGTTCAATGTCAGCGAGTTTGTACCCTAAGTAAGTAAAATCATCAAATTCATTAAAGGATTAAAAAAAATAAAACAATTTGAAATGTAAACTTTAAATATGTATTAAAATAAAACAAACTATATATAGATATATAATACCAGTCATATATTTATTAAAACTTGTTTTAAAAAAACAATGAGGACTGTAATGTTGCATGTTCAAATTTTGAGTGTATTTATTCTATGTTATGACGATTTTGGGTAATGTGACATAAGCAGTGACATAGTTTTTGTTACAGACAAAAACCAGAAGCGAATCTCCATTATTATTAGATGAGTTTTTCACACATGCCATAGCTGGTGGTTCACTGGAGGCTGAGTGACAGCAAGTCTCTTCAAGTCTACAGGACTCTTCTGAGTATTCTAGCCGATCACAACAGTGCTATAGTTTGGATGGTCTCGATTCTTCTTCTGATTTCCAATTCACCCAAAATCTTTTCCAGAGCTTTGGGGGATTGTTCCAAGGGCGCCAATTACAATTGGTATGACCTTCACCTTCATGTTCCAAAGTTTCCTCAGTTCTCTGGCAAGGTCTAAGTATTTGTTTATCTTTTCACTTTCTTTCATTTTTACTCAGTGGCTAAATTCACGAGATGATAGGTTCTTTTTTTCTTGTCAATCAATATTAGGTCCAGTCTCCTAGCTGGGATTAGGTGATCCGTCTGTACCTTGAAGTCCCAGAGAATTTTATGCATCTCATACATATGGTTGTATGGTGAAAATTGAATTTCTTGCCCAATTCCCAGTGGATTACCTTTCCCACAGAGTCATGCCTAGTCTTGTACTCTCTTTGTGCTAGTTTGCTGCATTTGCTTATTATATAATTGACCATTTCGTCTCTATCTCCACACACTCTGCACTTGCTATTCTGCTGTGTCTTATCTATTTTTACCTTCATATAGTTTGTTCTTATGGCATTGTCTTGTGCTGTGATTATAAGGGATTCATGTGGAGGGGTTGGTAAATATATATATATAAGGGATTCGCTTTCTCTTTTGAGGTTATAGAATACAATTCTATATTTTTAAATAAATACACGTACACATTTCTCTTTCCAAACTTAAGGAAAAGAGATTAAAAACAAACACACAACACAATCCTTTTTTCCAAGCTTAAGGAAAAGTAATTAAAGCAAACACAAGAACACAAATCCTTTTCCAAAGGTTTAAGGAAAAGTGATTAAACCAAAGGTTTACACAAAAATCAGAATCGATTGGCTGGGTTCGTATTGCTTTCTACTACGTCCGCGCGTTTGTGCCAAAAAGTTAATTACTTTTTGATCCGACTAAAGTATGAAAATGGTGGATAAGAAATCAACAATTAGACAGAATTCATTTCGCTAGCAGACGACACAGACTTCATCTCACATTCAAACCGGACACATTCCGACGACCACAAACAAACATACAGATATTGTCTCGCTGCCAGATAGAACAACGACCAAGAAACAGGTGTTCGAACGAACGACTTCACTGCCTCAACACAAATTACTACTACTACCAGTATTCTTACCACTTCGTTCTACCTACATCAAGAATCCGTTTCAACAGGTCAGATACACAAACTTATTTTTCATTTCTGTCCACATCAAAGCGAACTTTTCCAAACTTGACATACAAACTTTTTACATTTCACATTACACATATCATCTACACTACTCCTTTCGAACATTTCTCATATTATCGCAAATTTATTCTTTGAATAAATTTATTTGTTGTTTTATAATTATATGCATTTGTTTTATCATTTCTCCATATTTTCTGCCTAACTGTGTCATATATTTTATTCGTCATTCCTAATATTACTGAACACATTCTCATAATCCTCTACAAGGTTTCCTTTTCTTAGCCATGTCCATGTCTTCTGATGTGATATCTCCTGAGTTTGACGCTTAAATTACCCATGTAGTTGTTTTTCTTCCCATTTTTTAGTTTTTGATGTATTTCTGTTTGTCAACGTGTTGCAATATCGCACATTATATCTTTTCCTATTTTTAGATTTGATTAAACACTTCAATTAGGAACCATGACGTAAATAATGGTTAACCAATAATTATTAATATTAATCATATCTTAATTTGAGACAAATCACTCAATAAGTCCCTGGCCTGACATATAGATGGTGCCACTAATAAAAAATCCATATGATTTTTATAAAGTACTAACCTTCAAATGGCACGTGTCAAGATTTGAGCACAATCAGATTATTAGTTTACAAATTACACTTATTTAACCGCCCTGTCGGCTGGGGCGTTAGAATGCACTGACTGCACCTCTGCAGAGGGGTAAGACTCTCCCAATGTTGGCCGTAGGTGGCGACCCGTGATGCTTAATATAGAGCCGAGGTGGATGAGCAGTTCATGACATGCAATACTCCACTTTGGCCCTATCTTGGGCTAGACGGGCGGTCGGAGAGGCCCCCTCCCATCAATCGGCTAGTCATGTCAAGCCCTAGCATCTATATGATTTTCCTAACTCTATTGCCTTTATGGCAAGCCCCAACCCCGTTTTATCATATGGGTACTAGAAGGCGGTGGCTGTGGGTCTACATGTCCTGGGAATGACGTTAAACTCTATCTGATGGTGAGGTTCCAGTTTTGGAGGTTTGGGGAATGTGGAGCACCCCATTCATCACCATTGCTCCCTGGTCCACTCTGACCCGGAGTGGTAGTACCTGTTAGGGTCCCATCTATGGGTTAAATAGAAAAATGTATTTATAAAAAATTGTATTATCTATTAAGAATTGATTTATTTCAAAACTTTATCGGCATTAAATGACCCACTGAGGTTGATATGCCGTAAAACAAAACAAACCAAACAAACCAAACCAAACACTTATTTAAGTGAAATTACTGTTGCAAATTTTCAAATCAATAGAAAAATCTGAATTTCCTGTGTTAATAAATCATTGCTTTCTGATGAGAAAAAATACTATTTAAGCAAAGCAATGGTTTGATAAGTGTTATTCGGACTCTGCTCCGTCGGAAACAATGGTTAAGAGGTGGTATGCTGACTTTAAACGCGGTCATACAGACATAAATGATGCTGAACGCTCAGGTCGCCCAAATTCGACAGTTGTCTCGGAAAAAAACAAAAAACTCCACAAACTCCTTTTGGCCGATTGAAGTTGCATGAGATAGCAGACGAGTTGAAGATATCAGAAGGCAGTGTATTCACCATTTTGCATGAACATTTGTCAATGAGAAAGCTGTGTTCAAAGTGGGTGCTGTGTTTTTCACAGAGGAATTGAAGATATCAGAAGGCATTGTATTCACCATTTTGCATGAACATTTGTCAATGAGAAAGCTGTGTTCAAAGTGGGTGCTGTGTTTTTTCACAGAGGAATTGAAGATATCAGAAGGCAGTGTATTCACCATTTTGCATGAACATTTCTCAATGAGAAAGCTGTGTTCAAAGTGGGTGCTGTGTTTTTTCACAGTCGATCAAAAACAACAACACGTCGACGATTCAGAGCGTTGTTCGCAAATATGTGACAATGGACGAAACATGGATCCACCATTTCACTATTCACAATCAACAGTTAACTGAGTGGGCAGCAACAGGTGAAAGCTGTCCAAAGCAACCAAAGATGCAAATATCAGCAGGCAAGGTTTTGGCCTTTGTAATTTGGGATGTGCAAGGTATTTTGTTCATTGATTACCTTGAGAAAGGAACAACCATCAATAGCGAATATTATAATATACATGTATTATAATGTATTATAATACAGTATAATACATTATATACATATACATATGTGACATATACATATAATTATATACATATAATACATTATAATATTATAATATGATATAATATAATATAATATATATATATATATATATATATTATATTTTTAAAATATATTATATATATATATATATATATATATATATATATATTATATACATAATATATATAAATATAATATAATACATTATAATATTATAATATATTATAACATTATATAATACATTATAATACATTATATACATATAATACATTATATACATATACATATGTGACATATACATATAATTATATATATATAATACATTATAATATTATAATATATATATATATATATATATATTATATTTTTAGAATATATTATATATACTAGCCAATATATGCACCCTCCGGGTGCAAGTATTTAAGTTTTAATGTAATAAAATATTATTTTAAATTAGAAAGGTTAATGAAACTAAATAAGAATGCAGAAAATGATTTGAAACAGAGGGAGTATAATAGAAAAATAGAACAACTGAAAATTACGCTTCCATCACTCTCGTCTTTCATTGTTATTTTTTCTAATTTAAGTATTTAGTTAAAAGAGGAAGTAAAGAATAAAATGACAGTTATTTTTTCTTGTTAATGGATTTCATTTAAGATTCATTGAAGAGATTTTTGCTTATATTCATTAAAATAAACCAAACAGTTAGAAATCAATAATACTTAGCACATATTTATTAAAATCAAATTTTTAATATCAATATGCAAATTAGCCTTCCCGTTCACATTGTAAACCGCCATTTTGTTGTATATATAAATATAATTGCATGTTGTTAGTATGTAGATATGGTTAACAGTATTAATAATGTAAAACAATTTTATTAATAATAGAGGTTAAAATAAAAATAAAACCCTTGAGAATGTGATGTCAATAACTAAGGGAATTGTTACTTGAGTAGTGATATAGTTTCGGTTACAGATAGAAAAGCACACAATCTCCATTATAATAAGATGTATATATTATATACATAATATATATTTAAATATAATATAATACATTATAATATATTATAACATTATATAATACATTATAATACATTATATACATTATTATAATATGCATTATTAGTGCATTTGAAGGAAGAAATTGCCATAAAATGGCCACAAATGAAGGAAAAAAAGTTCTCTTTCACCAAGAAAATGCACCATGTCACAAGTCAATTGCAACAATGACAAAACTACATGAATTGCACTTTGAATTGCCTCCACATCCACCCTATTCTCCAGATCTGGCCCCCAGCAACTACTGGCTGTTTGCAGACCTCAAAAGACAGCTCCAGGGAAAGAGATTTGGCTCCAATGTAGAAATGATATCGGAAACTGAGGTGTATTTTGAAACCAAAGACAAATCATTCTACAAAAAAGACATTGAATTGTTAGAGAAGCGTTGGAATCAGTGTATCACCCTAGAAGGACACTATGTTGATGAATAAAGTTGTTGTTTTATTAGTTAGGCCTGGGACTTATTGAGTGATGTGATATATATATATATATATATATTTATATATATATATATATATATATATACTGATTTTCTGATATATACTTATTTTACTGATTTTCATTTATTTCATTTCACAAAATTTATAATATTTCTATAATACATAAGATATATAATTATAAATTTATATTTTAAAATACTTTTTTTTTTTTACTTACTTTTGTTCGTAATTTTGACCAGTGGTTTGTTATTCCAGACCTTATAAATTTACAATTGTCCAATAAAATTGATGAAGACCTGTGAAGAAGAAAGAAAAAATTGAAAAGACAAAAGATATTTTACCTTGTCAGCCTGTAGAATAGGCGGATTGTATTCTCTGCAGAGGGATAAGACCCCCTCTCAAAGAATTGGGGTGTCCTGCGTATGACACTAAACTGCATCCAATGGTAAGGTACCAGTTCTGTTGATCTGAGCATTGTGAAGTACCACTTCATTGCCATTACTCCCAGGTCCACCCTGGTAAATGCACTAAAACTGCAGCAAGGGAAGATAACCCTATTGGACTAATGTCCATCCCAACACAAGTATCATTAGAGAATGAGAAAAGTTTTGGTAAACAGGTTACCAAAACTTTTATTTTATTTTTTTAAAGCCATAAAGACAGAGTTTATTTTTTTAAAGCCATACATAATTAAAAACAACCTTAATCCCCAAAAACCGTAACCCAATTCGCAAAATGTTAATTCATAGACTGTAGTTAAACTCATTGGGTACCAGCAAAAAATTTTCCGTTTTAATTTTCCAACCTAAGTCAGAAGTCAGCCCTACATTCTATGAATTAACATTTTTCAAATTGGGTTACAGTTTTAGGTGATTAAGGTTGTTTTTAATTACGTATTGCTTAAAAAAATAAACAACAAAAAACCTAAATTACTATACATTTAATTAACCATTGAAATTAATTATTGAATCTATTATTGAGACAGTTGTTTGTGTTAATATAGCAATGTATAATTTCAATTAAACTTAGTTTAGAAAATATTTTACAACATTAAATGTATAGTAATTTGTGTTTTTTGTTGTTTATTTTTTTAAGCAATACGTAATTAAAAACAACCTTAATCCCCTAAAACCGTAACCAAATTCGCAAAAATGTTAATTCATAGACTGCAGTTAAACTGTCATTTGGTACCAGCAAAATTACTTCCCTTGCTGCAGTTTTTCACCGATAGGTGGCAGCTGTATTAAAACAGAGCCTGGGAGAAAATCTCTCTTTTCTCTGGGTCCATCAAACCACTGCACATGGCATAAAGACGTGGTGTCTATGTCTATTAAGTCGGGCGGGGGGTGCTATGAGTAAGTGACTTATGGTAATTTATGAGGAAGTGCGTCCCAGTCTCCTGCCTCAGAAATTGCTACCCGGTGACTATTAAAATAATGTCCCCACCTATGTCGGTGTTACTTGAAAGAAAACAACCAACTTAGGGCGTTAAATGTATTTTAGAGGGGGGGCTTCTCTTTTTTGGCGTAATTCTTATTTATTTATCGTAATTTGTCGTAATTCTTGTTCATTTATAGAAATTTGTCGTAATTCTTGTTTATTTATCGTAATTTGTCGTAATTCTTGTTTAGATATGAAGATGAATATATAGTTTGGAATAGACTGAGATAGATAAACATTAAACAAAATTAATATAAATAGATATGAACAAATGGATATAGATAGATAGATATTTTCTACAAGTAAATGTATTTGTGGGGTGTCGCTTCTTTTTTGTCGTAATTCTTGTTTATTTAAACTAAAAGCAAGACATTAAACAAACATGAATAAAAGAAAATCTGAGACGACATAGCTGGGGACTTTATTTTAATAGTCACTGGGTAGCAATTTCTGAGGCAGGAGACCGGGACGCACTTCCTCATAAATTACCTGACTTATTTCTACATGTAACTCTCAATCACTTCATTAGGTCCTAGATCCTTTGTGTATGTTTATGTATCTGTTGTCTATATATTACCTTACCTTGTCATGAGTATATGTATGCCTGTCATGTATGTATTTCTCCATGTGCTCTCTAAATAAAGTCTATGTTTGTTATCATAAAAATCTTCTTTGTCGGATTAATTCATGTACACAAATGTATCCACGTTGGGAGGTTATTTTGAACCTTCCAATAACATAGAACATTTTCATCTTAAACTTGCGGCTGACTTCTGATTTTGGTCGGAAAATTAAAACGGAAAGTTTTTTGGTGGTACCCAATGACAGTTTAACTACAGTCTATTACTATACATTTAATTAACCATTGAAATTAATTATTGAATCTATTATTGAAACAGTTGTTTGTGTTAGTATTGCAATGTATAATTTCAATTAAACTTAGTTTTAAAAAATAATTTTCAACATTAAATGTATAGTAATTTGGGTTTTTTGTTGTTTATTTTTTTTAAACAATACGTAATTAAAAACAACCTTAATCCCCTAAAACCGTAACCCAATTCACAAAATGTTAATTCATAGACTGTAGTTAAACTGTCATTGGGTACCACCAAAAAAATTTCTGTTTTAATTTTCTAACCTAAATCAGAAGTCAGCATTGGAAAAATAATATCTAAAATAGTTCAGCTTCGGCTTAACATTACCGTGCTTTTAACCTGGACTAATAAAGTAAAACATTGCATATTAACGAGAGAGAGAGAGAGTGTGTGTGTGTCTGTAGATAGTAAAAGTTGAAGCAGACAGGGATTTGTAAGAGTATTGCGTATTATTATTATTATTATATATATTAATACTCTTGTTCTTTAATCTTCCAACCGTTATAATTTTGCAACACCCTCTGATTAAAAATGAGACCATCTAAATCATCCAAGTTGAAATGCAAAAATTTAAGTCCAGATTATCTAGTGTCACTTAATCGCCAAATTCTTATTTCTTGTGAGTGCTGTCACCTCAGCTAAATAATGAACCATTCCATTTTTATAAAAAAAAAAAAGAACTTGGTAATGAAAAAAAATTAAGAAAGAGAGTAGGGGAAAGATAGAGGTGGTGAGTGCGCAAACATAATGAAAAGATGAAAAGAAGGAAAGAAAAAAGTGTGAGAGAGAGTTAAATCAATATTATTATACTTTTTACATATTGAACTATTTTGCAATAGCTCTTAAGTAAGCATATCAAACGTTGTAATAATTAAAGTATCATACTGTGGTATATCCACAGGTGCTGCTGCTGCTGCTAGTATTAGTAGTTGCTGCTGCTGCTGCTACTACTACTATTACTATTTTTTTTTCACCCTTTGTGAGTTTTTCACACCAGTGTTAGCTGATGGTCTTTCACCAATGTCTGAGTATCAACATGTCTTCACGGGTCTCCAGGACTCTTCTGAGTATTCTAGCCAATCTCAACAATGCTGTTGTCTGAATGGTCTCAGTTCCTCCTCTGATTTCTGATTATTATCATTACTATTATTATTATTTGTTAGCTAGATAACATTTTGCATTTTATTTATTAAAGTTAGTATATCAGGGTACTGGTTAGTACTTAAAAGTAAATTTAGTAGACAATAGTTAATTTTTTTTTCTTCAAATTTTGTTTTTGCAAATTTTTTTATATTAATGGATATACTGTTCAAGATATTTTATGCCTATTTTGAAAAACAATCTATTAATTTTGTTTTTGATGAGATTTGATAATTTGCTTTAGAAGCATTGTTGAGTAAAGTATATTATTATTTATATTTTTTGCTTGAAGGCAATTACAATGCGTATATCGTATAAAATTCAATAATTATTGAAAATAATCATGACAAGCGAACTCGGCAAATATTGCGCCCCACGTAAAACATCATACAGCTGTTTCAACTTTATTAAGTCTCATCAGCGATGTATACTTACGATTTCCCTCCGACAGAAATTGAAACCGGGAACCCAGCATGCAGAATCAGAAACTCTACCCCTGGGCCACCGATACGTAGCACACGATTTTTTTTTTGTTTGTTTTTTTTTTTTTTTTTGTAATTTTTTTTTTTTTTTTGGGCGGGGTCTTTGTTTTGTTTTTGTATTCTTGAGTATTTTGCTTGGTAGTTACTTCTCGAAGTAGACCTTGTTTAATAGGAATTAATTTTTTGAGTAGGAGTAAATGAATTAATCATACTAGCAAGCATATGTGCTCTCTGCCGGGTGTAAATATTTAAGTTTTAATGTAATGAAATATATCAAATTAGAAAGACTAACAAAATTAAATGAGAACGCATATAAAAAGATTATATTCATTTTAAATATATTTTAATTGGTTTCTATATAAATGTTTTTATAGTATTGATTTTAATACATAGAAGAATAAAACAATAATATCAGAGATCATAACACCAAGTAATTATTTATTAAACTGGGTTTTGTTAAAACCATAATTCAAATTAACCACGCCATATATTATGTAAGGCTTTATTTCTTAGTGATATATAAGACACATTACAGGATTTTAAATGCGCAAATAACATGGGCTGTTTTGAGGTAAATCTATCTCAGATTTTCATTGAGAAATCGTTAATAGATAACATTTATTTTATGTATTAATTAACTAGAAGTGGCTACCTGGCATTGCCAACATACAGGGGGAGGGATAATAAAACGTTAGTCTCACAGATCCATTGATTGTCTTAATCTTACATTTAAGTTTTAATCATGAATGCAACCAATGACTTTCCCTTCTCATACAATTCAAATGCTAATTCCCAGATATAGATAAAATCTTCATTATTTTGGCACAAATAGCAAGCTCTGGTGATAGTAAATGTGTATATATATTTACTTTGTCATTAATTGTATTATTTTCATAGTTTCCTCCAGACATACATACACACAAACTGCCCTTTATATATGTACTAGAAGTGTCTACCTGGCGTCGACTGGGTAGAGGGGGGTAAAAAAGGTAGTATCACAGATCCATATTTGTTGGATTATGAGTTCGATCCTCGCAGGATGCCCCATTAAAATCCCTATGTAAAAAAGACTTTTCATTGATCCAGACACTCTGAAAAGCAAAATTAATGTTTCCTATTTAAAATACTAAATGAAAAAAAATTTCCATACTCTTATCATTTAACTCTTTTTTTTTTAAAATCTTCATGAATATAAGTAAAATCTACAATATTTTTTTCAACAAGCAAGATCTGGTGATAGTGAATGTGTATATATATTTACTTTTTCATTAATTGCTTTATTTTCAAAGTTTGCTACATACATACACACAAACTGCCCTTTATATATGTATAGATAGATATGTGGGTAGGTTAGAGTAACCTCCCTTTATTGATAGTTCCTTGTAGTTAAAAAAAATCCTGCATTCACAGCGCCATGTAAGAAGTACAAAGTCCAGAATGCAAATGGCGGTGCCCACCAGTCATTAAGTAGAGACTTATCGATGGCCTGCCACTAATATTTGCATAACACCACAAATGGTCACTCTAAGTTAACTATCAATAAAGGGAGGTTACTCTAACCTACCCACATAATAGATAGAAGATGATTTTGACTATAATATAAATCAAACACTGATTGATAAACCTACGCAATTCCTGAGAGTATTGTGACGTAAGTAGTATCATAGTTTCAGTTACAGACACAGACACCTAATCTCCATTATAATATGATGAGAACAATCTACCCCAATAGATTAAATAAAGGGTTTGGTTTGAAGTTCCATGAAGACTCCCCATTATGACATGAAACACCTGAAGAAGGCTGGAGGGCACATCAGCCGAAACATTGTGTTTATAACAATAAAGATGAAAAAATTTAAATGATACAAATTATCAAGCGTCATCTCAAAAACTTTGGACAAATTAAAGAATACTTAGGTAGACTAGCAAGAATATGCGGCTTCTTGTCGTAAGTATTTAAGTTTTAATGTAATAAAACATATTAGAAAGACTAATGAAACTAAATAAGAACAAATATAAAAATATTACACATATTTTAATGTTATTTTAATTGATATCTATATAAAATTATTTATAGGATTGATTTTAATACATTTGAGAATAACATGATAGTATTAGAAATCAGTAACAGCAAATAATTAAAGAATACTTAGGTAGACTAGCAAGAATATGCGGCTTCCAGACGTAAGTATTTAAGTTTTAATGTGATAAAATATTATATTAAATTAAAAAGACTAACGAAACTAAATAAGAACAAATATAAAAATATTGGTTATTTCCTATAACTCCAACATAAAAAAGGGGAACTACTCTCAATGAATTTTATCTGCTAATTAATCTACCCATTATTTTCCCATTAAACTAATCCTAAACCCTAACCCCTAACCCTAACCCTAACACCATCTTCTTTTTTCCTAGTAGATCAATGAATAAAATATAATTTACGAAATTCATTCAGAGTGGTTCCCCTTTTTTAGGTTGGAGCACGGCCTACTAATATTATACGGCTCCACATGAGACATTAAGAGGCAAAAAATAACAGGCCGATTGGCCTGATAGTCAATCTGTAGGTTTAGGCTGGAAAATGTTAAAAGTATACAAAAATACACAAACTGTTTTCTTTTTTTTTTTTTCTTCAGAAATGTAATATGAAAAGATTGTACATAAAAAGAATAAAAATCGTTATTAAATTAAGTAATTAATTATAATATTAGTAGGCCGTGGTTGGAGTTATGGGAAATAACCAAAATATTACTCTTATTTTAATGTTATTTTACTTGATTTCTATATAAAATTATATATAAATCGAATCTCCATTATAATAAGATTAGACAGGGTGATATTGTTAGTTATGTAAGATTCAAAGTGAGTATTTGAAGAACATTCAACTCCGACACAGGTTGAGGGACAATACACTTAATAGATAACAGCACATGAATACAAAGGATACATAAACAATGGAAGATAGAATAGTGTACATAAACATACATACATAAAAGTCACTGACAAGATAATATAAAAGTACACATAATATAAAGGTACAGACATGAGACTAAGAATAGTCCATGCTGTATAAATCACTTACAGTGACCAGTAGCCGGCGTTGAGGGCCGAAGCCCCAACGAGAAGGGAATGACAATTGTCTAACCCATGTGGTCTGGTAGCGAGGAAAGAGGAAGAGAAATTCGAATCAGCCGCTTAAATATCATACGTCCCCTGGTGGGAACAAGCGACAACAAGCCGGGCAGATAATTCCTCCAGGCCAAGGAAAGATAATCCCCTACAGTTACATTGTGCACAAGTACAGCAACAGATTTGTAGTATAAGATATTAAGAGGCAGAATATAGACCACTTCTCCAAATTTTTCATCCATCATTTAGAGAAACAAGACCCAGGACCATATGACCTTTAGGCACCCCTTTTGTGATCTCGATTCATAAAGACATGTTTTTCATTTACACCGTAAAAATCTGGTTGTTTGTTAACTTACAATTTTTAGAGTTTTTTTTTTAAATTATAAAACTAACCCCTAACCCTAACCCTAACCCCTAACAAACTTTTTGATGGTGTAAATGAAAAACATGTCCTTATGAATCGAGATCGCAAAAGGGGTGCCTAAAGGTCATATGGTCCAAGACTCAAGCAAAAAGTGCAAATATTAATGTTTAAGTGTTGAAAGGAAAATACGACTAAATTGAAAAGATCCCATCTATATATTAACATTCGATGGAGGTGCATGGTCTAAATGGTTAGAGTCATAGGAAATGGACTTGTCGACCCGAGTTCAATTCCTTGCTGAAGCTGTTTGCATTTCACATGGCACTAATACCCTTAGAAAAAGTATGAATCCAATTCACCCCCAGCTATGGGTAAATAGCAGGGCAGACTGGGCTCTTTAACCATGGCTAGGTAACCAGTCTAGGAGAAGGAAAACTGAATTCTAAACCTGATCATATTTTAAACTGCTGGCTCTCATTGTTGTATACCCTTTTCATTACTTACTTCTTACTTCTATTCTTCTTCTGACGTCTTTTCTATCTTACGTCTTCTTCTAGCATCTCTTCTAACATCTTGACTTCATCTTGGTGGTCGGTCGCACTTAACTCATTTCTTCTTCTAGATCAGTCTTGTTACCAAGACATTCACCAACCACAAAACTGTTATTTTCTTAAGCTTTTATTTACTTAACTAAACATTTGACTAACATACCGCGCGTATGCAGTGAGTTCCAGTTAAGGCAGGACATCTTCTCTGCTTGACGTCTAAACTGAAACTGAGGACCCAACCAGGTCCCACGTGACTTCCGTATTTTGCAGGCTTTCTGTACTATTCCGTGGAAAGTCCCGCACGTGATATGAAAAGGGCCATCTCTTTAGAAATACAGGGGATTGACAATAATCTTATGCAACCGCATAGATTATGTAACATCATTATAATTGCAGAAGGTTTCAGATTACAATAATAATAGGATTTTATTTGAATAGAATGAGTTCTGAGGTGAATAGATAGTGAACTTTGAAATATCCCATCATACAATAATAATAGGACTTTATTTGAATAGAATGAGTTCTGAGGTGAATAGATAGGGAACTTTGAAATATCCCATCATACAGGTTAAAATACCGGAAAATTTTGGTACAGTCATTGGGGAAATTTGGTTGGCAAAGATTTAAGTAAAAAAAATTCTTTTAAAATAGGATAAAAACATTACCAAATTTTAAAGTCATGTACTTGAATAAGAGAGAGAGAGAGAGAGAGAGGAGAGAGAGAGAAATTATTGCAATTACTCAGGATCAGGTAGCCTTATGCTGGAACTGCCCGCTTAGTTGTAGATAGTAGACAAATTCCTTCTGTTAACAGAACTCTGGTTTGAGCGAGGCAATATATATAACAAAAAAAATCAAAAAACAATGAACATAATTATTTGAACTAGCAAATATATGCACCTCCGGGTGCAAGTATTTAAGTTTTGATATAATAAAATATCATGTTAAATTAGAAAGGCTAATGAAACTGAATAAGAATTCAGATAAAAATTTTGGAACAGAGGGGGTATAATCGGAAAATAGAACAACTTTGAAAACTAACTCTTCCATCATTTTCCATTACTCCCGTCATTCAGTGGTAAATTTTCCTAATTTAACTATTTAGTTAAAATAGGAAGTAAAGAATAATATTATAGTTATTTCTTCTTGTTAATGGATTTCTTTTAAGATTTATCCCCAAGATTTTTGCTCATATTCAATAAGATAAAACCAAACAATTAGAAATCAATAATACTAAGCACATATTTATTAAAATCACATTTTTAAGATCAATATGCAAATTAACCTTCCCGTTCACACTGTGAACCGCTATTTTGTTGTATATATAAATACAATTGCGTGTTATTAGTATGTAGATATTGTTAACAGTCTTAATGATGTAAAACAATTTTATCAATAATGGAGGTTTAAATAAAATATAAAATCATGGAGAATGTGGTGTAAATAACAAAGGGAATTGTGACTTGTATAGTAATATAGTTTCGGTTACAGACAGACAAACCCACAATCTCCATTATAATAAGATGAGATCTTCAAAAGTTCTTTGAATACCTGTTTGATCAACTGTTAAACTATTAAAAATGATTTCCCTTGTTGGGTCATTACTATGCTCGAATACACAGGGAACACCTGAGGATGGTCAGAGGATACAGTGGCTAAATATTGTGTTTATACATACCATAAATAAAGATGAAGACAACAGTCCAAAACATCAAAATTATTCTTGTTTTTAAGTAAAAAAAAAAAAATAAGAGGGTAAAACAATTGTCAATTCATGCACTTAACTATATATATATATATAATATTATATATATATATATATTATATTATATTATAGTTTGATTATAATGTTTTTTAAATACAAATTTTAACGTCATAACATTACATCATGTGAACACGATCCACATCACATAAACGTTAAACAAGCCACAGTTTAAAAAAAACAATTTTTAGCTTTATATTTCCCATCGCGTGAAAACGTTTCATATAAACGCTAAAAAATTACTGGTTTTTAAAATCTCAACCATTTCACAACTGGTTTTTAAGATCTCAACCATTGAACTCATCTGATGATTGGATTCCATGAAACTTCAAGTTATGAGTGTAAAACCATAATATTACCATTTGATTATATATATATATATATATATATATATATATTATATATATATATTGTTATTATTATCATTGTTTACAGTATTATTATAATTGTTAATATTATTATTATATTAACAATAATAATAATACTGGGAACAATGATAATAATAACACTAATAATAACAACAACAACAATAATTAGAAAAGAAAAATGAAATAAAACACACACACACACATATATATAGTATATATATATATATATATATATATATAAATGTTTTTCTGGTTCCAAACGGGAGAAAATTTAATATTTTATAGAAGAAGGTCCGCAAAATGTATTATGTTCTCAGAAAAAATGTTTTTATTCTTTTTATCTTATATATATATATATATAGAGAGAGAGAGAGAGAGAGAATAATTACCAAATTCTAAATTCTTGGCCTTACCTTTCCATAATTGGTTTCTGGAATCTCTGCTGGTCTGACATGATAAAAAAAGAACCTTTCTTCATTGAAAATGAAATGGTGAAACTGAATACTTGAAACTGTTACTGAGAAATTGACCAATCACAAAGCACTCAGCTGCCACCCGCTTTCCATATAGCTCCTCTCCCTTCTCCTCTTCACCCTATAAATACCCTCCTCTCCCTTTCTCCTCCCCCTTCCTTCCTCCCCTATTTCATTTCCCCATGTGGATGCTTCGGTTGACAACAAGTTCACGGTTGCCGGGAAAAAAGCGAAGGCACTTAAATAATTTAATAATCTTTGTATTTAATAATATTATTCAAGTGGAAACCGCATGAGGTCTGACTGTTCCGATCAAATTGAGACAGTCTATTCTTCAGCAATCTTGAATGTCACTATGGGCACTTTGAAAAATGACCCTAGTAATTGAAACTCTTTTCTGAGAAAATAGCTAGGGACGTAACCAAGTTCTAATTCGAGGAGAACTAAAGGTGTCATAGAAAATGGACTAGTCGACCCAAAGTTCAAATCCTGGACATAGCTTACAGTTCACATAGCGCTAATACCCTTGGGAAAGGTATGAATCAAATATTCTCCCTCCAGGCTATGGGTAAATAGTAGGGTAGACTGGGCTCTTTAAATAAAAACTTGGTTAGGCGCAACCCAGTCTAGGAGAAGGAAAAACTCTGAATTCAAAAGACCTGTTAAACCTCTACTTGGGGTGGTCACTACTAGATAGACTCATCCTAATTAGTAATCTATTTCACTAATTTTAATTTTTCCTAATAAGCACACAAAACTAGGAGCCAGAATATCTTTGCTCATTTACATTGCCACAATTTTACATTGCCAGTCAAGAGAATCCTACAATAACTATTCAGAATAGTGA
>CM042163.1:63772461-63804997 GCA_023376005.1 Doryteuthis pealeii
CAGATCCATATTTGGGATTATGAGTTCGATCCTCGCAGGGCATGCCCCCATTAAAAATCCCTATGTAAAAAAGACTTTCATTTGATCCAGACCACTCTGAAAGCAAAATTAATGTTTCCTATTTAAAATACTAAATGAAAAAAAATTTCCATACTCTTATCATTTAACTCTTTTTTTTTTTAAAATCTTCATGAATATAAGTAAAATCTACAATATTTTTTCAACAAGCAAGATCTGGTGATAGTGAATGTTGTATATATATTTACTTTTATTAATTGCTTTATTTTCAAAGTTTGCTACATACATACACACAAACTGCCCTTTATATATGTATAGATAGTATGTGGGTAGTTAGAGTAACCTCCCTTATTGATGTTCCTTGTAGTTAAAAAAAATCCTGCATTCACAGCGCCATGTAAGAAGTACAAAAGTCCGAATGCAAAATGGCGGTGCCCACCAGTCATTAAGTAGAGACTTATCGCATGGCCTGCCACTAATATTTGCATAACCCACAAATGTCACTCTAAGTTAACTATCAATAAAGGGAGGTTACTCTAACCTACCACATAATAGATAGAAAGTATTTTGACAATATAAATCAAACACTGATGGATAAACTACGCAATTCCTGAGAGTATTGTGACGTAGAGTTCATGTTTCAGTTTACAGACACAGACACCTAATCTCCATTATAATATGATGAGAACAATCTACCCCAATAGATTAAAATAAAGGTTTGGTTTGAAGTTCCATGAAGACTCCCCATTTAGACATGAAACACCTGAAGAAGGCTGGAGGGCACATCAGCCGAAACATTGTGTTTATAACAATAAAAGATGAAAAATTTAAAATGATACAAATTATCAAGCGTCATCTCACAAAAACTTTGGACAAATTAAAGAATACTTAGGTAGATAGCAAGAATATGGGCTTCTTGTCGTAAAATTTAAGTTTTAAATGTAATAAAACAATTAGAAGACTAATGAAACTAAATAAGAACAAATATAAAATATTCACATATTAATGTTATTTTAATTGATTCTATATAAATTATTTATAGGATTGATTTTTAATACATTTGAGAATAACATGATAGTATTAGAAATCAGTAACAGCAAATAATTAAGAATACTTTGTAGACTAGCAAGAATATGCGGCTTCCAGACGTAAATAAAATAAAAAATAAAAAAATTCAACAACAAATAAAAAAAAATTATAACAATAAAAGGGAACTACTCTCAATGAATTTTATCTGCTAATTAATCTACCCATTATTCCCATTAAACTAATCCTAAAACCTAACCCCTAACCCTACTCAACACTCATTTTCCTAGTAGATCAATGAATAAATAAATAAACATTCAGAGTGGTTCCCCTTTAGGTTGGAGCACGGCCTATAATATTATACGGCTCCACATGAGACATTAAGAGGCAAAAAAACTAGACTGATAGTCAATCTGTAGGTTTAGGCTGGAAAAATGTTAAAAGTATACAAAAATACACAAACTGTTTTCCTTTTTTCTTCAGAAATGTAATATTGAAAAGATTGTACATAAAAAGAATATAAAAATCGTTATAAATAAGTTAATTAATTATAATAATTATAGGCCGTGGTTGGAGTTCGATGGGAAATAACCAAATATTACTCTTTTTTTATGTTATTTACTTGATTTCTATATAAAATATATATAAATCGTGAATCTCCTATAATAAGATTAGACAGGGTGATATTGTAGTTAGTAATACTAAAGAAGAACACATTCAACTCCGACACAGGTTGAGGGACCATACACTTAATAGGAACTAGCACATGATACAAAGGTACATAAACAATGGAAAGATAGAAAGTGTAGCATAAACATACATGACATAAAAGTCACTGACCAGATAATATAAAAGTACACATATATAAAGGTTACAGACATGAGACTAAGAATAGTCCATGCTGTATAAATCACTTACAGTGACCAGTAGCCGGCGTTGGGGCCGAAGCCCCAACAGAAGGGAATGACAATTGTCTAACCCATGTGGTCTGGTAGCGAGGAAAGGAGAGAAGAAATTCGAATCAGCGCTTAAATATTCATACGTCCTGGTGGGGAACAAGCGACACAAGCGGGCAGATAATTCCTCAGGCCAAGGAAAGATAATCCCCTTTACAGTACACTTGTGCAACAAGTACAGCAACAGATTGTAGTATAAGATATTAAGAGGCAGAATATAGAACCCATTCTCCAAATTTTTCATCCATCATTTAGAGAAACAAGACCCCAGGACCATATGACCTTTAGGCACCCCTTTTGTGATCTCGATTCATAAATGTATTATTTACACCGTAAAAATCTGGTTGTTGTTAACTTACAATTTTTAGAGTTTTTTTTTTAAATTATAAAAACTAACCCCTAACCCTAACCCTAACCCCTAACAAAACTTTTGATGGTGTAAATGAAAACATGTCCTTATGAATCGAGATCGCAAAAGGGTGCCTAAAGTCATATGTCCAAGACTCAAGCAAAAGTGCAAATATTAATAGAAATAAAATACTAAGAAAAGATCCCATCTATAAAACATTCGATGGAGGTGCATGGTCTATGGTTAGATCATAGGAAATGGACTTGTGACCCGAGTTCAATTCCTAGATTTCACATGGCACTAATACCCTTAGAAAAAGTATGAATCCAATTCACCCCCCAGCTTGGGTAATATCGCGGCAGACTGGCTCTTTAACCATGCTAGTAACCAGTCTAGGAGAAGGAAAACTTGAATTCTAAACCTGATCATATTTTAAACTGCTGGCTCTCATTGTTGTATACCCTTTCATTACTTACTTCTTACTTCTATTTCTCTCTGACGTTCTCTAACGATCTCTTCTAGCATCTGCTGTTTCTAACATCTTACTTCTTGGTGGGTCGGTCGCACTAAAACTCATATTCTTCTTCTAGATCATTTGTTACCAAGACATTCACCAACCAAAATTACTAGCTATTTACTTAACCTATAATCAGACTAACATACCGGCGTGGCGTGAAGTTCCAGTTAAGGCAGACATTTCTCTGCTTGACGTCTAAACTGAAACTGAGGACCCAACCTGGATCCCACGGTGCTTCCGTATTTTGCAGGCTTTCTGTACTATTCCGTGAAAGTCCCGCACGTGATATGAAAAGGCCATCTCTTTAGAATACAGGGATTGACAATAAATCTTATGCAACCGCATAGATTATGTAACATCATTATAATTGCAGAAGGTTTCAGATTACAATAATAATAGGATTTTATTTGAATAGAATGAGTTCTGAGGTGAATAGATAGTGAACTTTGAAATATCCCATATACAATAATAATAGGACTTTATTTGAATTAGAATGAGTTCTGAGGTGAATAGATAGGAACTTTGAAATATCCCATCATACAGGTTAAAAATACCAGGAAAATTTGGTACAGTCATTGGGGAAATTTGGTTGGCAAAGATTTAAGTAAAAAAAATTTTTTTAAATAGGATAAAAACATTACCAAATTTTAAAGTCATGTACTTGAATAGAGAGAGAGAGAGAGAGAGAGAGAGAGAGAGAGAAATTATTGCAATTACTCAGGATCAGGTAGCCTTATGCCTGGAACTGCCGCTTAGTTGTAGATAGTAGACAAATTCCTTCTGTTTACAGAACTCTGGTTTGAGCGAGGCAATATATATAACAAAAAAAAATCAAAAAACAATGACATAATTATTTGAACTAGCAAATATATGCACCCTCCGGGTGCAAGTATTTAGTTTTGATATAATAAAATATCATGTTAAATTAGAAAGGCTAATTGAACTGATAAGAATTCAGATAAAAAATTTGGAACAGAGGGGTATAATCGGAAAAATAGAACAACTTTGATTTAACTCTTCCATCATTTTTTTACTCCGTCATTCAGTGGTAAATTTTCCTAATTTAACTATTTAGTTAAAAAGGAAGTAAAGAATAATATTATAGTATTTCTTCTTGTTATGGATTTCTTTTAAGATTTATCCCCAAGATTTTGCTCATATTCAATAAGATAAAACCAAACAATTAGAAATCAATAATACTAAGCACATATTTATTAAAATCACTTTTTAAGATCAATATGCAAATTAACCTTCCCGTTCACACTGTGAACCGCTATTTTGTTGTATATATAAATACAATTGCGTGTATTAGTATGTAGATATTGTTAACAGTCTTAATGATGTAAAACAATTTTTCAATAATGGAGGTTTAAATAAAATATAAAATCATGGAGAATGTGGTGTAAATAACAAAGGGAATTGTGACTTGTATAGTAATATAGTTTCGGTTACAGACAGACAAACCCACAATCTCCATTATAATAAGATGAGATCTTCAAAAGTTTTTTGATACCTGTTTGATCAACTGTTAAACTATTAAAAATGATTTCCCTTGTTGGGTCATTACTATGCTCGAATACACAGGGAACACCTGAGGATGGTCAGAGGATACAGTGGCTGAAATATTGTGTTTATACATACCATAATAAAGATGAAGACAACAGTCCAAAACATCAAAATTATTCTTGTTTTTAAGTAAAAAAAAAAATAAGAGGGTAAAACAAATTCATGCACTTAACTATATATATATATATATATATATATATATATATATATATATAGTTTGATTATAATGTTTTTTAAATACAAATTTAACGTCATAACATTACATCATGTGAACACGATCCACATCACATAAACGTTAAACAAGCCACAGTTTAAAAAAAAACAATTTTTAGCTTTATATTTCCCATCGCGTGAAACGTTTCATATAAACGCTAAAAAATTACTGGTTTTTTAAATCTCAACCATTCACAACTGGTTTTTAAGATCTCGAACATTGAACTATCTGATGATTGGATTACCATGAAACTTCAAGTTATGAGTGTAAAACCATAATATTACATTGATTATATATATATATATTATATATATATATATATATATATAATTATTGTTATTATTTCATTGTTTACAGTATTATTATAATTGTTAATATTATTATTATATTAACAATAATAATGATACTGGGAAGAATGATAATAATAACACTAATAATAACAACAACAATAATTAGAAGAAAAGGAAATAACACACACACACACACATATATATATATATATATATATATATATATATATATATAAATGTTTTTCTGGTTCCAACGGGAGAAAATTTAATATTTTATAGAAGAAGGTCCGCAAAATGTATTATGTTCTCAGAAAAAATGTTTTTATTCTTTTTATCTATATATATATATATATATATAGAGAGAGAGAGAGAGAGAGAGAATAATTACCAAATTCTAGATTCTTGGCCTTACCTTTCCATAATTGGTTTCTGGAATCTCTGCTGGTCTGACATGATAAAAAAAGAACCTTTCTTCATTGAAAATGAAATGGTGAAACTGAATACTTGAAACTGTTACTGAGAAATTGACCAATCACAAAGCACTCAGCTGCCACCCTTTCATATAGCTCCTCTCCCTTCTCCTCTTCACCCTATACCCTCCTCTCCCTTCTCCTCCTCCCCCTTCCTCCCCCTATTTCATTTCCCCATGGGGATGCTTCGGTTGACAACAAGTTCACGGTTGCCGGGAAAAAAGCGAAGGCACTTAAATAATTTAATAATCTTGTTATTAATAAATTATTCAAGTGGAACCGCATGAGGTCTGACTTGTTCCGATCAAATTGAGACAGTCTGTTCTTCAGCAATCTTGAATGTCACTATGGACACTTTGAAAAATGACCCTAGGTAATTGAAACTCTTTTCTGAGAAAATAGCTAGGGACGTAACCAAGTTCTAAATCGAGGAGAACTAAGGTGTCATAGAAAATGGACTAGTCGACCCAAGTTCAAATCCTGGACATAGCTACAGTTCACATAGCGCTAATACCCTTGGGAAAGGTATGAATCAAACTATTCTCCCTCCAGCTATGGGTAAATAGTAGGGTAGACTGGGCTCTTTAAACTTGGTTAGGCAACCAGTCTAGGAGAAGGAAAAATCTGAATTCAAACCTGTTAAACTCTACTTGGGGTGGTCACTACTAGAATAGGCTCAGTCCTAATTAGTAATCTATTTCACTAATTTTAATTTTTCTAATAAGCACAAAAACTAGGAGCCAGAATGTCTTGCTCATTTTACATTGCCACATTTTACATTGCCACAAGAGATCTACAATATCTATCAGAACTAGTGATAGCACTAATGAGAAATAAGAATTCGGTGGATAAGCAACACCAGATAATCAGGATTTACATTTCACCTCGGATGATTTGGACGGTCTCACCAATCACAATGTATTGCAAGATGATAACAGTTGGGCTCAGTTCAAAATTCTATGGCGGCTCCTGTTTACAACATGAAGCCTCCCGAGTTTGATAAGAAGGTTCCTGCATTTGATTAGAAACACCTGAAAAAGGTAAAAAAATCTAAATAATACAAATTATCAAGTCTTGGATTAGCTCAGTCGGTAGAGCATTCGGCTAGAAACCACAAGTTTCCTAGTTTGATACCGGCCCTCGCCAACTCAGCGTATGAGTAGCACAGGGGTCTGTGTGGTAAAGTAAGGATCTGATGGTAGGTGTGGCGCTCCACACAATCAAAAACAATCTCCTTGGTCTAGCACTAGTGAAAAGGGGATAGACTCCCTCGCTCATTGGCTGATACCGACTTTAAGCCACCCCAACAACTTCACTTACTTTTACCTCAAAAATAACAAAAAACATCTGAAGAAGGCCAGAGGTCATATCAGCCAAAAACATTGTGCATATAACAATAAAGATGGAAGCGCGTGGTGTAATGGTTAAAGTCATGGGAAATGGACTCGTCACCCCGAGTTCAAATCCATGACATGGTAATTGCATTTCACTTAGCGCTAATACCCTTGGGAAAGGTATGAATCCTAATCTCCCTCCAGCTATCGATAAATAGTAGGGCAGACTGGACTCTTTAACCTTGGTTAGGCAACCGGTCTAGAGAAGGAAAACTCTGAATTCAAACCTGTTGACCTCCGCTTAAGAAATTGACCTTGTGTCACATCCTGCTCTTGCGGAGGGGGTTGGTAAATATATATAACAATAAAGATGAGGACAACAGCTGAAAAAGTGTAAATAATACAAATTACCAAGTCTTATCGAAAAAATTCAGACAAATAATGAGAGGCCATCTTTCTTTTATTGAATGTTGATAGACATTCTTCCTCCAAATTTCCCAGATTATTTCAACAAAGAATGAAATAATGAGTTTAGTTATGAACTTTTGTTTATGTTGATAGTGATGATTATGTTCTTGTCAAATAAATTCAATGTGTTGTACATTAGAACATACTTTTGTTCTATCTCCCAAAATGTAACATTACTTTCAAATATGTCAAGAATTTTAATCAGTTTAAAGATTACATGCACAAGAATACAAAATATGATACAAAAATTATTGAATTAGCAAAATTAGAGGATGTTCCCCTTGTTTTTTTTTTTTGTGTTTAGCAGTAAATAAACTAATTAAAGATAAGTAAAAAAAACACTTAAATTAAGTATTAATTCTAATTTTTGGTCAATGAAATCCATAATTTATTTCTCAACATCAGGTTATTTCATATTTCCTCTGTAATCCTTAGAAAAAATTATACCATTAATTTGAATAATTTAATCTATTTTGCTAAAGAAATGTTTTATGAAAATTATACCATTAGTTTGAATAATTTGATCTATTTTGCTTAAGGAATATTTTATGAAAATTATATCATTAATTTGAATAATTTAATCTATTTTGCTAAAGAAATATTTTATGAAAATTATACCATTAATTTGAATAATTTGATCTATTTTGCTAAAGGAATATTTTATGAAAATTATACCATTAATTTGAATAATTTAATCTATTTTGGTTAGGGAATATTTCATGAAGTCCGGCTGTTCAACTACAAAAGATATAAAATGTTTTGCATCTTAATTGTTATTAGTTTATTTACTGCTAAATAAAAAATGTTGCTAGCAATAGTATAACAAAATAAAGAAATAGACTCTCAGCCATTTGGCCAAAATCCATCAACAAAATGTTTGCCATGTCTACACTTTAGTCTGAGAGGTCTCCTTCACAGCATACAGAATCCATACAGAGCTGATTGATGTAGGGTTTTGGTGGTTGACCTAAACTGATGCATCCATGTGTACGTGTCCACAGAAGAATGTCACTTATGAGTTGATCCTTACTTCAGCAGTGTCCAGCATATCTTGTTCATCTTACTTGGATAGTTTGTGTGATAGGAGGTACGTGGTTTTATTTATTATTCTATTGTTATTCTTTTATTCATTATTCAATCCCCACAAATGTGGTAAATACTACCTGTATCCAGGTACACATCTCACAAGCAGTGTTTATTGTCAAATGCACGGAATCAACTCAGTTGATATGGTTTAAGTGCATAATAATAATAAATCTAAAGAAATGGACTTTTGTATGAATTGAAGATCCGTCAAATATAAATTGTATCGCCAACTCCAAGAAACAGCAGAGATAAAACTAGTTTTATCATCTTTCTTCATCAGTCATTTAATAGCCTTATAACGTAGGTTCAAAGTTATACATACTTTGATATACACAAAACTCCGACGAAGGTTAACGGACAAAACATTTAATATATACATAGCACATGGATATGAAGATACAACGTACATAGTAAAAGAGTTACATATATAAAGGGGTACACAAATAAAGATAAAGACACATTCATGAATGGTACATTATAACATAAAAGAGTACAGACATGAGACTATAGATAGTCCATGCTGTAAAGAACTTACAGTAATGTAAGGGGGGGCGGAGCCCCAACGAGAGGGGTTAGATAAAATCTACCCCATGTGGCTCGTAGTTACTGAAACAGGAAAAAGAGAGAGAAAGGGTTTGAACCCGGCGCTTAAATACTATGGTGCCGTAGCGGGCACCAGCAAACTAAAAGGGGCAGACAACTCCACCAGGCAAATACAAACTAACGCTACAGCCTTATTACAGAACTGATACAGAATAAAGTACTCTTAACATTATAACATACTTGAATACAAGACTGGACTCTTTAGCCATGATATGGCAACCAGTCTAGGAGAAGGAAAACTCTGACTTCAAATCTATTAAACTCTTCTTCAAAGTTGACCTTGTGTCACATACTACTCATGGTAGAAGGGTTATATATATATATATATATATATATATATATATATATCAGTCATCCACAGACACGTGTTTCAAAGTTTACTTCTCATCAATGCGGCTCAACTTTTTTACAGCTACCTCTAGCTGGGATCGAAACCTGACAGAATTTTTGTCTGCCAAGTCCCCAACCTTTGCGGCTATCAGCAGCTGAACAATTAATTGATATATCCCTACGCAGAATGTTTTTACAATCACCACAGAACTCAACAGCGTACAGACGAGTAACGGCTTTACACCAAACAGCAAAATTTCAAATATTGTCCCTCCTACAGTGCTCAACCATGGGAAGTGGGAGCATATATATCAGTCATCCACAGACACGTGTTTCGAAGTTTACTTCTCATCAGTGCGGCTCGACTTTTTTACAGCTACCTCTAGCTGGGATTGAAACCCGACAGAATCTTTGTCTGCCAAGTCCCTTACCCTTGCAGCTATTTGCAGCTGTCAGTCTGAAGTCAACAATTAACTGATATATCCCTATATGTAACACAATCCTTTTTGATTATCTGTCGTCCTCGTCTGCATAGATAAGAAGACTGGAATCACAACTGGTTATAATTCATTCGTTTGTTATGTATGGGGTAGGAAGAGGTTTGGATGTTTTAAAGGTTTAAAGGTAGCTGGATCTTCTCGGTGTGTGTTCTTATAGTTTTTGCTTTTACCCCATCTTATTTGGTGGTCACGCTGAAAAGCAAGGAATTTAAGGAACGAAAAAGAAAGAGACAAAGGCAGGAGGTGGTTTTATGATTTAGGCTTTATTAACCCATCATTTAGAGGGGCTGGGTTAGCTCAGTCGGTAGAGTGTTTGGCTAGAAACCACAAGGTTCCTAGTTCAATACCGGTCCTCGCCAACTCAGCATATGAGTAGCACAGGGATCTGTGCGGTAAAATGAGTAGCTGAAGGTAGGTGTGGTGCTCCACCTCAGAAACAATCTCCTTGGTCTAGCGCTATTGAAAAGGGAATAGACTCCCTCGCTGACTGGCTGATACCGACTTTAGGCCGTCCCGTCGACTTTACTTTTTTACAACCCATCATAGTGGCACATGGCAAGGGGATATCCTCCTGGCCGAGGAAGCAACTACGCTCAGTTCAGGCCTAAATTCGAAATGGCCGAGATATTCTCTTGGGGAATGTTTTTACAATCACCAGTGAACTCATGAACCGTGAACAGCGGACAGACGAGTAACAGCTTTACGCCAAACGGTAAAATTTCAATTATGAAATAAGTTTCTTGTGACGGAGAACAAGAAAGGAAAAAGAGCAAGACATTGTCTTGCCTGCCGGGATCGAACTCGTGTCCTCCCACATGCAAAAACAAATGCATTTTGGGCACTGAACGGACGCGAGATTCAACTGATGTGCCCGGAAGTTTGGCTAATATGCCCATAAAATAACAAGTGAGTCGAGCGCTGGGCAGTCAGCAGCAGCAGAGGCAGTCAACGACGAAGCGCTTTTCAGTAAAGAAATGAATTTTAGTCGAACAGAAACAAAACTAAATAGGAAATGTGATTTTGAACGGCTAAAGATTATTTCGACTATGATGACGGATTTTCCAGCTGCTAGATGAAGAATGTGTTGACCAACAGAGGGTCTGGCTTGTGAGAAGACGGAGAACTTGCTTGTTTTTGGTTCCCCCACGGCGGGAGCTTGTTGATTCGAAGGTCTATTTCGCCCCATATATTTTCTCCCCTTTCTATATTTCTTCTGTTTTCTATTTCTGTGACAGCATTCACCCAAGGTCGGTTCTTTTTTCAAACTCTTTTTTAAACGCATTTTTTGATGGTTTGGTTTTGTTTTACGGCATATCAACCTCAGTGGGTCATTTAAAGCCGAGAGAGTTTTGAAATAAATCAATTCTTAATGGATAATACAATTTTTTTTATAAATACATTTTTCTATTTAACCCATAGATGGGACCCTAACAGGTACTACCACTTCGGGTCAGAGTGGACCAGGGAGCAATGGTGATGAATGTGTGCTCCACATTCCCCAAACCTCCAAAACTGGAACCTCACCATCAGATAGAGTTTAACGTCATTCCCAGGACATGTAGACCCGCAGCCACCGCCTTCTAGCACCCATATGATAAAAAAGGGTTGGGGCTTGCCATAAGGGCATTTTTTGAAAACTCATCTTTGGACCTATTTAACCCATAGATGGGACCCTAACACATACTACCACTCAGGTTCAGGATGGACATGGCAGTAATGGTGATAAACAGAAGAGTTACAGAATTGGAAGTTTACCACTAGATGCAGTCTAACGTCATACTCAGAATACTAAGACCCTCATCCACCACCACTTGGCACATATATGATAAAAAGGGTTGAGGGGGTTGCTATAAGAGCAATGGGGCTGGGACTATCATATAGGTGCTACGGTTTGACATGACCAGCTGATTGATTGGAGGAGGCTTCTCCGACTGACCGTCTAGCCTAAGTAAAGGCCAGAGTGGAGTGTTGCATGTCATGGACTGTTTAGCCACCAGGATTCTGTCCTTAAGCATCATGAGTTGCCACCCACGGTCAACAGGTGGTTTCATTGGGAGGAGGGTCTAAACGCTCTGCAGAGGTGCAGTCGGTGTATTCTATTGTCCCAGCTGACAAGGCGATTGAAATAAGTAGATAGGATTTTTGTCATTTGTTTGATGGTTTCAAAGTGTTTTTTATTCGAGTCTTAATCTTAAATCCCCTAATTAGCACAGACACATAATTCAACTTATTAGTTTAATAAAAGGATTTTCTTAGCAATAAGGATTATCTTTCTGGCAAATAAAAACTAATATTCTTTTTTTGCATTTTTTTTGTTTTGCATTTTTTTTGCAACAAAGCACTGACACATCAACATCTTCAGGGACAGCCTTCACATGTGACATCTGTGGTCAAGAATGTTTTTCGAACATTGGACTTCACACTCACAGGAAGTACTTTAATTTCAGGTGCACAAGAACTATATAGTCTTCCAAGACTGAAATGCCAATGAATCTTTCTGGCAAATCTAACATTCTTTTTTTTGTTTGCTTTTTTTCTTCATTTTTTAAATTTTTTTACCTTTTTTTTTCATTCTTTTTTCTTTTTTTTCCTTTTTCCTTTTTTAATTTTTTTGGCATTTTTTCATTCTTTTTTTTTTTTCATTTTTCTTTCATTTTTTCTTTTTTTTTTTTTTTTAAAAATATTTTCTCTTTTTTTTTTCTCATTATAGTTGCATTTTTTTACATTTGTTATTTTTTCTCTTTTTGCATTTTTTTCTCATTTGAACACGTTTTTAATCCTAAATGTAAGGTCTCCAAAATATTTAGAAATCACAGAAACATTTATTGTTCACTGTCAATAATGTTTACATCATTTTTAAGGTTTAACATGTCAAATCACCCAGGCCATGTCACCCACTCCATTCAATTTTTCTGAAATTTTGTCCAGATGTGGATTATGTTAAAGTTAGACAATCCCCAAAATTTGAGCTTCCAATTCCAAACATTGGCAGAGTTATGTCTTAAAGTCTTAAAGTGAACCAATTTTAAGTTATTGATGATTTCTGTTTTTTTTTCACTACATTACAAAAAAGATAGGCTGTGCCTATTCATTCTTTCTGAATAACTTAACTGTCACAGGTAAACAACCCAGTCATCTATGGACAGTAATAAATTAACAAGATAAGCTTCAGGGTGCTGCCCTCCTACCTCAGTCAGTACCTTCTCCACTGCATGAAAAGTGGAGGAACAGAGTCTATCCCTAATGCTACCAACTTTAAAAGTTGAATATTTTTTAGTATTGAGAGAGAGGGGAGAGGGGGAGAGAGAGAGGGGGGAGAGAGAGAGAGAGAGAGAGAGAATAACAAATTTTAAATTCTTTTACTGAGGTAAAAACTGAGGGTAAAAATATTTCCACATTTTAAGTTATTGATGATTTCTGTTTTTTTCAGAACAAGAGCAATATCCCGATGTGGCACTGCATCTATGACAAAAAAAAATTTCTATTATTATTTCACATATATTGAACATTATTTGTACCAAAAAGATAGTTTGATTTTTGCTCAGAACCGAAGCTACATCAGTTAAAATTGTGCAAAACAGAAATCATTAATAACTTAAAGCTGAATAACTTTAAGACTTTTTTTTTATAGTATTTTTGGATTCCCTGTGCTAAAATGCTTTTATAAACCAATTTTTAGGAATAGGGAAGCTCTAGAACTCATTTTATAGAGAAAAATAGATTACAAAAAAGTCACCATTTTTTGCGACCACCCACCCAAATTTGGATAGCTAAAAATTGACATAACTCCACCAATTTTTGAAATTGGAAGCTCAAATTTTGGGGATTGTCTAACTTTAAGATAGTCCACACCTGGTCAAAATTTCAGAAAAATTGAAGTACAAAATTTTAACAAAAAAATAATTGAATTCTAAAAAATGTTTTGAATACCTATCAAGAATAAAATACCTATCAGCATAAAATAACCCAACAAGGGTTAACATGCTGTAAAATCCAACCAATCAACCAACCCAACTCACAAGCATTGATTGGACAGTCACATGACTTGACCAACCAATCAGTAAGCCCTCTTACAGGTCAACCCGGGGTCAATCCTGCCTGACATACTTATCTAAACCTTTACTGAATGATTTTCCATGAATTGTGACTAACTGTTAAATCTAAATACTATACTACATTACAAAAAAGATAGGCTGTGCCTATTCATTCTTTCTGAATAACTTAACTGTCACAGGTAAACAACCCAGTCATCTATGGACAGTAATAAATTAACAAGATAAGCTTCAGGGTGCTGCCCTCCCACCCCAGTCAGTACCTTCTCCACTGCATGAAAATTGGAGGAACAGAGTCTATCCCTAATGCTACCAACTTTAAAAGTTGAATTTTTTTAGTATTGAGAGAGAGGGAGAGAGAGAGAGAGAGAGAGAGAGAGAGAGAGAGAGAGAGAGAGAGAGAATAACAAATTTTAAATTCTTTTACTGAGGTAAAAACTGAGGGTAAAAATATTTCCACATTTTAAAACCATGAACTTAACAAGAGAGAGAGAGAGAGGGAGACAAATACAGAGAGAGAGAGGGGGGGGGAGATTACCAAATCATAAAATCTTGCATGTAACTATAAAAAGAGAGAAGAAAAAAGAAAGAGAGAAATTACAAAATTGTCTTCAAGTCTTATTTGATACATACATTTACCCAACCCTGCTAAAATTCACAAAAAATCCTTATTTTTACAACATTTGGCCTAGAAATTGATTAGAAAATTTACCATTTTCAATATTTAAATAAAAAAAATGTTATTTTATTTTATTAAAATGAAACAAATTAAATATTATAAATAGAATTCAAATTGAAAATGTGTCCACACCCCCACCCATCATCACCAACACCAATTTCTAGGTCAAATGTTGTAAAAACAAGGATTTTTTATGAATTTTAGCAACCGATCTTTGATGCTATTTCCTCAAACAATGGTACAAGTAAAAGATCCCATTTTTGGTATCAGTATTCAGTATACCAACACACAACTTTCGCATAGATTGACAATTTAATATTTTTTTTAAATGAAAAAATTGTTTTTCTTTTTTTGGCCAAGAAATTTTCTAACCAATTTCTAGGCCAAATTTTGTAAAACCAAAGTTTATTTTTTGTGAATTTTAGCAGATGATCTTTGATGCTATTTCCTCAAACAATGGTACAAGTAAAAGATCTAATTATTGGTATCAGTACTCAGTATACCAACACACAACTTTCGCATAGATTGACAATTTAATATTTTTTTTAAATGAAAAAATTGTTTTTCTTTTTTTGACCAAGAAATTTTCTAACCAATTCCTAGGCCAAATTTTGTAAAACCAAAGTTTATTTTTTGTGAATTTTAGCAGATGATCTTTGATGCTATTTCCTCAAACAATGGTACAAGTAAAAGATCTAATTATTGGTATCAGTATTCAGTATACTAACACACAACTTTCACATAGATGGACAATTTGATATTTTTAAAAAGTGAAAAATCAACCTGCCCTACTGTGTATAGGACACATTCACTGCCCACAGATAAGTACAAGTAGCAGTCACGTATATATTACTATTGTTATATACCCTTTCTGCCTGGGTATATATATATCATGGAGAGAGTCCATTTCTATTCTTTTTATGAGGGCATCCGTGGTTATGCCCTCATATTTAATCTTTACATACTTTTTGTGTTGCTGGCTGTAATTTCTTATTCTCTTCTGTTTCTTGTAGTCTGTAGTTATCTTCATGGATTCTTCTATCTCTTCTAGCTGGTCTTTTATTGATTAGTCTAGTTCTGCTTAGAGTCTGGTTCTTCAAGATGCTGGTCTGTTGTTGACTAGTCTGATTATGCCAAGGCTGCCATTAGCTCTCATAGAGACAATGTAAGGCATATATTTTTGTGACCACATTTTTATTAATTTCAGAACCAGGACTTTTTCAATCGCGCGAGGGAGCAAAGCCAGCAAGTGCTTACATTAGGATGTCTAATGGCTTAACTGACTCTAAGCTAACTGAACCTTCTGTTCCCACAGTCTGGTTCTTCAAGATCATGGCCTGATTATGCCAAGGCTGCCATTAGTTCTCAGAGACAACACAACTTTGTTTGTGATCAAATTTTTATTTAATTCAGAACCAGAACTTTCTAGCCAGGTTTCTCAACTGTGTGTAGGAAATGGAGATGGTCTGTGCTAACATTAGGATGTCTCATAGCTTAACTAACTCTAAGCTAACTGAACCTTCTGTTCCCATAGTCTGGTTCTTCAAGATGCTGTGCCTGATTATGCCAAGGCTGCCATTAGTTCTCAGAGACAACACAACTTTGTTTGTGATCAAATTTTTATTTAATTCAGAACCAGAACTTTCTAGCCAGGTTTCTCAACTGCGTGTAGGGAATGGAGATGGTCTGTACTAACATTAGGATGTCTCGATAGACTGGTCTAGTCGGAATCTTCCTAAAGAGATGGAAAGGTTTATTCGACAAGTAGAGCTTCACTTTGAAGGTCCGCTACGAGATTTGGATGAACACGTCAAACTTAGATATCTTTTATTATGGTCCGGTGTAGAAGGACAAGAAGTAAGCGATACATTTGCGTTTCAATCGGGTGAAGCCAGGACTGTCGAAACATACATTAAATATTTCAGAAAGTATGTTAGGCCACGGTCAAATTTCCGTGTGTCAAGATACGAACTTTTAAAATGCCGACAAAACCCAGACGAGTCGTCGCACGCATATTTGAAGCGGTTACGACAAATTATAAACCAATGCGAATATCATCCTATTGTTGAGGAAACATTAATTGTTGAGATTTTCATATTTGGTATGATGCTTAAACAAACTCAAACGTCCTTACTGAAGGAAAACAGAGACTTGACTATAACAAAAGCATTGAGCATAGCGGAAACCGATGAGGCTACGGCCCAGCAAATAGAAACCATTCGTGTTCCACTTGAGAACTCCAGCGCGCACGCGGTACTTTCAAAAATGAAAAATAATTACGTCCAGTGTAGCTGCTGTGGTAAAAACCATTTTAAAGGTGAATGTCCTGCGAAAGGAAAAATATGCGCTATTTGCTACAGAAAGGGTCACTTTGCAAACGTCTGCCGTTCAAAAACCCAGGAAAAAAACAAGGAGACAAAAGGAAAACGAGGCTACAAACCAACTAAAAACAGAAATATCCACATGGCGACGAATAAAAACGACAGCGACTCCAGTAGCGAGGATGTATACTTCTACTCCATCCAGAAACTACCCTCTAATGCCACGGAGGCATATGCCAAATTAAAAATTGGCAACAAAAAGAAACAAATGGAGATAAATGCTAAGGTGGATACAGGGGCTATGAGTAACCTCTTACCGAAAGAGATGTTCAGCATCCTCAAGGGAGTACCACTCAAAAAGACGAACGTACGTTTATTTGCGTTTGGCGGAACTGCTATTAAACAAGAAGAGACATGTTGGCTAGGATTAAGGTTCCGTGACAGATTCGTTGGTGCAACATTTCATGTTGTAAATTGTGAAGGACCAATGCTGCTAGGACTTCAAACTTCACGGGAATTGGGCCTAGTAACTTTAAACTTGGCTATAAAAACGGACACTCCAGCCACGAGGGAACAAAATGCACAGAAAAACGGTACTAAAAAAGAGAAACTTCATCACGGAAGGAAACCAGTACCAACACCAAGACTGAGTCTGAGAGGAAGTCTACTTACAAAAGATAAAATTCTCCAGGAATTTCCAGATGTATTCCAATCAATTGGCTGCTTACCTGGTGAATACACCATTCATGTAGACCCGAGAATACCACCAGTCGTGCACCCACCCCGACGAATCCCTATAGCTCTCAGGGATAAATTTAAAACGGAGCTAAATTCCCTAGTAAACCAAGGTATCATATCTCCAGTGACTGAACCAACGCCATGGGTCAATTCTTTCGTTTGTGTGACTAAGGCTAATGGCTCAGTCAGACTATGTCTAGACCCTAGAGACTTAAACAAAGCAGTACGTAGACCACACTTCGTCACCCCAACATTTGAAGAAGTCGTATCCCAACTACATGGAGCTAGATGGTTTACGATTGTTGACATAAAGTCAGGATACTGGCATTTAAATCTGGACAAAGAATCCAGGAAACTGACAACATTTATCACTACATTTGGGAAATATATGTTTAATAGATTCCCCATGGGAATAAAATGTGCACAAGACGAATTCCAGCGTGCTATGGAAGAGAACTTTGGGGATATAAAAAACGTCCTTTCTATTTGTGATGACATGATTGTTTATGGATTCAAGGAGGATGGCAGTGATCATGACCATGCACTAAGACAGCTACTACTAAGAGCAAGGGAGATAAACTGCAAGTTCAACCCTGAGAAACTAGTGGTAAAAGCAGAAGAGATACCCTTTTTCGGTCACATCATCTCAAAAGATGGCATCAAACCAGACCCGAAGAAAGTAGAGGCGATTGTCAAAATGCAACCCCCGGAGGATGTAAAGCAACTCACCAGTTTTCTGGGACTTGTTAACTATTTAAACAAGTTCACACCCCGCCTTGCAACATTAACCAAACCACTTCGTGACTTAACATCAAAGGATAAGGAATTTACATGGTCCTCGCAACAGCAGATGGCTTTTGAAGAAGTAAAAGAAGAAATCCGAAGAGTCACGATATTGAGGTATTTCGACCCAAAAGAACCGATCGTCATTCAAGTAGACGCATCGACAGCAGGCATCGGTGCAGCTCTCCTACAAAATGAGATGCCAGTCGAATTCGCGAGCAAGACATTGTCGGGTCCAGAAACCCGATATTCAAATATTGAAAGGGAGATGTTAGCTATTGTTTTTGGCATAGAAAGATTTCACCACTATGCATGGGGTCACAAGGTCACAATCCAAACAGATCACAAGCCTTTAGAGTCCATAGCATTAAAAAACATAGCACGAGCACCCCAAGGTTAGCAAGAATGTTGCTAAAGGTTGAAGGTTACGACATAACCGTAAAATATACCCCAGGAAAAGCAGTTCCAATCGCAGACTGCTTATCACGAGTATCCCCAATACCCAGCAAGCATATTGAAGGGATAGACGTGAAAGTGCACAACGTAATCACGTATCAGAATTTCTCACCAACCAGGATAGAGAATATCAGAGAGGAAACCTCAAAGGATGAAGTTCTAAAAGAACTCTCCCATATTGTTATGGCTGGCTGGCCCGATGATCGATCTAGCTGCCCAACCAGTCTCATATCCTTTTGGAATTTCAGGGATGAAATAGGAATCCAAGATGGGATCCTGCTCAAGAGTGATAAAATAATAATACCAACATCACTACAAAGAGGGATCCTAGGAGAACTCCATGCATCACATCAAGGAGTTGAGAAGACAAGGCTGAGGGCCCGAACAGTTGTATACTGGGCAGGGATGAATAGGGACATTGAGGATTTTATTGCCAAATGCCACACCTGCCAGAAATATCAAGCGAGCACTCCAGCCGAATCGATGCGCCAGCATGAAACACCTACATACCCTTGGCAATATGTAAGTGCCGACCTGTTCACAATGGCAGGAAATGAGTACTTACTTGTAGCAGACCACTACAGTCGAAGCCCATTTGTGAGACGACTCCAGTCAACCTCATCTACAGCCGTCATTAAGAACATGAAGGCAATCTTCGAGGAAAGAGGTTCGCCGGAGATCCTCTACACGGATAATGGACCCCAACTTACAAGCAAAGAATTTACAAACTTTGCGAAAAAGTATGCATTCCTACACAAAACATCTTCCCCACACTACCCACAGTCTAATGGTTTTGCGGAAAGGATGGTAGGAGTATGCAAAAGAATTTTACTAAAGGCACGGGAAACCGGGCATGACTGCCACCTAGCAATGATGGCATACAGAGCGACACCATTGTCAGCTCACCTTAAATCTCCAGCAGAATTACTGAATGGGAGACAGATGCGAACACCACTCGTATCAAAACAGCAGCTTGGTGATGAACAGACTAGACAAGCAATACAATGTTACAAAAACAAATCGAGGGATCAATACAACAAATACAAAAATCGAAAACATCCCCCGTTGTATGCTGGTCAAAAAGTCTATGTTCAGCATGAGAGGACAAAATTGTGGGAACCCGGAACAATCCAACACCCTACTACTGAACCAAGGTCATACATGGTAGAGTCTGCGGATGGTAGCACCCACCGAAGGAATAGACAGTTCCTTAGGCCAGCTAGATGCAGTCCGGTACTTAAAGGTAGACAATACCAACTACCGATAACTGATGCAAACACATCACAAAGAGAACCACAACACCATATAAATGCTGATATTCCTTCATGTCACCAGAGAAGCACACCAACAATCTCCAGTCAGGTACTAATACCTGAACCACCAGCACCGCCCATAGCGATGAAGCAACCGATCATCCAATCACCCAGCTGTGGACCACCAAGGCCAACCCCTGAACCACGGCGATCTCGGCGATGCATAAGGACTCCTCAGAGGCTAGACCTCTGAAACCTTCCTACTAAAAACTTTTTAAAATTTACTTCTATTCTAGCTTTCCCCGAAAGAAAAAAAAAAGAATTTAAAAATGAACATTCACAAATAAAGATTTAAAAAAAAAATTTAAATACATATTAAAGTAAAAGGCCCATTCTTAATTAAGAAAGGGAGATGTTGTATTAGTTAAGTCCCTTGGACAAACCCTTAACTAAACCCTAATTGTCCGCCCCTTAACCTTTGTACTTCCTGCCCCGTCAGCCATGAATAAACACATATGAAAACGAGCTCCTGTTTCCGACTTCTCAATCTGAAGACATCCTTTGTGGATAACCCCAAATAATATAACAGTTTGTGATCAAATTTTTATTTAATTCAGAACCAGAACTTTCTAGCCAGGTTTCTCAACTGTGTGTAGGAAATGGAGATGGTCTGTGCTAACATTAGGATGTCTCATAGCTTAACTAACTCTAAGCTAACTGAACCTTCTGTTCCCATAGTCTACATAACTGGAAAGAAGGTTACGCAAAGGTTATTTCACATCAATCACCGAATGCCTCAGATCCTGAATTCAACAATACCTGGATTCAAAATCTGTCTCTACACTAGCTATCTAAAAATGACAGTACTCATCAATATACAATGCTATAGCGTGTTTGATACACATACACACACACATTCCCTGCCCATAGACACAAACAACTAGCAGTCACATACATATTACTATAGTGTGTTTCATACACATATGCACACACACCATACACACACGCATGCCCATTCACTGCTAACAGACATGAACAGCTAGCAGTCACACATATTACTATAGCATGTTTCATACACATACACACTTTCACTCACTCACACACACACACACACACACAATTATCAACATCCATATACTGTTGCCTTTTATTACTCAAAAATTATTCCAATTTAACTTAACATAGTTGCATTGTAGTAAATATAAATATTGTAGAGGACTGTTCATGTCTGAAGCCACCCTGGCACAACACCATGAAGCCCAGAGGTCCAGAAGAAAGCTGCGGCAACAAAGCACCGGCACATCAACATCTTCAGAGACAACCTTCACATGCAGCATCTGCGGTCGAGAATTTTTTTCAAACATTGGGCTTCCCAGTCACAGGAGGTGCTGTAACTTCAGGGGCACAAAAACTACATTATGGTCTTCCGAGACCAAAATGCCAATAATAATAATTGTAGTAAAGTACCATAGTTATGGATCAATATATACATCTAGTAATAATGTTCTCCCAACTATGCTGCACTCTGCTCACCAACAATCAAAATCTATCTCGAAATGCCTCGTCCACCCGTCGCAAGAGCCAAAATGCTACTGCCAGCTTTTTTCGTAGTCGTCGTACGTAATCGTTTGACGCTGCCTCTAGCCGTCACCTAATGCTTATATGCACGCCCGATCTCGAGAGAATTTGCATACATGCAATCCCATTCTTGCTGGTTCAAGATCGCCCATCGTTAAATATAGTGCTTACAGCAGCCATATTTCTTTTCCGCGATGACCCTGCAAGCCAGACTCATCCGCGCACGCTTTGAGTTTTGAGGTATGTTATTTTCATTACATCCACCGTACATATTCCAAAATAAGGAGTGTATCAATAATATCTCAGACTCCCATGCAAAATCCAGATCAAAATTGGCATCATATTTTGTCAATGTGTGTGTATAAGTATTAACCTAACCCCTTTGCACAAACAGGTTAATTTTTAAGCAGAGAATAAAAGGTTTGAATTCAGTTTTCTTTCTCCAAGACCAGTTGCCATGCCTAGGTTAAAGAGCCAAGGCTGCCCTACTATTTACCCACAGCTGAAAGGAGAATAGTTGGTTTCATACTTTTCCTGCATGTGTGGGTGTATATATATATATATATATATATATATATATAAGTTAAAAGAAAGGAAATGAATCCGACAATATGAGTATGAAAAGGTGGAATGAAAACATCACACAATGCTGTTAAAGAAGAAAACAATTTATAATATAATCATAGCTGATACTGATCAATATTTTGATTTTACAAAAATCATCATCAGAGCTCATTCACTCCCGTAGTTGTTTGGGTCGGAGAGGAATGTCAAATCAGTTTACAAAACAAAAAACCTTAATACTGCAAAAAAATTGGTGAATCTTGTAACGACTTTCGTTCTTTTTTTGCAGTATTAAGGTTTTTTGTTTTGTAAACTGATTTGACATTCCTCTCCGACCCAAACAACTACAGGAGTGAATGAGCTCTGATGATGATTTTTGTAAAATCAAAATATTGATCAGTATCAGCTATGATTATATTATAAATTGTTTTCTTCTTTAACAGCATTGTGTGATGTTTTCATTCCACCTTTTCATACTCATATATATATATATGAGTTCAAAACAAAAACCTTGGCGTTGCAAAAAAGAAAAGTTATACAATAATTTCGAATGTGAGCCACTTCCGCCACACTTTTCTCGGGCATCAGAATATGTATCTCTTATTGTAACAGTTTTTAGAAAAGAAGATATATTGACAAGATTTGACACTGGACAAATTCTCTTATTCAAAACGGGATGAGTATTAGCCTGTTGACGTTAAGTTTTCAACTTTTCTTTTTTGCAACGTCAAGGTTTTTGTTTTGAACTCATATGACTTTTGTCTCTGCTCCTCTTAACAACATGGAGTATAAACAAGCTCTGATGACAATTTTCATAATATATATATATATATATATATATATATATATATATCTTATTATAATGGAGATTGTGGGTTTGTCTGTCTGTAACTGAAACTATATTACTATACAAGTCACAATTCCTTTAGTTATTTACATCATATTCTCCATGATTTTATTTTTATTTAAACCTCAATTATTAATAAAAATTGTTTTACATTACTTACACTGTTGACCATATCTACATACTAATAACATGCAATTGTATTTATATATACAACAAAATAGAGGTTTACAGTATGAATGGGAAGGCTAATTTGCATATTGATCTTAAAAAATTGATTTTAATAAATATATGCTTAGTATTATCGATTTCTAATTCTTTGGTTTTATCTTATTGAATATGAGCAAAAATCTCTTCAATAAATCTTAAGAGAAATCCCTTAACAAGAAGAAATAACTGTAATATTATTCTTTACTTCCTATTTTAACTAAACAGTTTAATTAGGAAAATTTACCAATGAAAGAGGGGTGTAACGGAAAATGATGGAAGAGTTTGTTTCAAAGTTGTTCTATTTTTCAATCATACCCCCTCTATTCAAAATCTTTTTATCTACATTCTTAGTCAGTTTCATTAGCCTTTCTAATTTAATATCATATTCTATTATAAAATTTAACTAAAATACTTGCACCCGGAGGGTGCATATATTTGCTAGTATATATAATGCTGATAATATACTTTGCTATATTTATATGTAAAAACCCTCATTGCGACAAGGGTTTTCAAAAAAATGATAAAGAAGACTGAATTACAAGCTGTAAAGAAACATATATACTTGAATAAATATTATAGTTATATTTGATTTGGTTTTCTTCTGTTTTCTTTGTATTGTTTATGTTTTGGGGTTTTAAGGGTCAAAAATAAGACAAGCGCCCTGTCGGCTGGGGCATTAGAATGCACTGACTGCACCTCTGCAGAGGGGTAAGACTCCCCCAATGGGGCCACCTGTTGGCCGTGGGTGGCGACCCGTGATGCTTAAGGATGAAGCCCAGGTGGATGAGCAGTTCATGACTTGCAATACTCCACTTTGGCCCTATCTTGGGCTAGACAGGCGGTCGGAGAGGCCCCCTCCAATCAATCGGCTGGTTACGTCAAGCCCTAGCACCTATATGATTTTCCCAACCCTATTGCCCTTATGGCAAGCCCCAACCCCTTTTTATCATATGGGTGCTAGAAGGCGGTGGCTGCGGGTCTACATGTCCTGGGAATGACGTTAAACTCTATCTGATGGTGAGGTTCCAGTTTTGGAGGTTTGGGGAATGTGGAGCACCCCTTCATCACCATTGCTCCCTGGTCCACTCTGACCCGGAGTGGTAGTACCTGTTAGGGTCCCATCTATGGGTTAAATAGAAAAATATATTTATAAAAAAATTGTATTATGCATTAAGAATTGATTTATTTGAAAACTTTATTGGCATTAAATGACCCACTGAGGTTGATATGCCGTAAAACAAACCAAACCAAACAAAAATAAGACAAACGACTGGTAACAATGTATACAAATGTATTGAACAAAAGGAGTAGAAATTTACAGCAAAGAAAGTGGAGATTGCGTCCGACTAATACAGTTACGAGCTGACTTGCATTTGCTTCGCCTCAAGCCACAATTGTTCCTATTACTTATAGTAGCCGTCGGCACATTCCATTTATGTCCATAGGTTATATCACCTATAACAATTTATAATTTTGTGTTGGAGTTATGGCTATGACACTCGAATTTTATTCTTCCATTTAAAATCCGAGTACACTGACCTTGACATATGCATACCTCTCCCAATGGGATTTATTCATTGTGTAAAATGCAAAGCTTAATAATTAATAAGGCTATTAAATGACTGATGAAGAAAGATGATAAAACTGGTTTTATCTCCGCTGTTTCCTGGAGTTGGTGATAAAATTTATATTTGATGGATCTTCAATTCATACAAAAGTCCATTTCTTTAGACTTATTATTATTATGCACTCAAACCAAATCAACTGAGTTGATTCTGTGCATTTGACAATGAACACTGTGTAGGGCCTAGAACTCTCCTGGGCCTTTGGGGACAGGAAGTAGAAAAGGTAAAGTCCCTTGTCAGGTTGAGGGAAGAATTCTTTTTACGGTTTTGGTACCAACTTGTAAGCCTCATAGACCCGAGCTCTTGTCTCAGTCCCTTGTGACTGAAGGAATTTTCCCCTCAGTGAGGGAGTAACAACTGAAGACTCGTCCTGAGCACCCCCTTCAACGAGGGAGATATATGAACTGTAAGTACTGCCTCTAAGTACTTGTTATATTGTTTGTTGTTGAGTTTGCATGTTAATAAATAAGGTTAAAAGTACATGTGCTTTCCCTTTTGTCATTACATTCTGTGAACCTCTATTTTGTTTCTTAAAGACTGTAGACAGCTATTCTTACAACTGTTTGTGAGATGTGTACCTGGATACAAGTAGTATTTACTACATTTGTGGGGATTGAATAATGAATAAAATATATTAATAAAACTAGCAAATATATGCACCCTCCGGGTGCAAGTATTTAAGTTTTAATGTAATAAAATATTATATCAAATTAGAAAGGCTAATGAAACTAAATAAGAATGCAGATAAAAAGATTTGAAACATAGAACAACTGAAACTTACTCTTCCATCACTCCCGTCTTTCATTGCTAATTTTTTATAATTTAACTATTTAGTTAAAATAGGAAGTAAAGAATAAAATTACAGTTATTTCTTCTTGTTAATGGATTTCTTTTAAGATTTATTGAAGAATTTTTGCTCATATTCATTAAAATAAAACCAAACAATTAGAAATCAATAATACTAAACACATATTTATTAAAATCAAATTTTAATATCAATATGCAAATTAGCTTTCCGTTCACATTGTAAACCGCTATTTTGTTGTATATAAATACAATTGAATGTTATCAGTATGTAGATATGGTCAACAGTATCAATAATGTAAAACAATTTTATTAATAATTGAGGTTTAAGATATAATGATAATCATGGAGAATGTGATGTAAATAACTAAGGGAATTGTCACTTGAGTAGTAATATAGTTTCGGTTACAGATAGAAAAACTCACAATCTTCATTATAATAAGATAATGAGTAAAACCAGATAAAAAAAACAACACAAAATAAAAAATGAAATAAACAAATACAAACAAAAACAATCTCCCAGGAGGCCTGTGACAGGAAGGATAATCTGAGCATGCTCAGAAAAAGAGGGGTTTCCTGGTGCAAAAGTAAAGAAACTTGAAGAGATTTAGCTTTACACAAGTAATACAGTAGTGCTAAGTAAGCTATGGTTTTGAATTGTGAAGGTTGTCTTTGTATATTTTTTAGTTTTAGTAACCACAGCTTGTTGATAACATTTTCAGTTGTAATTGAATAAACCGAGACATTTTATTGTTTAAACCTGAGTATAGTAAGATATATCCTTATGTGGATATATATACAAAATAACTCATGAGAATTAACAGGAACAATATTTATTTACTAAGCAAACTTAATAGAAAAGAAATAGAGAAATAACAAAAGATAAAAAGAAGTTTATACAAGTGGTATAAGAGAAATGTCCTAATAGAAAATCTTTTGTGGGAGAATTAAATCTGACAATATGTAGAAAATAGAAAAACACAAGGTATTTCAAAAAGATGCTGAAGTCAATGCTATAACATTTTGGTTTTTAGCAAACCTTCATCAGGACTTGAGATGGAAGAAGTGATGTTTGGGTAAAGGTGGATAACTTTTGAAAAATGGTGAATTTATTCTTGATGGTGAAGATGACATTATAAAAATTTTGTTTTTAGCAAACCTTCAACAGGACTTGAGATGGAAGAAGTGTTGTTTGGGTAAAGGTGGATAACTTTTGAAAAATGGTGAATTTATTCCTCATGGTGAAGATAACATTATAAAATTTTGTTTTTTAGCAAACCTTTAACAGGACTTGAGATGGAAGAAGTGTTGTTTGGGTAAAGGTGGATAACTTTTGAAAAATGGTGAATTTATTCTTCATGGTGAAGATAACATTATAAAATTTTGTTTTTTAGCAACCTTCAACAGGACTTGAGATGGAAGAAGTGTTGTTTGGGTAAAGGTGGATAACTTTTGAAATAGTGAATTTATTCTTCATGGTGAAGATAACATTATAAAATTTTGTTTTTTAGCAAACCTTCAACAGGACTTGAGATGGAAGAAGTGTTGTTTGGTAAGGTGGATAACTTTTGAAAAATGGTGAATTCATCCTTGATGGTGAAGATGACATTATAAAATTTGTTTTTTAGCCAACCTTCAACAGGACTTGGATGGAAGAAGTGTTGTTTGGGTAAAGGTGGATAACTTTTGAAAAATGGTGAATTTATTCTTCATGGTGAAGATGACATTATAAAATTTTGTTTTTTAGCCAACCTTCAACAGGACTTGTGATGGAAGAAGTGTTGTTTGGGTAAAGGTGGATAACTTTTGAAAAATGGTGAATTTATTCTTCATGGTGAAGATGACATTATAAAATTTTGTTTTTTAGCAAACCTTCAACAGGACTTGAGATGGAAGAAGTGTTGTTTGGGTAAAGGTGGATAACTTTTGAAAAATGGTGAATTTATCCTTGATGGTGAAGATGACAATATAAAATTTTGTTTTTTAGCAAACCCTCAAACAGGACTTGAGATGGAAGAAGTGTTGTTTGGGTAAAGGTGGATAACTTTTGAAAAATGGTGAATTTATTCTTCATGGTGAAGATGACATTATAAAAATTTTGTTTTTTAGCAAACCTTCAACAGGACTTGAGATGGAAGAAGTGTTGTTTGGGTAAAGGTGGATAACTTTTGAAAAAATGGTGAATTTATTCTTCATGGTGAAGATAACATTATAAAATTTTGTTTTTTAGCAAACCTTCAACAGGACTTGAGATGGAAGAAGTGTTGTTTGGGTAAAGGTGGATAACTTTTGAAAAATGGTGAATTTATCCTTGATGGTGAAGATGACATTATAAATTTTGTTTTTTAGCAAACCTTCTACAGGACATGAGATGGAAGAAGTGTTGTTTGGGTAAAGGTGGATAACTTTTGAAAAATGGTGAATTTATTCTTCATGGTGAAGATAACATTATAAAATTTTGTTTTTTAGCAAACCTTCAACAGGACTTGAGATGGAAGAAGTGTTGTTTGGGTAAAGGTGGATAACTTTTGAAAAATGGTGAATTTATTCTTCATGGTGAAGATGGCATTATAAAATTTCGGTTTTTAGCAAACCCTCAACAGGACTGAGAGGGAAGAAGTGTTGTTTGGGTAAAGGTGGATAACTTTTGAAAAATGGTGAATTTATTCTTCATGGTGAAGCTGACATTATAAAATTTTGTTTTTTAGCAAACCTTCAACAGGACTTGAGATGGAAGAAGTGTGTTTGGGTAAAGGTGGATAACTTTTGAAAAATGGTGAATTTATTCTTCATGGTGAAGATAACATTATAAAATTTTGTTTTTTAGCAAACCTTCAACAGGACTTGAGATGGAAGAAGTGTTGTTTGGGTAAAGGTGGATAACTTTTGAAAAATGGTGAATTTATCTTGATGGTGAAGATGACATTATAAAATTTTGTTTTTAGCCAACCTTAACAGGACTTGAGATGGAAGAATGTTGTTTGGGAAGGTGGATAACTTTTTGAAAATGGTGAATTTTTGATGGTGAAGATAACATTAAAAATTTCGGTTTTTAGCAAACCCTCAACAGGACTTGAGATGGAAAGTGTTGTTTGGGTAAAGGTGGATAACTTTTGAAAAAATGGTGAATTTATTCTTCATGGTGAAATGACATTATAAAATTTTGTTTTTTAGCAAACCTTCAACAGGACTTGAGATGGAAGAAGTGTTGTTTGGGTAAAGGTGGATAACTTTTGAAAAATGGTGAATTTATCCTTGATGGTGAAGATAACATTATAAAATTTCGGTTTTTAGCAAACCCTCAACAGGACTTGAGATGGAAGAAGTGTTGTTTGGGTAAAGGTGGATAACTTTTGAAAAATGGTGAATTTATCCTTGATGGTGAAGATGACATTATAAAATTTTGTTTTTTAGCCAACCTTCAACAGGACTTGAGATGGAAGAAGTGTTGTTTGGGTAAAGGTGGATAACTTTTGAAAAATGGTGAATTTATCCTTGATGGTGAAGATGACATTATAAAATTTTGTTTTTTAGCAAACCTTCAACAGGACTTGAGATGGAAGAAGTGTTGTTTGGGTAAAGGTGGATAACTTTTGAAAAATGGTGAATTTATTCTTCATGGTGAAGATGACATTATAAAATTTTGTTTTTTAGCAAACCTTCTACAGGACTTGAGATGGAAGAAGTGTTGTTTGGGTAAAGGTGGATAACTTTTGAAAAATGGTGAATTTATTCTTGATTGTGAAGATGACATTATAACATTTCGGTTTTTAGCAAACCTTCAACAGGACTTGAGATGGAAGAAGTGTTGTTTGGGTAAAGGTGGATAACTTTTGAAAAATGGTGAATTTATCTTGATGGTGAAGATAACATTATAAAATTTTTTTTAGCAAACCTTCAACAGGACTTGAGATGGAAGAAGTGTTGTTTGGGTAAAGGTGGATAACTTTTGAAAAATGGTGAATTTATCTTGATGGTGAAGATGACATTATAAAATTTGTTTTTTAGCCAACCTTCAACAGGACTTGAGATGGAAGAAGTGTTGTTTGGGTAAAGGTGGATAACTTTTGAAAAATGGTGAATTTATTCCTTGATGGTGAAGATGACATTATAAAATTTTGTTTTTAGCAAACCTTCAACAGGACTTGAGATGAAGAAGTGTTGTTTGGGTAAAGGTGGATAACTTTTGAAAAATGGTGAATTTATTCTTCATGGTGAAGATGACATTATAAAATTTTGTTTTTTAGCAAACCTTCTACAGGACTTGAGATGGAAGAAGTGTTGTTTGGGTAAAGGTGGATAACTTTTGAAAAATGGTGAATTTATTCTTGATTGTGAAGATGACATTATAACATTTCGGTTTTTAGCAAACCTTCAACAGGACTTGAGATGGAAGAAGTGTTGTTTGGGTAAAGGTGGATAACTTTTGAAAAATGGTGAATTTATCTTGATGGTGAAGATAACATTATAAAATTTTGTTTTTAGCAAACCTTCAACAGGACTTGAGATGGAAGAAGTGTTGTTTGGGTAAAGGTGGATAACTTTTGAAAAATGGTGAATTTATCCTTGATGGTGAAGATGACATTATAAAATTTTGTTTTTTAGCCAACCTTCAACAGGACTTGTGATGGAAGAAGTGTTGTTTGGGTAAAGGTGGATAACTTTTGAAAAAATGGTGAATTTATCCTTGATGGTGAAGATGACATTATAAAATTTTGTTTTTTAGCAAACCTTCAACAGGACTTGAGATGGAAGAAGTGTTGTTTGGGGTAAAGGTGGATAACTTTTGAAAAATGGTGAATTTATTCTTCATGGTGAAGATGACATTATAAATTTTTTTTAGCAAACCTTCTACAGGACTTGAGATGGAAGAAGTGTTGTTTGGGTAAAGGTGGATAACTTTTGAAAAATGGTGAATTTATTCTTCATGGTGAAGATAACATTATAAAATTTTGTTTTTTAGCAAACCTTCAACAGGACTTGAGATGGAAGAAGTGTTGTTTGGGTAAAGGATAACTTTTGAAAATGGTGAATTTATTCTTGATGGTGAAGATGGCATTATAAAATTTCGGTTTTTAGCAAACCCTCAACAGGACTTGAGATGGAAGAAGTGTTGTTTGGGTAAAGGTGGATAACTTTTGAAAAATGGTGAATTTATTCTTCATGGTGAAGATGACATTATAAAATTTTGTTTTTTAGCAAACCTTCTACAGGACTTGAGATGGAAGAAGTGTTGTTTGGGTAAAGGTGGATAACTTTTGAAAAATGGTGAATTTATTCTTCATGGTGAAGATAACATTATAAAATTTTGTTTTTTAGCAAACCTTCAACAGGACTTGAGATGGAAGAAGTGTTGTTTGGGTAAAGGTGGATAACTTTTGAAAAATGGTGAATTTATTCTTCATGGTGAAGATAACATTATAAAATTTTGTTTTTAGCAAACCTTCAACAGACTTGAGATGGAAGAAGTGTTGTTTGGGTAAAGGTGGATAACTTTTGAAAAATGGTGAATTTATCTTCATGGTGAAGATAACATTATAAAATTTTGTTTTAGCAAACCTTCAACAGGACTTTGGAAGAAGTGTTGTTTGGGTAAAGGTGGATAACTTTTGAAAAATGGTGAATTTATTCTTGATTGTGAAGATGACATTATAACATTTCGGTTTTAGCAAACCTTCAACAGGACTTGAGATGGAAGAAGTGTTGTTTGGTAAAGGTGGATAACTTTTGAAAAATGGTGAATTTATTCTTCATGGTGAAGATAACATTATAAAATTTTTTTTTAGCAAACCTTCAACAGGACTTTGAAGAAGTGTTGTTTGGGTAAAGGTGGATAACTTTTGAAAAATGGTGAATTTATTCTTGATGTGAAGATGACATTATAACATTTCGGTTTTTAGCAAACCTTCAACAGGACTTGAGATGGAAGAAGTGTTGTTTGGGTAAAGGTGGATAACTTTTGAAAAATGGTGAATTTATCCTTGATGGTGAAGATGACATTATAAAATTTTGTTTTTTAGCAAACCTTCAACAGGACTTGAGATGGAAGAAGTGTTGTTTGGGTAAAGGTGGATAACTTTTGAAAAATGGTGAATTTATCCTTGATGGTGAAGATGACATTATAAAATTTTGTTTTTTTAGCAAACCTTCAACAGGACTTGAGATGGAAGAAGTGTTGTTTGGTAAAGGTGGATAACTTTTGAAAATGGTGAATTTATCCTTGATGGTGAAGATGACATTATAAAATTTTGTTTTTAGCAAACCTTCAACAGGGACTTGAGATGGAAGAAGTGTTGTTTGGGTAAAGGTGGATAACTTTTGAAAAATGTGAATTTATCTTGATGGTGAAGATACATTAAAATTTTTTTTTTAGCAAACCTTCAACAGGACTTGAGATGGAAGAAGTGTTGTTTGGGTAAAGTGGATAACTTTTGAAAAATGGTGAATTTATTCTTCATGGTGAAGATAACATTATAAAAATTTTGTTTTTAGCAAACCTTCAACAGGACTTGAGATGGAAGAAGTGTTGTTTGGGTAAAGGTGGATACTTTTGAAAATGGTGAATTTATTCTCATGGTGAAGTACATTTATAAATTATTTTTTTAGCAAACCTCAACAGGATTGAGATGGAAGAAGTGTTGTTTGGGAAAGGTGGATAACTTTGAAAAAATGCGTGAATTATATCTTGACTGTGAGATGACATTAATAAAATTTATGTTTTTTAGCAAACCTTCAACAGGACTTGAGATGGAAGAAGTGTTGTTGGGTAAAGTGGATAACTTTTGAAAATAGCGTGATTATTCTTACATGGTGAATACATTATAAAATTTTGTTTCTTAGGCCAAAACCATATTTTATCAACAGGACCTGGAAGAAGTGTTGTTTGGAGATCTCTCTCTTTT